>JACSYO010000016.1:335000-372500 GCA_016806645.1 Ophiodon elongatus | reverse complement strand
AGGAATCCGACTGGTAAAATAAGCCGAAAAGTGGTTTGAAGTTTAAGTAAAAAAGTATTTACTTTGAATGAAAACAATTGCACATTAATTCAACAAAACCTATCTAACTCGAGTGACTTCCGGTTCGCGCCGACGTCCACGCGTCGCGCCGGTCGTCGTGCTGCGCTGTCTGTGCGCGCTCCGCGCTGCCATCCGTCCGCACCAGAAGCCCCGTCACGTCGACACGTGAGTCCTTTTATACTCCGAAGTACTCGTCCGCGTGCCGTCTGTGCGCTGCGGCGTTTCCGCTTCCGGGTGCAAAGGTCAGCATGTGCGACCTCGCTCTGCTGCGTTTGCTGGTTGAATGCAAAGGACCTCCCACTATTGCGCAATACACATACTCTTT
Source organism: Ophiodon elongatus (assembly GCA_016806645.1). NCBI lineage: Eukaryota > Metazoa > Chordata > Actinopteri > Perciformes > Hexagrammidae > Ophiodon > Ophiodon elongatus. The sequence goes on along the minus strand of JACSYO010000016.1, from coordinate 372,115 downwards.
CACAACGAAACTACTTTGGTATAATTTACGCACAGTAACTATAATACAGTTTAAGCACACGGTAATTATGAAATAATTGAAACCATCACCCCAACCCTGACTGTTAGGAACCTCGGTGTGACACTCGACAGAACAACTCTCCCTTACTGCCAATATCACTGCAACAACACGGCCCTGTCGGTACATGCTGCACGACATCAGGAAAATCCGTCCCCTTCTCACCCAGAAGGCGGCGCAGGTTCTGGTACAGGCTCTGGTTATCTCACGCCTAGACTACTGTAACTCCCTCCTGGCAGGTCTACCTACTAGTGCCATCCGACCTCTGCAGCTCATCCAGAATGCAGCAGCTCGACTGGTCTTTAACCTGCCTAAATTCACCCAATGCTCCTCTGCTTTCTTCACTGGTTACTTGTGGCTGCTCGCAGCCGTTTCAAAACATTGGTACTTGCGTACCGTGCTGCGAACAGATGGGATCCAGTCTACAGCCAGGACATGGTCAAACCTTACACCCCAGCCTGCTCACTCCGCATCTGCCAAGCGGCTTGTAGCTCTGTCACTGAACAAATTCGCGATTGTCCGCTGTCCTGGCTCCCAATTCGTGGAATGAGCTCCCAATGACATCAGGACCGCAGAAAGTCTCTACATCTTCCGCCGCACACTAAAAACACATCTCTTCCGACTATACCTGGAATAATTCTAGTTTATGTATGTATGTATGGAGAGTTGAGGCACCATCATATTACCCCGCTAGAGAGCTGCGCTCACTGAATGCGGGACTACTTGTGGTTCCCAGAGTCTTAAAAAGTAGGATGGGAGTCAGAGCCTTCAGTTATCAAGCTCCTCTTCTATGGAACCAGCTTCCACTTTCAGTCCGGGGGGCAGACACAGTCATCACATTTAAGAGTAGACTTAAGACTTTCCTCTTTGATAGCGCTTATAGTTAGGACTGGCTCAGGTTTGCCCTGGTCCAGCCCCTAGATATGCTGCTATAGGCCTAGACTGCTGGGGGACATGTTAGGATACACTGAGCTCCTCTCTCCTCTTCTCTCTCTCCTTCTGTATGAATTCATGTTCTATCAATGCACATTACTAACTCTACTTCTTCCCCGGAGTCTTTGTGCTTTCTTGCCTCACAGGTTTCCATGGATCGTGGTTTTATCTGGACCCTGGTCCTGCCCGACACCTACTGCTGTTATTGTTATTATTAGTTGCATTGCTATTAGTATTGCCAATACCATTACTGGTTCTATTATCATTATTGTTGCACTATATCCACTGCTGCTGTTATTATTGGTAGTTGTAACTTTTTCATCATCCTACTACTCTCATTATATGAATAATTTCTGTCATATGCATTGCATGTGATTTAACTGTTATATTGTTAATTCTGTACGGATGATATCTATTGTACTCTGTCCATCCTGGGAGAGGGATCCTCCTCTGTTGCTCTTCTGAAGGTTTCTTCCCTTTTTCTCCCCTTAAAGTTTTTTTGGGGGAGTTTTTCCTGATCTGATGTGAGTTACCGGGACAGGATGTTGTATGTGTACAGATTGTAAAACCCTCTGAGGCTAATTTGTAATTTTGGGCTTTACAAAATAAATTGAATTGAATGAAGCTTTTGAGAAACTATTGCAAATAAAGCAAAGCTATTTATCAGCACTTACTTCTGGTCCTTGTGCTGTCACACCTGCATTTCCCTTCTGGGCATCAGTTAAGATGTATCTTATCTTAAATTGTTGAACACATTAATATCATCAGCTTCTCATATTTGAATTTACTTAGGTCTGCAATTTAATGAAATATTACTTTGGCACTTTCTGTCAATGACACCAGCTACGCAAATGATGCTACGGGCCAACACCACCCAGTCACAGTGCAGGTGTTGTGCCGAGCTCTGCCTGCCCGCATAGATTTGGATGCACCTTACGGGGGGGTGCGCGCACATTAAGTGAGGACAGGTAAATGGACTGTACTTGTATAGATCTTTTCTTGTCTTCAGACCACTCAAAGCTCTTTAACACTACATGTCATCATTCACACCCATTCATACACTGATGGGAGGGGCTACCATGCAAGGTGCCACCTGCCCTTCAGGAGTAGATTCCCACAGCTACGGGATCAACTTGGGGTTAAGTGTCTTGCCCAAGGACACAGTGCCGGGGATTGAACCACCGATCCTCTGATTTGAAGGACGACCCTGCTCCACCACTGATCCACAGTTGGCCCAACTAGGAATCAAATTGTTTTATCAGCACATTTATTTGATCGACTTTGACTTTGAATTTTCCACCTGACATTCATTTTTTCATATTTAAAAAACTAATTTTAGAATAACAGTTTATTACTTTCTGAAATTCTTGGAGAACACTTTGACAAAGAACACCCAAGAGTTTGCCCTCAGAAATATTGAGACCAAACCTGGCACAAAGCCCACCAAGAAAGTAGTGCTCCTACTGAGCCTAATAAAACAGTGGTGACTCTGAACGTTCATACTTCAGATCATGTGTCATCAACCCCACAAAGATGATCGTTTTTAAAAAGTAATAGTACAAGTATTAGTAATATCGATTAATATTTAATAACACTAAACAGCAATCGTTCCACTGTCTACGAGTTTTCGCCACCTGTGCGCGCTCCCGCGAAGTGCACGCTTCTCGCAGAACTCGGCTCAGCACCTGCTGCTCACGCTCTCCGCCACCACGTGTCGGTTTGCTGTCGACTCCTTTCACCTCACCCTCCACAGCAGGAGGAGCACAGCAGGAGCAGGAGGACCACAGCAGGAGGAGGAGCGCAGCAGGAGGACCACAGCAGGAGGAGGAGCGCAGCAGGAGGAGCGCAGCAGGAAGAGGACAGGAGGAGCGCACCGACTTCAGCAGGTACGCTGTACAGTCACTAACCTCAGCCGGACGGAACTTCACGGCTTTCATTTGCTCGCCACATGTTAATAATAGCGGACATCCAGCAGCACACGCGCGCACGCGCACACACTAGACATGATCTGACCGCAGTTAACGGCTTGCTCCAGATGATACATTTAAGTTACTTGTACTGTGAAACTAGTTCAGTAGGTGGAAAGATACTCAGAGATGTGGACTAACTGGATTCGTCTTTGCATTTGTAGTCAGGTCAGGAGCCACAACCCACTCTCTTTAGTTAGGTCAGGAGCCACAACCCACTCTCTTTAGTCAGGAGCCACAACCCACTCTCTCTAGTTAGGTCAGGAGCCACAACCCACTCTCTTTAGTCAGGAGCCACAACCCACTCTCTTTAGTTAGGTCAGGAGCCACAACCCACTCTCTTTAGTCAGGAGCCACAACCCACTCTCCCTAGTCAGGTCAGGAGCCACAACCCACTCTCTTTAGTTAGGTCAGGAGCCACAACCCACTATCTATAGTCAGGAGCCACAACCCACTCTCTTTAGTTAGGTCAGGAGCCACAACCCACTCTCTTTAGTCAGGAGCCACAACCCACTCTCTCTAGTTAGGTCAGGAGCCACAACCCACTCTCTTTAGTTAGGTCAGGAGCCACAACCCACTATCTATAGTCAGGAGCCACAACCCACTCTCTCAAGTCAGGTCAGGAGCCACAACCCACTCTCTAGTTAGGTCAGGAGCCACCACCCACTCTTTAGATAAAGGGTGGTGGCTCCACATTCACCTTCACCACCGGGATATCTGTGAGGATTATGGAAAAGCATCTAGTTTTTAAAAATAGTTTGCCTCATTTTTAGTCATTCAGAATTACTTTAACATCAAAACCACGTAAGAAGGGCCCCGTTTGCTTTTACACAACCAGACTAATGGTTTAGGTTTAGGCTGCTCAAACACACAATTAATTTTATTTCCTCCTGAGAAGGACGAGAGTTTGGTTTGAGAGCCCTCCACACTGCTCAGACTGTGGACAGTACTGGTGCATCACAGTCCCAAAATATTTTTTTTAAATTATTTGTCAACCTCTATTTCTTGTTCCAACAGTGAGTGAGTTTAGATACAGTAGTCAGATAAAAATGAAAAAAAAAACAACTATCAGTGTCAGATGTGCTGGAAGTCTTGTTGAAGCAAAGTGTTTTGGTTCACAGACCTGCTGGCCTCCAACCACCGGCTCATGGATGTGTTTGTTGATCTCTGCTGTTCATTTGGGTAAGCTAAAGGCCTCCTGCAACTTTTTATCATCTATAAATATAAAAAGGGGAAAAGGAAGCTCTAACCGCCGTACCCTAACACCATCAACTCCCCTGATGATTCCCAAAGGGGAACCTACCACAGGAACCACTCCTACAGGTAATGCACACACAGGTGGATTAACACTTACCTTCACATCATTGATGATCGATATTGTTTGATTATACAGCTGGTCTTCAAGGCTCCAGACTATTTTTTTGCAACTGTCCCAACCACTCTGAAGTCGATGTAAACAATAAAAAAATAAAATGTTATCCTTTTACGTTGTTGTAGTCAAATAAGGAAGTAAAATATTTAATTTTTATGGATTAAAACAAATATTGTCATTAGTAGTTTTAATGATGTATTATAAATCGGTTTAGTTTTAAGTATTTCAAACAGATCATAATTCCCTTTCTAATATCTATTCATGTTGTTGTGAAAACATCTTTTATCTTAGTTTATCACCAACACAACATTTTACGAGATTATGTGAACACATCATGATCATTTTGTAATTTACCTTTTGCCCAATACTCATTTATACTGTATCATCATAATGTAACCGAACGGAACCTTCGTTGTCCTCCGGTCTATTTCAATATGGATTGGTCGTTTACAACGCAACATTATCAGAGATTGGAGACTAGAAAAACATAAATGTCCTGATCACATATTTTTACTGTATATTTACTAATAAAGATCGTCAAAACTTTAAAAAAAAAGTTTAGCTGTGAAATTAATCCGTGGTTCGGTACGCATGTGAACCGCGAAGGGATCAATAGTGGTCCGTTACACCACTACTGGCCAGGTATTCCCAGTTAGGGGATGCACCTCGGCTTTTGCCAGCCATGAACCTACAAGAACACACAAGCACACTTCTAGCAGGGCAGCAGGTCTCTGAGGCCTTCGAGTAGACAATGGGTGCATCCCAAGTCTCTTAACTGCATCTACGTTTCCCTCACTTGCATCTTTTCCTTGCGTCCTAGTCCCGCCCACCAGGGATGCATGGAGAGAGCAAGGAAACCATGCAGGGAGAGAGGAAACGAGGAAATATGTTTTAAGAGACATGAGACATTCTTTCCTCGAAAGCGTCACGTGAAGCGACGTCTGTTTCTGATGACGGAGGCCGACGGCCGCTGATCACATCTGGATCAGCTGATCACATCTGGATCAGCTGATCACATCTGGATCAGCTGATCACATCTGGATCAGCTGTCAGTCGCTTTAACAGCTGGAGAGACTTTTAACGGAGTTCGAGTCTGAACACATGATCAGTCTCACGGACAGTTTTTAGCTCACATTCCAATAACAATCCACTTAAAATATTAATAAAAATGATTGTATGATGTTTTCAGTTAATTTAATGGTGTTAAACTATTACGTATACTAATAAAGACACCGTTATTACCACTAACAGAGTGGAGATGTTTTCTCTCTGTAGTCTGATACCTGTTTAACAAACGGCATTGAGTATTTATACACAGTGTGTGGTATTTATACTGTGTTCTGTGTCCTGCTTATACGCGCACGGCCGATTTCTACCGGCGAAATGCGTTTGTTTTATTTATTAATTATTTGCGTCTGTATGTTTTGCAATTATGGAGATTATGGTTTCTCTTGAACACTGGAATTACTTTATTAGGCTCAATGTTTCAGGTTAAACTTAAATGATATAACTCATAAACCCAACACTCAGAAAACAAATCAAATATATAGAGTTTAATCTGTGATCCGTCTTCACTCTGGTATGAAACTCCAGCGATCAGTCCGACCAATCAGATAACTGATGAACAGTGAGGGGGCGTGTCCAGCGTTAAAACACTTCCTGGAAGCCCGTTCTCTCGCTTCCTCGCTCATGGCTCCTCCGAGATGCCTCCTCGATCCTCGCTCCTCAGACAGAAATAAGAGCTTTGGGACGGCCTTCAATATGGCGGCGCAGAACAACTTCCGGTTCAGGCGAGGAAACGACAATTAAGAGACTTGGGATGTACCCAATGAGAGGTCACATGGGACTCTGGAGAAGCACAAGCTACAGCCCAGGTCTGGAATCACACATTATCTTATGATGCAAACAAAATAGATTGAAAAAAGGAGGCTAACGAGTAGGAGGAAATTGTAAGGGTTACTAGTACCAGAGCACTGGAACCCAAAAACGCGGCGCAGAGACAAATGGACCAGGACAGTTTGGTTTACTCAAGTTCAGGCAGGGTCAGAACCAGGACATCAGTCATAAGGCAAACAAATCCAAAAGGAACAGGCAGGATCAGAATAGGCAGATAAGGGATAGTAATACGTATAGTAATAAGTGATAGTAATAAGGGATAGTGATAAGGGATAGATAATAATAAGGGATAGTAATAAGGGATATATAGTAATAAGGGATAGTGATAAGGGATATATAGTAATAAGGGATATTGATGAAGGATAGATAGTAATAAGGGATAGTAATAAGTAATAAGGGATAGTAATAAGTAATAAGGGACAGTAATAAGGGATAGTAATAAATAATAAGGGATACCACTGGAGCGCTCGGCTGTAACACACAAGACAACCTGGCAGTGAACAGGTGCGAGTGGAGGGCTTAACTAGTGAGGGACTGATGAGGGCATGTGCTGCAGGTGAGGTGGGCGTGGAGGACCAGGTGAGGGGAATGAGAGCTGATGCTGTGGGAGGAGTTTAGTAAACAGGCAGGTGGCCTGAAAACAATCTAAGAGGTGGTGGAATGTGACAGGAAGAGGAGAAAAAAGAAAAGAAAAGATTTATGTCGGGGGAAAATTGATTTTGTGAACTCTGTAACTTCTCTATAGCTGAACCTATTGTGGTGGTTGTATTTCCGGGGCACATATCTCTAGCTCATCTGTTGAACTTTGCCCTGCGTGGGGGAATGGGGGCATTCTTCTTTTTGGATTCAGCTCCTGTTCGTTATGTTTCTCCTATTTGGGGACGGGGTGCATTCCTCTTCTTTTATGGACACATTATCTATTTGTTGCTGGACAAGTGCATTCCCCTTTTCTGTTTAAAGCTCAACTCAACACAGAGAATAGCAGCAGATGTTCTTGCTCCCCCAGGAGGAAGAACACTCCGTCCATTCAGCTGAATGAAATGCTATGATTTTGGTCTGTGCTCGATGGCTCATGTTTGATGACTTGTACTCTTTATAATTTTATACACAAAAAAAAAATTTGAAATTGTATCGTAAGAAAATAATAACAATTCAAGTAGAATAAATGACTTGAATTGTAATTTAAAAAATGTATTAATTAATAATTCTTTAAATAGATTATCATTACGTATGTAAGTGGGTGGGGGTTGGGGACGAGGGTGGCAGGCACCAGAACAGACCATCAAAGCCCCTGAGGAGCTGGAATCCCTAACCCGAGGTGCAGTCAAATAAATGACTTGATTTATAAAAATGAAATACATTTTCTTTTTTATTGTTTTTACTTGACGGGTTGGTGAGAAACCCCCAGACCCTCAAGAGGGGGTTTCCTCATAGTCCGCAGTGTTTTGATGTTATTTTTATATTTTTGTTGTCTATTTGCAATAACCATACACTGGAGAACAAAGGGTTGGGTGTTATGATATTGATTGAGTTTTCATGTGTGTGTATGTGTACGTTTGTAGAATGACTGTAGGAAGAAAAAAAAAAGTAAACATATACTTTTATCATTTAGCTATACATACATACATACATACACATACATACACATCCTATATAATAATGGTGGAATTATAACTAATCATTGAAAGCAAACAATGAAACAAACAAACAATAAAAAAGATAACAGCAATAAACTAATAATGTTAATGACTATTATAATAGTATGAGTGGGATAATAATAATAATCATTAGTAATAAAAGAAAAGTAAGCAACATGAAAAAAGAAGAGAGCAAAAAATAATGATAAAATTAAAAACAATAGAAATGTAATGACTTAAGAGACAGGAGATAGGGATGGATTTGAGGGGGGTCTGACTGTATGTTTGTGAATGTCAGATAAGGAATATGTAGGCATCATGGTATATGTGTGATGTCAGATATGTGTGTGCGTGAATTATGGTGTGTATCTTGATTGTGAATGGTGGACAGGCAGAAATGGCGATGGTTAGGCTCTGGAGAGGATTCTACTGGACACGTTGTCTAGGTTTGTGTTGGATATGAGTGGGATGTGGCAACCCAAAAGGAGAGAGAGGTTGTCGGTGATGTTCTGCCAGAATTGCTTAATTGGTGTGCAGTCCCATGTGGCATTCATGTAGTTGTCTGTGGGGTTTTGTGTGCAGTGCGGACACATTTCAGAGTCTGGAATCAGATTTGTAAAATACAGATTACAGATTTGAGTACACTGGGGATGATTTGTAGGTCCTGTTCCCATTTCTTTGAAGGGAGGATATTGTTCAGTTGGATGTGGAGATTATTTTATAGATTTAGTTTTTGTTTTTGTATTTTTTTTTCTTGTAGTGATAAACAGGTCTGATGTTAGTGAGTTAATGATTTAGTTTTTATCTGTAGATATTCTAAGGAGTGATTCTCCCCAATGCTGTGCTTCGGAACCAAATAAGAAAATGAGACTATTGTGTTATTCTGGAAGATGTGTTTGAGATGTGTGATACCTTTACTGGACCATGATGAAACATTTAGTGGTTTTGTTTAATAAGTCAGGACTGTTTCAGATGGGAGTGTGTTTAGGTGAAATTGTTATTTATTTGGTGGAATTTCCCCCAGGCTGTCAGAGTTGTTGCTATGGTCGGGTTTTGAAACATGGATGGCTTATGAATGGTAAGTTTGAAATATGGATATGGGTCTTTACACAATGTTGGTTCTATGTTTGTCCAGGAGTTGTCAAATGTTTTGGGACTTGTCCATTTGTGAATGTATTGGAGTTGATCCGCAATGAAGTAATTGAGAAAGTTTGGTGCTTCCAGACCTTAGTTTTGGATTTTTGAAAAGTGATTAGTTTGATTCTAGGCGTCTTATTTTTACACAAATTTTGAGATGATGGAGTCTAGGGATTTGAACCAGGAGGGTGGGGGCTTGATTGGGATAATTGAAAATAGGTAGTTTATCATGGGTAGTATGGTCATTTTAATGGAAGCAATCCAGTAAGAATTGTTTATCAAACATTTAAGTAAATTTTATTTGCAACTTTCTTCCTCAGACATAAAATGTACTCACCCTTCGATAGTCATTTTTACTCAGGCTACCTTTACATCTAATTACAAAAACCCTGTAAAAATAATTTGATATTTCATGGTTATTAAACTAGCTTTTCTTAACTTTTTATATTGAAAAATATTTGGTAATATTTACATAATCTGTCATCCATCTACAACTAGTCTACACCATTAATAAATTATTAATTTATTGCATTTTTTAATCAGGGCTACTTTTTATTCAATAAAATTGTCTTCATATAAAGCTTCCACAAAACATGAAACGACTTTTGAACCACAGCACCTTTTATTTGCCAACACTTGGAAAGAGGTCACTGTTTACAGACAGACACAGTCTGAGAGATATCTTCAGGACATCATGCTCAAGAAAGAGCTTCTGAAACACTTCAAATGTGTATTTCAACTTTGGTGGGCAACTCAAGTTGATTGCATAGATGTGCAGTGTCCATGTCCATGTGCAGAAGAAAAGCCTTTTCCACACTTTTACAGTCATCAAGAACTTCTTTTTTCTCGATGTCCATCCGACACATGGGCAGGGGGGAAGCCTTCCTGGCTGCATTTCCACAATCTGCATAATCCTCTTAGATAGCAATTTTTGCTGACATCCCGTCAAAAACATGTGAATCAGAAGTCAACAGACAACACATATTTTCTAATAAGTTCCTGATTATTCACTGGGTTGAAGTGGCCAATTAATACAGTCTACAGATACAATAATGCAACAAAAACAAGATGCTCACAGCAAGACATTGGTTAAATGCTGGGTGAGTATTTAGGTATCTACTGATAAATTAACTTTTACATAGATAAAGACTAAATGTAAGTAAGTTATGCCATTAATTTCTTTTCAATTCTATTTCTCGGTCCGACCTAACCCTAGTTCATGCCTTTCATGTATTAAGTGCAAATTGAAGTCACGAAGGAAACCATCTTCTTTTTTTGGCATTATTTGAAAAAGCCAGAGGGAAAAATAAGTTTTTTTGGTTCAACGTAAAAAATAATTCAAAACTGAATTAAAAAAAAAGGGAGAAATGAATTAAGACACAATTGAATAAATAAAAAGTTGAGAACCCTTAGTCTGCCCCTACTTTGGCTAGTACTGTATCTAAAAATTAGATACATTCATTAATATTTGTTTAATTAAAAAGTGTTTTACTCCACACATGGTGGAATGAATACCATAAAAGATCAATATAGTAAGATTATGTTGAACAGACAAGTTTATTATGGTCAGAATAATAATCAGAAAACCCAACATTTTCTGAATTGACCTGGTATTGTTGGAGTTCCTCTCCAGACTTCCCAAGGAACTCCATCTAGCAGCGGATGCTGACATCTTCTGCCCTCAACACGCTGCTGCTAGACAGACGGGAATTTAGCTCGTCTATATTGACATTGTAAGATATCAGGAGGAATGCCCATGTTTAAACTGGCATGTGCACATTTTTTTTTGGAAGAAATTTTACATAAAGCAGGGCTCATGTTACCAAATTGTCAGAGAACCTCACATTTACTAATGTCAAATTTATGTTGGTGGGGGAAACCAACACAAATATTTAATGTGTTCAAATATGTCCTCAGGAATCTATTCTCTGTATATGAGCCTAACATAATTTGACCACAATTATCTAATTATTAAACTTGACCAAGTTGAGTGAATCCAGCATTGGCCTCATTTCAGTTCCTGCAACCTATTTGTAATTACATTATATTTAGCTGACACTTTTATCCAAAGCTGTAACGGAGAGTGGTAAGGACCCAGACGCAATATGACAGAAACCGTGAATCAGTGAAGGCTTTATTTATTTACAGAACACACAACACCTGGACAGGGACAGGTTACGGGGAGAGTACCCGCTTGGGGAAAACGCCAAGCCGTCAGGGGGAAAGGACAGACAGAAGCCCAGGGACGCTGGGGGAGTTACCGTGGTCGGGGACAGAAGGCGATGGCGGTTTTCCAGAGCAGGAGCAAGGCGGGGAAGTCCAAACAGGCAGGGTCGGCAATGGGGAAACAGCCCACTGATGAGGTGGGTGTGACTAACAGGTGAACAGAATAAACTGATGAGGTGGGTGTGACTAATAGGTGAACAGAATAAACTGATGAGGTGGGTGTGACTACCAGGTGAACAGAATAAACTGATGAGGTGGGTGTGACTACCAGGTGAACAGAATAAACTGATGAGGTGGGTGTGACTAACAGGTGAACAGAATAAACTGATGAGGTGGGTGTGACTAACAGGTGAACAGAATAAACTGATGAGGTGGGTGCGACTAACAGGTGAACAGAATAAACTGATGAGGTGGGTGTGACTAACAGGTGAACTGAGTGAGAGACAGAGGCAGGAGAGAATGGAAGCCGAACTGTGACAAAAGCAACTTACAATGAGTGCATTCATCATACACTGATGAGAGGGGCTACCATGCAAGGTGCCACCTGTCCATCAGGATTCTAACTAACACAGAAGGCACAGTTACGGGAGCAATTTGTCCAAAATATCATAACAAATCTGGTAGTGGTTCGCTCCAGATGAACTGTCCTTATTCTTATGAACTCCCCTTTAATCTAAAAAAACCCAACATGATCAAGATGATCCACCTTGCTAAAACAATTAATACAGTCATCCTCCCAGTAAAATGCACTATTGAGCAGCAACACAAACTATAGCCTCCAAAATGACAATAGATTTGGGGCGACTGTGGCTCAGTGGTGAGCAGGTCGTCCTTCAATCAGAGGATCAGCAGTTCGCTCCACTAGTCCATGTCAATGTGTCCTTGGGCAAGACACTTAACCCCAAATGTCTCCCAGTCCTGCGCAGAATCCATCACCGGCGATCGGCGCACAATGCATGTCAGTTAGATTTCTGTCCAACTTGCTCCCGACTTGCTCTGACGTCATGACCACGTGGTCAACGATAATCTCACAAGAGTGAGGCGGCCGCAGTTTTTAGAGCCAGGCACCGTAGTAGCTCTCCACCGACTGCATGGCCCATTGCATGATGGGAAATGCCTGGCTGTCGCCACATCAGAGAGCTGATTGGCTCTTAGATTTGACAACAAACACCACGTGTTGAATAAAATAAAATAAAAAACTCTAGTAGCACTTAAATGTCTCTTACTTATAGTACTTTGTAGTTTGGCTTTCTGGAGGAAATTGTACTTTCTTGATTCTTGTTGTTCTGGGTTTGAACTCTCATGGTTGAATCACTTATTGTCGCTTTGGATAAAAGCATCTGCTAAATGAAATGTAATGTGTTTTCTGTGTAGTTGTAAAACTTAACACTCGATTGTTGGTTGTTAGTCTCATGTTTAATCTAAAGACATATCTTGTGTGGTTGATGATGATAATAATAATAATAATAAAGTTTATTTATTAGGGCTGGTCACGTTAACGCGTTACGTTAACGTAGCAATCCATTAACTCCGAGCATTTTTTTTAGCATTGGGAGGGGCTTAACACTGCTGCACACATTAACCGAGAAAATGGAGAAAGGTACTGCACTTTTAAATGGACATTTTCATTTTAAATCTCTACCAGACGGCGTAGTTGATAAAAGCAAAGCTATTTGTAACCACTGCAAACTGGAATGATCTCATCACCGGAGTATTACGAGCCTGAAGTACCACTTAAAGGCGTTACACAGCATTGATGCCAGCCAACTAGCGTTAGCCACCCAAACAACCAGTGGAGCGAAACTTCGGCAGACTACTTTGGATGCGGCGTGCGGGAGAAATGTCGACAAACCAACGCAAGAAAAATTAACAAATGCCTCGGCCAAGTGGATAGCAACGGACTGCAGGCCGATTACTGGAGGGGAAGATGTCAGTCTGAGGAGCGTCCTTAGAATCGCAACGAATGACGGCGCATATGAGCCTCCCTCAAGACGCACCGTCGTAAACGCTTAAACACCAACTTACTCAAGGAACAGGTTGTTGCAGAGAAATCTGTGGAAGCAACAACATCTTAGCCACCAAAGAAGAAGTTAGCCCTATTGGTTGCTTCATCAGAGTCTGATTCTGAACAAGAGGAAGACTCAGTTGAGAACAGTGAGCGGAGCCCACCATCAGTACACAGGCCTTTCTGTTAGAGTGCTGGTCCAAACATGCAGGCTCACACACAGTCTGGCCTCCATTGCACAGAAGTACTTGGCCACACCTGCAACATCTGTACCCTGTGAAAGGTGGTTTTCTCTTGCTGGTCATATTCATACTTGCAAACTTGTCGCTTTTTGGCGAAATTCGCCGTTTTGAAATCAAAATATGTCATCCACGTGAATCGTGTAGATCCAAAGACTTTTTGTTTGGGGGGGGGGGGGGTCAACTGGCCGGCCAGCGTTTCTGAGATTGGAGCGAGACAAGGAGAAAAGGTGATGTCGTGATCTTCGCCATAAAGCATCTTTGATGCGACGTGTCGAGTCTTGGTCAATCAGCGTTAAGATGTATACAGCGTCTTCATTTCCCTCCAACTTTTCATCCTTGTTATGACGTAGTCGGAGTGGAGGACCTATTGTTCTTAAAATGTTTATTTACTAAAAGGTGGGGCTATGTATGAAAGTAGTTTGGTGAAGTTTGTTTAATAAAATCAAACCCCCCCGTGTCACCTTTTTCATCCCTTATGAGTTTGCAGGTATGCATATTGTTCAGAAGAAGAGAGGTTCTTTATCATCTGAAAACGTAAATGACCTTGTGTGTCATAGCAACTGGCTTGGTGCAGAGGAGTAAGAAAATGTAAAGTCAGAGTAATGGATACAAAAAGTGGATGTTAAAAGTTAATTTTGTCGTTGTGTAACTGCTCAACGTGCATCACTGAAAGTGTTTTTTTTTCTTTCTTTGACTGAGATTCTCCAAAGAAATCCAGAGGCTTTACAGACTAAAAAGTCCCCTGCACAGTACATTCCAGCTGTGTACTTTGTTTTGAGCTAGACCACTTTACCTCCCTCTAACAGGGACCCTTATACCACTTTACCTCCCTCTAACAGGGACCCTTAGACCACTTTACCTCCCTCTAACAGGGACCCTTAGACCACTTTACCTCCCTCTAACAGGGACCCTAGACCACTTTACCTCCCTCTAACAGGGACCCTTAGACCACTTTACCTCACTCTAACAGGGACCCTTAGACCACTTTACCTCCCTCTAACAGGGACCCTTAGACCACTTTACCTCCCTCTAACAGGGACCCTAGACCACTTTACCTCCCTCTAACAGGGACCCTTAGACCACTTTACCTCACTCTAACAGGGACCCTTAGACCACTTTACCTCCCTCTAACAGGGACCCTTAGACCACTTTACCTCCCTCTAACAGGGACCCTTAGACCACTTTACCTCCCTCTAACAGGGACCCTAGATCCCTTTAGACCCTTAGACCCTTACTACTGAACATAGACTGTTTATGCTGTTCCCTGATAAAAGACAAATGTTTCTTCTGGTACCTGTTCAGAAAAAAAAAGAAAACAGATTCATATCCTGTATGTTAACTTGCTGTTGCTCCGAGAGTGCCTGTTATATTGTTCTGATAACATTACTTTAAAATAAAAGTGTGCAATACACTAGTTTTTAATTCATTATTGAATTTTGCGCATAATGCGATTAATCGCTTTTAATCACAGAAAAATCATGCGATTAATCGATTAAATTTTTTCATCTTTGCCCAGCACTATTATTTACATAACACATTTCAAAACGAGCAGCAAAGTATTTCACATAAAAAGAACAAAGGATTCAAGTACACGCACATTTCGACATAAATATATATTTATAAACACATATGACCACTTCCGAACGAGGTCTGTAAACTACAAGTAGCCTACAGATCGGATCTAACAGGAAGTAACTGTTTCTGTGACTTCCTGTGTTTCTTTGAAGAGGCTGAAAACTGTTCGACTTGATTGCAGTTTTTTGGCTCCGCCCCCTGATGACGCCGCCTGCTCTCGTCTACTTTCCAGGCGAGGAGCAGTTCATCTCGAACGATCTCTATGTTAGCTACTCCTGATGGCCCTTAGCCCCTCCCATCAGTGGATGAATGTTAGGCCCAATCTCAGTCTTCACCCTTACGGACTCACGGACTTTGAGGCGTGCTCCCGTGAAGTCCGTGAGGGTTTAGACTCGTCCCATTGTCACATCGTTGAGTGCTTGAGGTTCTCGTAAGTCAGCATGATATGTCGACTTTGGCCAAGGGAATTACCCACAATTCATAGCAATGTGACGTTAAACACGCCGTTACCAGTGGAAGCATGGAGCGGTAAAAAAAAAGGTAAACAAAGAGGACGGCAGGTGGGTGTTTAGCCCGATAAATTACATTTACAACATTAAGGATTAAAGATGG
Source organism: Ophiodon elongatus (assembly GCA_016806645.1). Lineage (NCBI taxonomy): Eukaryota > Metazoa > Chordata > Actinopteri > Perciformes > Hexagrammidae > Ophiodon > Ophiodon elongatus. Next base: position 356,456 of record JACSYO010000016.1, on the reverse strand, counting down.
GACATGAAAACACATGAAATCAGAGGAATGCAAGCAGAGACTATATAACGTTATATATATATATATATATATTAAAAAGATTTATTCATCAAACATTTCGTTTTGTTATTGAAGCTGTTTCGACAAAAACTAGTACATATATTATTTTAATGACGTCTAATCTCGTGAGGAAAAAACCTGGAAGACGTTTAAATCAGGGAGTAAAAAGTATAAAATAAATACCCACAATTGTACACAATATTTTTTTACGTTGTCATGGTAATGTGGTATGTTGCAGCAAAGTTCACGTCAAGTACTCAGTACTCAAACCTGACTTTCACTGCTGACTCAACAGGAATGTACAGCGTTAATTAATCATATAACCTACCCCAATGTCTCCCGTCCATGAATTTTTTCTGTACAGGTTAAACTTGGCCGTCCTATTGTAACCCTTAGTTAAAAAGAAAGATTTAAAATTGCAATAACTAAAAACAAAAGAGATGATCTCCTTTTGGGTTAGTGGCCGAGCATCAAACCAACCCCCGGCCCATAGTATGTATATAAACGTGAAATAAAAATTGGGCACAATAACTAATACACAGAGTATCTACATTGTCAACCATTATCAGATGGTGAATTGATGAGTTGTGGCATCATAAACGTCTCAGAAAAGAACCATCTAGACATTTGAAATGTCTAAATCCTCCCCTTTCCTCAGACTTCCTGTGTGGATAGCATCCCTGCTCCACGCTGCCAAACGCCTGAAGAGTGACCGTGCCCGTCGCAAGAAGGCCTACAGGCTCCTGCAGAGGAAACTGGTCGGTGCTCATGTAATAACATGCAAATATATGTTACAGCCATTGCTTTCTTATGTCATAAACAAGTTTTGACTATACGTTTGCACAGTGATGCTCATAGTAATGTTAATAAGAATTACTTCATTTAAATAGCACTAGTCAAGACTATTTGAAGTGGTTCTGTGGTCAACAACAAATTTGTTTTGTTTCACAGTTAAAGGTCAATTTTTCATGGTATTAATGTGTCCTTGTTGTGTCTAATATGAGAAAAGACCATCCTCTCTCTTTTCCTCCTGCTCCATCTTTCAGAAAACATGTGTAACAAGGAGTGAGTCCAACCTGCTGCTGGATATGATGCCCTATGGGCTTTGTGCTAACATAGAACCACCTCCAGCTCGGTGGACTACATTTATTCATGAATAAAATGTCCCTATTTTAGTCATAAATAAATAACTATTTCGCAAAAAGGACCAGTACAAAGCAGGATTCACTTCAAAACTGAAGCTCAGGATGGATTAATACCGACTATTTGTGACCCATCTTCAACTGTTAATAGTTTTGCTATTATTTTGTTGTTTGACTGTTTGTTTTGCAGGTTATGTTCTATTGCTAATGTGGCTAACTTCTATTGTAGGCTCACACCCTGCATCAATGTTGTAGTATGAAATACTACAACATTGAGAGACTGAGTGAACATGAAGTTTCATTTAAAGCCAACTGACAGTAGTCGGTTGCTGTCTGTGGAACTTGATACAGTAACAGCTCAGCTGGCGGCGCTGGTCCCTGAAGGCTCGTCTGCACGTGAGCTTGTGTTGCTGCTGTAATGTGTGCCGGAGGTGGTGAAGGGGGACTTTTGTTTTATCCAACTGGTTCTGCCCTAGCTGCAGTGCACATCAACAACCACAAGGGAGCACATGTGAGCAGTCTAGAGCAGAGGTCCTCCACCTTTTCTTGCGCCACGGACCGGTTTCGTGTAAGACAATATTTTCACGGACCGGCCTTCAAGGTGTGGGCGATAAATATGACGTAATAAAATGATACGACCGGCATAACACATATAAAGTACATACAATCTGGTAATTTTTCAAAATAAAACATCTTTCAGACCGTGATAATAAATCAAATATTGTTTTCATTCATTCTTTCTGTGCGGCCGGTACCAAGGGACCCACATCCCGATGGTTGGGGACCACTGGTCTAGAGGGCACTGTGTTATTCTACCAGCCTCCTCATGACTTACTGATCAAATCAGCATGGATGAAGCCTCACCAAGAGAGGAGGAAAGGGATTGGACACAATAATTAGGATGATTAGACACAACACAGGTTAAAAGAACGCTAGCAGCAGTTCATATTTACCAGACGTCAAACTCCGCTTCTGAAACGTGAAGCCAATGAGCAAGTGTCTTAAACTGACATTCTCTCTAATCCGGGGGCGGTCCTTCTGGTTCTTCAAGAAGTCTGCTTGTATAGAAGTCTATGAGAAAATGACTCTACTTCTCTCTTTCTTTTTTTATTTGTGTGTGTGCATGTTTGTAGAAGAGGCAACAGTAGACATCTGAGTAGTCTATGAGATGTGTGGCGGAAAGACAAAAGGTGTAGTGGATATGTTGCAGTGGTAATAAATATATATATACTTCAACAGCAATATCCTGATACAATAGATAGATAGATACTTTATTAATCCCACAAAGGGAAATAGTTTAGCTACAGCAGCATTTATACTTACAAGTAAAGCAATATTAAATATAAAAATGCACAATATATATAAAAAAATGGAATAGAATAATATTAATAATAATAACAATAATAATATAATGACATGTTATTATATAATGTTCATATAATAATAACAGTAATAAAAGTGTTAATTATAATAACCATCATAATAGTTATGATTTCATTGACAAAGCAATTAGGTGCAAGGCCAGACCGGGACGGCAGAGAGGCAAGCGAGAGGCCCGGGACCCTGGGGCCCGGGACCCTGGGCAGCACAACAACAACCGAAGCCCCGGCAGGAGATAGTGAGGGCGACCCTAACTCTCTCTTGATTTATTCCCTCAGTAAACATTGTAAACATGAGTTTATGGTTCAATCTCTAGTTTCAAGCCTTCTTCAATACAGCATGATGTTCATTTAGTAAATTATGGTCCATTTAGAGTCAAACAGACCATAAAGCAGGGGATGCTTTAGGGCGGGGCTACTGGGTGATTGAGTTGTCCGTGTTTTCATCTTACAACTTTAGCTCTTTCACAGTGTTTTCACTTCAAAGTTAATTGTAACATTTTGGTCCTAAAAATGTTCGGGTTGTACTTAGCTCACCCTCCTGTGTCACTTCTGGTTGCAAGAAAACAAGATGGCGACTGCCAAATAAACTTGAGGCTTCAAAACAGCAGTCCATAAACCAATGGGTGACATTATGGTAACTGCGTCCACTTCTTGCACAGTCTACAGTACTTAGTTACTTTCTACCCCCGGGTATCTAACAGATAATCAGCAGCTTAACAAACATAGTGCAACATAAATATGGCAATAACTGTCTGACAAGTGAAATAGTTTGACCAGTAGCTGCTGATACTTTAGTTACTGAGCAGTTTTTATAACATCAGTAATTCCACCTTCAGTTATGTTGACATGATACATGATAGTCTATTCCACACAAGTTGGTAGGTGTCACTGTTCAGACGTACCTAATGTGTAGTCAGGATAACTCACAGGGACAGTTGCTACAGTAGCCACTATACTATTACTTTAATTACTTTCATACATTTATGAGGTGTTGTGGGTTAGTTTTCCGCCAGACCCCAATGTTTTCAGTCATGAGCCACCACTGGACTACAGGTGCTGCAGCACAGACAGTACGCAAAATTAAAGTATAAAGCTGAAAATGAGCAGAACAAGTGTGCTGGGTTGCTGGTGGCAGGGCCTCGTTCACTCCCCACTGTAGACACACGATTGATAGTTGGTCCATAGTAATCAGTCCAAAGTCTTGTGGCAGGATTACTTTCTATCCTTATCAACATTCCCCACTACCAATGGCCATTGGAGGAAGTGCTTCAGCAACTAATCCATGCCTCCTGGACGTAGAGGTACAGTATTCTGGTAGGGGCAAACCCAGAACCTTACCTGGACCTGGATAAGAGAACATTGATGGAAACAAATCAATGCCGTGGTAATTGGCTCATGAAGACTGAATCCTCAAGGATTAATCTTGCGTATTTACAGCCACCAGCAGTCATTAAATATTGTCTCAGCTCTTTTTTCTTTGTTCTCCTCTCACTTTTATTAAAGATGTTTCACAGGGTCGGTGTGAAGGAGGGGGATCTGTTCCAGCCCACATATGTTTACCCTGAAGAGCTGAAGATGTTGATGCGGTCCGTCTTCTCACAGGACATCTGTGACTACCCCGACCCCTGCCATGATCAGGCGAGTATGAGCACCTTTCACAACTCATTTAGTCTCTTGAAATTGAGCATCCAATAAGCAGTTCCATTCAGCTTGTGACCCACATGGTTATCATGTAATGATGTGTAACTGTGCTTGTGTTGTTGCAGGTGGTGTACCTCACTGTAGAGGATCTGCACAAAGTTGAAATCAACTGAAGTGTGTGTTTCTCATCAGTCTCATCGATGCTCATAAACAAATTACAGTTATTACAGCACCAGTTTTGTAACGTGGGAAGATTATTTCTCGACAGTGTTAGGTTTATTGTGAGCATGTTTCAAGATGTTTGACTGACTTGGTGCAATGATTGTTATGTTTTATCTGCTGTCTGTTTCCTGTTGAATTGTCTCTTGTTCTCAGTCCTCTGGTAATCTGCAGTGAGCCTGCTGTATAAAGTTCTGTCCATCAACTCATTCAAACTGTCTCCAGCTGTCTACCTCACATACTGATCCACTAAAGCAACATACTGACGGCAGTTTGTACAGTTATAATGACAAGTAGAGTTCATGATACTTAACCCTTTATTAATATTCCATTAATAATAATGGAAGTGAATTTTTGCCTTCTGCGTTAGTTTTGGCAATACTCTGTTTTATGAACCTCTATCTAATAGTCCATAACCAATCTACAGAGATTTGTCTATTAAACATTTTATGTCATATGAAAATGTAAAAAAGTTGCTGCAATACGTATCAGTCCTGGTATGTATTCAAACATGATGCACTGCATTTGTATCAAAACACATTGTGGTGATGAAGTGACCAGTGTCAGTTTTCTCTTTTGCTTGAAGTTGACAGTTTGATATTTATTATCAGCAGTGTCATCTATACATATAGATCATTTTAACAAATCAAATGTATCATAGCAACAACAGTTTATAATCAGAAAACATTGTATTTTGGGGCAATTTGTGGTTGTTAAAGCTACTTTTACCATGAAAAGACATTTCAGCTGATTGACTGAGCAAGCAAGAAGCTAAATACTGTACATGTGACTGCACGATGTACTGTAGCCCTTTGGAGCCTGACTCAGCATCAGATATGTCATTTTTTAATGGTACCATCAAGTTTTTTTTATCCCAAAATCAGCACAACCTCTGCTATCCAGTGGTTTCACTACATAAGGTGTACTATACTGTAATATTGAAGAAGTACGATAATACACAAAAATTGTTGATATAAAATCATAATTTTTCATTAGTAAACAGACAAAGGTAACAAAGAAGACATTTTGCAACACAGAAAACACAATAAGGCTCAGAAATAGTCTCATTTAATTAATTCTTCTATTATAAACTTTTTTTTTCCACGGCAGTTTCTGTCCACAATAATGCAGAGAGGCACCAGCCAAGTCTCGCACGTGGCAGAGTGCTCCTGAAACAACCAGGGCCCCCCAGCAGCTCCTTGATCTTGAGGAGCCTGCTGCCTGGCTGTGGCTGCTCTGGGTTCACAAAGTTGAATTATAGGCAGATTATAACCTGTTATAATATTATATTATACCTCCCTTCTCTCCAGTGGCCCCAGCAATAGGGCCTGGGCCTCCAGCAGCGTGGTGCCGGTGTTGGCTCCCAGCGGGGACCGGCGGAGCAGCGAGGTGAAGCTCAGCTCCTGGCCAGAGGAGGAGATGCTCCTGCAGGGCACTGAGCTCTAGATCTTCATCCAGAGCATTGACTTCTGGTCCAAGACTGCAGCAAAACTGGATCTGGGTCTGTCCACGGCAGTGAAACCGGATCCGGGTCCGTCCACGGCAGTGAAACGGGATCTGGGTCTGTCCACGGCAGTGAAGACGGATCTGGGTCTATCCACAGCAGTGAAACCGGATCCGGGTCTGTCCACGGCAGTGAAGACGGATCTGGGTCTATCCACAGCAGTGAAACCGGATCTGGGTCTATCCACAGCAGTGAAACCGGATCTGGGTCTGTCCACGGCAGTGAAACCGGATCCGGGTCTGTCCACAGCAGTAAAGACGGATCTGGGTCTGTCCACGGAGGACTGGTCTCTGCTTCACCAGAAACAAGGAGTTTCTGGTGAACCTGCATGATGTCATCTGGTTTCACCAGAATCCGCCCCGGTGGCACCGATGAGGAGCATTAAGAATAACTATATATATATCTTCTCCCTGATGGTCTTATTTACAGATGTAGGTCACAGAGAGGACCAGGATTAAAGTGAGACTGGTTCAGAACCAGCTAAACGTTCCTCACAGTTACTTTAAAATGAGGTTATTTTACCAGCTGCAACATTAAAGTGATGAACACATTAATGCATCAATAATAATACAATAAATACTACTCTGAAATGGGCTTAAGTAAGATTTTAAATGCAGGACTTTTACTTGTAACAGTATTTATACACCGTATTGTTACTTTTACTTCACTGTTCCAGTCTTAACAGCTTCATCCAACATATCAGTGACATCCACCCACACAGCAGAGCATGCTGAAGCAACAGGGGCCACCACAGGGACACAATATGGAACCAGAGTCCTCACAGAGTCAGCACTTCACCACAAGTCTTTCAACGCCTGAAGATCTCCAGTGCACCCTAATCGTCCATCATTTTGATGAAATTCAGTTTCAAATGAATTCAGCAATTTAATAAAAATATAAATGTAGGTTACAAGACTGCCCTGTGCAGTAATATTCTTAATTTACGTTGCTCATTGTCACCCTGGGTGCATTTTGTTCTGTTTAATGATGACAGTGGTTCATTTCAGGATGGAGGCTGAGTTAACGATATTACTGGGGGTGTCAGTGCGCCAGCAGGTGGCGCTGTTAAACAGACACTAGACTGAATTACAGTACATTTACACTCCGTTTTCCGGAGTCTAGTTGCGGGTCAGTTGCTTGGCCGGTGCGATCCGCTGCTGGCATCGTCAGCGTCAAGTGTGCGTGAAAGAGAAGCTGAGGGTGAGAGACGTCCTCCTCAGGACCAGACGCTCCCACACGAGGTCTACGGGATCTGAGAACTTCTCGTGAGCCGCATACAGACTCACACCGGCGGGGAACTACCATGGACAACTCCGGTAGTGACAGAGACCCGGCCGCGGAGAGCAGCGGGTCTGCCCGCAGAGAGGAGTCCATCATCGAGTCTGCCCGCAGAGAGGGGTCCAGCAGCGGGTCTGCCCGCAGAGAGGAGTCCAGCAGCGGGTCTGTCCGCAGAGAGGAGTCCAGCATCGGGTCTGTCCGCAGAGAGGGGTCCAGCAGCGGAGACTCCTCCCAGTACCTCAGCGGTCTACCGGAGCGATACCTGACCGCCAAGTTCAGCCTGGCGGCGCACCTCCTCTGCTGGGCTCTGCTGAGGTGGTTCCAGGTGAGAATCTTTCCTGGTTTAAGTCGGCTAAGTTAGGCTCGAGACCAGGTGAAGACCAACTCATCTGGAAGAGTCCTTTTTGATGAATTGATTCACATGTAGGTTTGCTCAGGAGTTGATTTCACATGCTGATTATTCGATATTATAGATCATATGCAGCCAGTAATCGTTTTTGAGTCTGCTTTAAGTCTGCTTTAAGTCTGCTTTAGGTCTGCTTTAAGTCTGCTTTAAGTCTGCTTTAGGTCTGCTTTGAGTCTGCTTTGAGTCTACTTTAGGTCTGCTTTAAGTCTGCTTTAAGTCTGCTTTAAGTCTGCTTTAGATCTGCTTTGAATCTGCTTCAGATCTCCTTTGAGTCTGCTTTAGGTCTGCTTTAGGTCCATGTTAGGTCTGCTTTAGGTTGGCTTTAGGTTGGCTTTAAGTCAGCTTTAGGTCTGCTTTGAGTCTGCATTGAGTCTGCTTTAAGTCTGCTTTAGATCTGCTTTGAGTCTGCTTTAAGTCTGCTTTAGATCTGCTTTGAGTCTGCTTTGAGTCTGCTTTGATTCTACTTTAGGTTAGCTTTGAGTCTGCTTTAGATCTGCTTTAAGTCTGCTTTGATTCTGCTTTAGGTCTGCTTTAAGTCTGCTTTAAATCCGCTTTGAGTCTGCTTTGAGTCTGCTTTAGTCTGCTTTAAGTCTGCTTTAGGTGTGCTTTAAGTCTTCTTTAAGTCTGCTTTAGATCTGCTTTGAGTCTGCTTTAAGTCTGCTTTGAGTCTGCTTTAGGTCAGCTTTGAGTCTGCTTTAGGTCTGCTTTGAGTCTGCTTTAGGTCTGCTTTGAGTCTGCTTTAAGTCTGCTTTAGGTCTGCTTTAAGTCTGCTTTAGGTCTGCTTTAGGTCTGCTTTAGGTCTGCTTTAAGTCTGCTCTAGATCTGCTTTCAGTCTGCTGTAGGTCTGCTTTGAGTCTGCTTTGAGTCTTTTTTGAGTCTGCTTTCGGTGTGCTTTAGGTCTGCTTTGATTCTGCTTTAGATCTGCTTTGAGTCTGCTTTAAGTCTGCTTTGAGTCTGCTTTAGGTCAGCTTTGAGTCTGCTTTAGGTCTGCTTTGAGTCTGCTTTAGGTCTGCTTTGAGTCTGCTTTAAGTCTGCTTTAGGTCTGCTTTAAGTCTGCTTTAGGTCTGCTTTAGGTCTGCTTTAGGTCTGCTTTAAGTCTGCTCTAGATCTGCTTTCAGTCTGCTGTAGGTCTGCTTTGAGTCTGCTTTGAGTCTTTTTTGAGTCTGCTTTCGGTGTGCTTTAGGTCTGCTTTGATTCTGCTTTAGATCTGCTTTGAGTCTGATTTGAGTCTGCTTTGAGTCTGCTTTAGGTTTGCTTTGAGTCTGCTTTAGGTCTGCTTTAGGTCTGCTTTGAGTCTGCTTTAGGTCTGCTTTAGGTCAGATTTAGGTCTGCTTTGAGTCTGCTTTAGGTCTGCTTTAGGTTTGTTTTAGGTCTGCTTTGAGTCTGCTTTATGTCTGCTTTAGGTCTACTTCAGGTCTGCTTTGAGTCTGATTTAGGTCTGCTTTAGGTCTACTTCAGGTCTGCTTTGAGTCTGATTTAGGTCTGCTTTAGGTCTGCTTTAGGTTTGCTTTAGGTCTGCTTTGAGTCCTGGCTGATGAATGAAGTACTTCATGTAGGTCCAGATCCATTAAAGCCATAATGCTCACTGCTCATATACAGTAGGAGCAACATATAAATAAATGTTATGACCAAAGAACATGTAGACTGTACTAAAATATGGTCCTTTAGAGTCAAACAGACCATAAAGCAGAGTATGCTTTAGGGCGGTCTTACTGTGATGGACTGAGACCCTACCAGAGACGTATACGGCTTCTCTTTGTCATTCTCTTCGTCCAAATATGGTCACTTCCATTCATCGGTTCCAAAAAGCCAAGATGGCGACGGCCAAAACGCTGAACTGTATGCTTCAAAATAGCGGTCCACAAACCAATGAGTGACATCACGATGACTCCTTCCACTACTTATGAAGGAGACACAAGCTACCTTCCTGTATTGGGTTAGCCCTGAAGTTAGCAACAACTCCAACTGCTTACATGTATTTAATATTTATTTTTACTTTTTAACTATAGCATGGTGAAGCAGTTATTTGTGCTCAGTTTATATTCGGAAAACACAATGTTGAAAGTTAAAATGTCAGCTTCAAAGTTAAAACTGCAGTGGTACTATTAAGTACTCATACTGGGACATGATATCAGCAAGTACTCATATGTAAGTACTGGTAGTGCATCTCTTTAGTTTCCTAATAGGGATGCAGCGATTTTTTTAAAAATTGAGTAAAATAGACTATTGCAGGTCGCAGGAAACACGGAGTGACACACTCATAACCAATCTAGAGAGGCTGTGTGCTTATAGCCATATTTTGACAAAAACTATGCAGAACAAACTGAGCACATGACTGGACAGCGGAGGGTGGTACATTTTTATGAATGTTTTATTTGCTGTGAAAGAAGGTCACCATTGAAATGTATTGTAACTGCTGTGAATCCTAACTGACCACAGCTTTCAATATTCAAAACATCAGTTGAGTATTCCTTAAAAGATGAATCGTATAAATGTCTTGTAAAAATGTTGTATTCATCCCTGTGTTCTTTTTCTCTCCTCAGAAACTCAGATGCCCGTCTGCTCCACTGCAAGTAAGAACATTCTTCTTTTGAGCTTCTTTTTGACAAGTTGTTTACCCTGTGTCAGGAGCAGAAGGGTGTCCTGTCTCCTGTTTTTGATGGACAGTAGGTATCTGACACAGCACTGAAAGCCCACTCAAAGCCTTTAATTCCAACATCCCCTACATCAAAAGGGATGATAAGGGTAAATAGGGTACCTTCCATAGGACCCTGATCAGTCAAGGGCCCTTAGAGCCACCTGCATGTAGCTAAGTCTAAAAAAGATTCAGGGTCTCAATATTGTAGCGTTTGCACATGTGCATGTGGCAAGCAGGGGTCTGATCACATGTTAACGATAATGGCTCTGACCGATGCGGATTTGACTGAGGCCAACGTTCTCTTCTCTGAAACCAAAGCAGTGACTGTGTGTGGCTTTGTTGGTGACCAGACATCTGAGTTCACCTCTCAGTGTGTCTGTAACTTGTAACTGTAACGGTTCACTCTGTGGTTTGGAGTTTCATTTTCCCTCCTCTGTACCTATTTGTACCGTCATCCATCAGCCTCACTGTTTACTGATCACTTTTGGAGCTTTACTGTCTGTAAAGTTACTAAACAAACTATTTCCTGCTTCCTATTTCCTGCTTTACACCTATGAACCACTAATGTGCTGTTACTGTGAACATCACCAGTATCTCAATAATGAATGGCTTGATTATTGGCGCGAGATTCTACTATCTCCTGTTTAACCTTTTAGATTTTTCAAATAAGCTTATCTAATCACATAGAAGTTGTGCAGACATTGTCCTGATTCACCCTCCCGAGTGCTTTCTCTCAAACTTTAAATTTATCAGAACCTTTGACAGTATGTGAAAATGTTTTACCTCAAAACCTTTTACCAGCAAACCACTGATGTTTTTTTTTTAACAGTGCTGTTTTCAGTCTGAACACCTTGGTTGCCAAATGCCTACATTCATGTCATACATTATAAAGTACAAGGTTGCCTTAAATATAGTTTAATATAGTAAGAATTGTATGATGGATATGTAACAGTGACACTTGTACAGTGTATGCTGATTGTGTGAAATGTGCAGGGGATGTAACTAGAATGTGTCAACTTTATCTTTAACGGTGAATAAAATGATCTCTACAGAGAGAGACATCTTTTTTAATTAAAGAGTAAAATATTTTTTGTTTGGCGAAACAAAAAGGATATTACTATTTACAAAAAAGAAGATCTGTCTCTGTAGGCTCCTTTCCATAATGTTGACAGACACCTATGATAACAGTCTGTGCCTGTCAGTGGCAAAACAAGCACTTTTAGTTGCCCCAAACATTAGCCTACATTGTGGCTTGTGTTGTGGCTGCTGGCTGAGACAATCTACTGGACCAATTCCAAAAATCATTGTTCATATTAATATTATTATTAGTATTAATTAGTATCAGCTATCTACACCTTAAAATATGTCAACTTTGGGCCACAGTGTAAGAGGATTTACTTCACCTAAGATGCTTTGTTGGACCATCTGATCACCTTTTACCTGGTTTCATGTTTTTGAATTGCTGCTAATGCCCTTTTTTTTTTTGTTGTAAATATGTTTTATTGATTTTCACAGTTTTTATCCCGCCAGGGAAGAGGATTCACACATGTCTGAGGGCAATTACAAATTGAAATTTAAAACCTCATTCCCGACTCTATCCACCAATCCTACCCACCCTACCCACCCACCCAATGTAGGGTTACAGGCTATGGAACTTATACATTCAGGTAAATTCAGGTGACGGAGATGTAGACATAATATCAAATAATTGCATTAATCGATCAGGCAAAGTAAAGCAATTTGGAAAATAAAAATAATAGAGTGAGAAGTTACATGTAAAAAAGAAAATAATTAATAGCTAAAGGGAAAAAAGAAAAAGAAAAAAGAATATATAAAAAAACCAAAAAAAAAACAAATAGGGGGAGAGGGGGCTGCTGCTCACTGTTGCTATGGGGCGGCTAGGGGATCCACATTAGTCTTTGTCGAGAGGCTCTTGTAAGGAGTCGTAGTAGTCTAGAAAAGGTCTCCATACTTTACTAAAGGTTTGGGAGGACACTCTGAGAGTATATTTAATTTTTTCAAGTGTCAAGAAATACATGACATCTTTGACCCAGTGGGAGAACGATGGGGGGGCCCGTTGCTTCCATCTCAGAAGGATCAAATGTCGAGCAAGGAGTGTTGTGAAGGCTACGACCACATTGGCTTTATTTGGTAAATGGGCACGGAATTCCTCTGGTATTAAGCCAAAGAGTGCACAGATTGGGTCCGGGTCAAATTGAACTGCAAACATCACACTATAAGCTTTAAAAATACTGATTCAATAGGTGGAAAGTTTCGGGCATAGCCAGAACATGTGTAACAAGTCTGCTGGCTGGCCTTTACATCGAGGACATAACGGATCAGAGTTAGGGTACATTTTTGCCAATCTAGCATTAGTGTAGTGAGCCCCGTGTACCACTTTTAGCTGTATTAAGTTGTGTTTAGCAGATGTAGATGATGTATATATCAAGTCTAAAATAGAGTCCCATTGGTCATTTGTTATAACCACTCCAAGATCTGAGTCCCAGGCCATTCTTAAATTTTCCAAGGACTGTGGGTTGATATCGTTAATGAGCTTGTAAGTTTGGGGTATCAATCCTCTACTGTTCGGGTTCAGTTCTAGGAGGCTGTCAACATGAGATTTCATGGGCTTGTTCGGAAATGAGTCGAAAGTGTTTCGTACAAAGCTCCTGATCTGCAAGTAGCGGAAAAAATTGTTCTTTGGTAGATCATAGATTTGTGATAATTGAGAGAATGAAGCAAACGTGTCTTCTATGTATAAATTATGGATTGATCTGACCCCTTTATCAAACCATAGAGTAAATGCGTTATCTGTACAGGAGGGAATAAACATATGATTACATTTGATGGGGGAGCGGGTGGAGGCTCCTTGCAGCCCAAAATGTCTCCTAAACTGAGCCCATATTCTTATTGTGTGATTTACTGTTATGTTTGTACTCAAGTTATTGCTAAGAAGAGGCAGAGCTGCACAGACCACTGAGCCAAGGTGGTGCCGGCAGGAGGAGAATTCTATTTGTACCCAGTCCGCCTTTCCTACAATTGGCCTGTCTTCAAACCAGTGAAGTAGCTTCTGGATATTGCATGCCCAATAGTAAAAGAGAAAATTGGGTAAAGCTAAGCCTCCTGCGCGCTTTGGTCTTTGGAGTTGAGTCTTGCTGATCCGACTAGGTTTGGTCCCCCATATGAAAGAAATTATATTTTTATCAAGATTATTAAAAAAAGATTTTTTAATCAGGATAGGAATATTTTGAAATAGATATAAAAATTTGGGTAATACTATCATTTTAACTAGGTTAACACAACCCACTAATGATAATGGTAACAAGGCCCAGCGAGTCATATCCTGTTTGCATTTATTCAAAAGGATAATATAGTTATTTTTAAAAGTAGAGTGGAAGGAGCGCGTGATCTCAATCCCCAAGTACTTAATGCCATCCCGGGCCACCTTAAAGGGGAAAAGGCTGGAAGGGAGTGCCTCTGCTTCAGAGTTTAGAGGGAAAAGTTCACTTGGGATCACACTCTCCAGGCGTTTAGCTAAGACCTTAGACAGCACTTTAAAATCCACATTAAGTAGGGAGATAGGGCGATAAGATGAGCAGAATACCGGGTCTTTATCCTTCTTAGCCAGTAGGGATATAGAGGCCTGCCTCAGAGTTATAGGAAGAATGCCTAAGGAGAGTACGTCCTTAAACATTGCTTTAAGAGTTGGTGCCAGTTGATAGGAGAACGTTTTATAAAATTCCGTCGTAAATCCGTCCGGACCTGGTGACTTGTTGTTCTGCATAGATTTTATGGCCATAATGATTTCGGCAACTGAGATGTCTGCATCTAAGTCAGTGTTTTGTTCCTCTGATACGGTAGGGATAGTCAAATTGTCAAAGAAGACACATGAGGGGCCGAGGTCATTGCTAAGTTCTGAGGTGTAAAGGTTAGAATAAAATTGTAAAAAGGCTTTACTTATATCATTATGATCTATCAACATATCTCCTGTGTTCTGATTGAATCTTTGTGATATTGTGGGTGGTAGCTACTTCGTGGGCTTGCATAGCCAGTAGTCTACTAGATTTATCTCCAAATTCATACACATTATGTCTGGATTTTAAGATGAGACGTGTTGCCTCGTCAGTAGATAGAAGATTAAATTCGGTTTGGAGACTTAACCGTTCCTTATAAAAGACCTGCAGTCGGGGAATGAGCATATTTAGAGTCCACATCCAGGATCTGTTGGGAAATTTCGATCAGTTTGGAGTTTTTCCGTTTCTTGAGAGGAATAGGCTATGATTTGCCCGCGGAGGTATGCTTTAAGAGTTTCCCATAATGTAGCTTGCGAGATCTCTGGGGAGGAGTTAGTCTCTAGAAAGAATTGTATTTGGGCTAAAATGAACTTCACAAAATTGTCATCTGAAAGTAAGAGAGGGTTGAGTCTCCAAATTCTGTTTGGGGGGGGTGGTGGTTTGGGAGGTCCAAATCAAATAGAATGGCACTGTGATCCGATATGACAATAGTATTATACGAGCAGGACTTAACCTTAGGCAGCTGTCTATTATCGAGTAAGAAATAGTCTATGCGGGTATAGTTATGATGCACATTTGAGAAAAAAGAGTAAGCTCTGGTGTTGGGAAACTTAAACCTCCAAATATCTGAAAGGCCACACTTATGCATGAAATCGTTCACAAGCCGACTTGGAGAGGTTCTGAGGATTCTGGGATGACCTATCCAAGGTGACATCCAGCACAAGATTAAAATCACCTCGTATTATAAGCAATCCATTGTCAAGCTTAGGTATTGCAAGGAATAGCTTCTCGAAAAAGTTACTGTCGTCGCAGTTAGGGGCATACATGTTTACCAAAATCGCAGGATTAGCCCAGAGTTGTCCAGTAACAATAACATATCTCTCGTTTGGGTCGCTAATAATCTCTTCGGGATGAAAAGAGGTGTTTTTGTTAATCAATATGGCTGTCCCTCTGGCCTTTGCATTAAATCTGGAATGGAACACCTGGCCAACCCAATTTCGCTTGAGACCAGCAATGCTGGTGTTACAAAGGTGGGTTTCTTGTAGGAATGCTACGTCTACTGTCAACTGTTGTAGATGAGACATGACCCTTTGTCTCTTAACCGGGTTATTGACTCCTTTTACATTCCAGGATATGAACTTGGTTGGGACGTTAGTCACCTTACTGGACCAACCGTTCATAGTAGTTTAAGAAGAGGGATATAGCAACAGAGCGCTGAAGGGGAGGGCGGGGGGGGACAAAGAAAGAGAGAGACAAAAAGGGAAAATACATTAATAAAAGGCTCCAGTCCTGTGTACCTAGACCTGTTAACCCTATCTGTTGTACTATTGCAAACTTTGTGCATAGCTCTATCATGCACTTTAAACTCTGTCTTTAAGAATGATTGTAAAGGCAAAAACAAAGAGGATTTTAACCTGAGAACCGCTTCTTTTAAAGAATCTACGGAACAGTACAGTGAAAGCCATTTTCTAAACATTGACCAACCCCACAAACAGCCGTTCTGTATATCCAGAGGTTAGAATTTAACAAGAGGAGATGAGATACACATTTAAGTAATTAGTAACAAAAATAAGAACAAGTAGCATTAACTATGACCATGTTAAACCAGAGTGGGGATATAATATCCCTGTAATCTACGCCAGTCTTAATAACACAGACCTCGAGAGCGTGACTCTTTCAACTGACCCAACATGCGGTTTTAACGTTACCAGTCATAAAGTATTTACCATTTTAAAGTTCAACAGAGGGAGAGGAAGGTTGTCATGTAATGTAAATAACATAAGATTACCGTAATAGTTAGGACAGTTTGACATTCGGTTAGTAAAGTTGGGGGAAGTGTATATGGATGTCCAGCGTTATGTGAGCACGATCGAGTTAGTAATATACTGTTCATAAGGTTTACTATTTATACAAGGTGTCAGCTTAGCCAGCAAAAATATTCACACACCGGTTAGCCCAACCAACCTAAGCTAAGAAAAGGTAATGTCTTCACAGTCATTTTTATGGTTGCCAAGGGGTCTCACACTGCCGGTTGACTGTTCTCCAGGAAGGCGGCCGCTTCACTCGGAGTGTTGAACTCGTGCCTGGTTCCATTGACGATCACTCGGAGCTTAGCCGGGAAGATCAGGCTGAATTGGTACCCTGCTTTCCTCAGTGCGGTTTTGACCGGAGAAAAAGTAGCTCTCTTTCTAGCCACTTCAGCGCTGTAGTCGGCGTAAATATGAATTTCCGAGCCCCTGTAAGACAGGGGACCTTTCTCTCGTGCCAGCTGCATTGTACGCTGCTTCGTCTGGAAATGATGAATGCAGGCTATGAAGGGACAAGGCGCACCGTCCGGTCTCCTCCGGATGGTCACCCTGTGCGCTCTGTCCACGGCTAAGCTACGGGGAAAAGCGTCAGCGCCGAATAATTCTTCTATGAAGGATTCAATGAAGGAAGTTGGGCAGGTGCCCTCCGCTCTCTCAGGTATGCCCGTAATACGGATATTGCACCTCCGTGATCTGTTCTCGAGGTCGTCGACCTTAAACTTCAGTAGTTCATTCTCCTTCATAAAGCTGCCGACCGTGGTCTCCAGTGTAGTTATTCTCCCCTGAAAGTCGTTCATTGACGTCTCAATGGCTTGAATTGTCTGGTCGTGTCTGGTAATAGTGGCGTGGTTGGCTGAAATTTGTGCTGTCAGATTAGTGATTATTCGCTCCTCCATACCGGTAAGTAATTTCTGCATGTCAGCGAGGGATAGCGCTGGGTTATTGCCGCCGCCATGTGTGGTGTCGCCGCTGGCTAGGTCTGATGCTAGGCCGCCATCATGTCTTCCCTCGCTCTCGCTTTCGTTTTTTTTTACCTCCTCTGGCTGTGTTGGGTTTGCCCATGCTGAACTGAATACAGTGTATACCGTAGCAGGAATAGGTTTTAGAAGCTGGTTCTCCAAGTTTCAGACGGGTAATTAGTAAAGCAAATGCCAAATAAATGTCAAATAGTGACAGAGCCCTTCCGACGAGCTGCCTACTCCGCCATTTGCTAAACCCGAAGTCCTAATGCTCTTTTTATATGAATTTTAAAGGCTTACATAACTTCTTGTAATCACTGAGTAGTTGAAACCATTTGGCACCAGAGGCTTCTTATGTTGTGGTGTTTTGTAACTCTTCGCTGTTAGTCATGGTACCTTGCGTCAGAAGAGGACGTAATTGTTGTTCAAGAAGAACCTAGAAAAACATTTCTTGTGTCGTAACACATGACTCAAAGTATAGTCAAGTGGGATTGACTGCGTAAGCCTTTGTCTTGTTTGGGCATCTCTACGCTGCAGTGCAAGGGAGAGAAAGCCCTTCCAGTACTGTGACCTCCACTTGAACCTTAACATCCCAGCTCATGCAGTATGCCCTTTAGTGCTGGATTCCTTTGAGAGTGGAGCGTATAGTGTTAAAAACTAAACTACATTCCACATTATGAGGAAACAGTTTGGGAAATGCCATCAGGAGCCCTCTATAATTTACAGAACAGTAAGGAGTTAAGTCTGGTTCACTGCGGAGCTCAGAAACCACAGCACACAGCAGTAACAGATCTGTAGGAGCTGACTGGACCTGCTCCTGCTCATTTAGCTTCTGTTGGGTTCCCAGATCTAGAATCAATAATTTCAAAAGCAATACAGAAATTTAATGACTTATGTGTGTCAATGTTAAAATAAAGCAAAAAAATATTTAAAGTTCAGAAAGTAAGCACTGGTTCCAGACCTCTATATTGCTACCCATATCTCCTTTAAAATACCTTTTTAAAAAGTATTTAAAAAAAAAAAAAAAATGTCATGGTCTGGTGTTTGTATCAACTGGTGAACCACAGGGAAAAAACAGGACTCAATTGCATGACCAAGGTAAAACAGTCTTTACTTAGCAGAGGTTCAGTAGACAGGTAGGCACAGGCAAACAAATCAGGCAGGGATCAGGCACAAACATAGTCGAGGAAAAACAGACAGAGATATCGAAACCAGGAAGATAACACTAGGAAATCACTGGAACGTTTGACACAGAGGACGATGACAAACTGGCACAGAGACAGGGGAACACAGGGTTTAAATTCACTGGAGAGGTATAGGTGATAAGACACAGGTGGGATCAATCAGGGGTGGGGCAAACAATCACAGTGGCGGTAAATACACAAAGGCAGGAAGTGAAGTGAGAGGAGGAGCTAAGTAACACAAAATGAAACAGGAAAAGACTGATAAATGATGAAATAAGAAAAACATAACTTAGGAGACAGGACGAGACAGGACAGCTGAGGGAACACTCACCCTGGCCTCGAGGTCCGGGAACAGCAGAAAGGGGAGCGATCAGAAGCCGAACAGGGCAAGGTGTTATAAGCCATCTCTGTGGCAGAGGGCTACTGGGGTAGAGGAATGAAATGCGCCATCTTAGAGAATCTGTTTCACTACCCTGAGGATGGCATTGTTACCTTCTGAAAGAGATGGGCAAACGATAGCAGAGCTCCGAAGCTTGTGTCAGTCTACTGAACCGCCGTGTGTCGACTCTAAGTGTCGACTCTAAGTGTCGGAGCTTGTATCAAATGACAACTGTCACGTGACTGATGACGTCCGAAGCTTCGAACGTCACTGGTGCTTATCAAAGCGTTTCATTGGTTTGACTACGTTGAAGCCTTGAACGTTTTGGCGCCTAACTATGCTCCATATGATGCCTCAGTGTAAGTCAACAATGTGGGTTTTGAGAGAGGAGATTGATAGCGTGAAATAATTTGTTGCAAGGCTGAGGAAATCGTCAGCCAGAAAAGGAGCCGCCTGAAGCCCAGCACCGTGGAGAAAATATTATTTCTAAATACAAATCTGTGAAAAATACAATGTTGCACAAAACACTGCCACTTTCACCATGCTCATGTTCATAAGCACTTTCCACTGCCACTTCAATGACATTTTGCCTCATTAATATAAGCTATAAAGGACAAATACTATGTATAAATCTGTTGACATACAACTTTAGGGCTATAATCATATACCAAAATGTGTTTGTAATGACAAAGTCAAGGGAGAGCTCGGACCAGGGGCGATGAGGCACAGGGAGAGGTTGTACAAGACAACAGCACTAAAGTTACTTATAATTCTCCTGTAGAAGTTGGCAAAGCCTAGGAACCGTTACCAACTCACGGCTAGTAGGCGTGGGCCACAGCACTGACCTTGAAAGGATCCGTCTGGATATGATTGTGGGAACTAATAAAGCCAAGGAAGGAGACTGAAGGGGTTTGGAACTCACATAGCTGATGGTCCAGGAGTCTTTGGAGTACTTGTCGGACGTGTTGGATGTGAGACACTTTATCCGGGGAGAAGATGAGGATGTATTCCAGGTACACAAACACTGATTTGTTGAGGAACCCCCTTAAAACGTCATTGACCAGGTCCTGGAAAACCGCTGTAGCATTTTTGCATTTGCATCACTTGACACTCATAGTGCCCACTGAGGTTGTTGAATGTGGTTTTCCACTCATCCCCCTCCCTAATCCTCACCAGATGATATGCACTTCTAAGATCTAGTTTGGAAAAGATATTCAGTTTGAAGGTGGAGGATATGAGAGGAAGTGGGTACCTGTTTTTGATGGTATTCTCGTTTAGACAACGGTAGTTGATGCAGGGACGAAGGGACAAAGAGATTTGTCTTTCTTTCCCACAAAAAAGAACCCAGCACCAGCAGGAGAAGTGGATGGCCAGATGATGCCTGCATTGAGGGAAAAGTCTATGTACTCCTGCATAGCTGTCCTTTTGGGGGCTGACAGGGAGTACAGGCACCACCCTAGGGAAGAGGTCAATAGCACAGTGGCACGGGCCCTTCTGGAAACCTCCTTGAGGTTGTGATAGCAGG
Source organism: Ophiodon elongatus (assembly GCA_016806645.1). Taxonomy (NCBI): domain Eukaryota; kingdom Metazoa; phylum Chordata; class Actinopteri; order Perciformes; family Hexagrammidae; genus Ophiodon; species Ophiodon elongatus. The sequence continues at coordinate 336,339 of JACSYO010000016.1, read as the reverse complement.
GAGGAACACCAGGAAGGTCCGGACCCTCAGCGCCACAGAGGAAGGTGCTGGTGACGACATAGTCCGAAGCAGTAGAAGAGCTCGGGGACTCAGGAGCCTCCTGGTCAGAGGTAGACGACAAACAGTTAGTCACACAATGAGCCCCCCACCCCGCTACCTCTCTGGTGGACCAGTCAAGGTGTCGATTGTGCAGCTTGAGCCAGGGAAAGCCCAGTATGAGAGGATGTAAGGGTGAAGACAACAGGTGAAAACTGTGTAACATCTTTACATTAGCTGCTAGCTCTGGTGCTAGCCGTTTTTAACAAAGAGTTGTTGTAAGGCTGAAATGTTTGATGCGAGGGTACAAAGACATAGGTTGTCGTTTTTTTGTACAGATTGTGAAGCCCTCTCACACAAATATATTATGTTTTATATTGAACCAGTGAATTGGATTGAATTGAATGTTGAATTGAAAGTTTTTTGAAGACAGGGGCCGTTTCTCAATATGCGTTCTTGTGTGGACTTGTGTTCTCGTGAACTTGTGAAACGTCATCAGTCGCGGCTCAAGTCCTGTTCCAATTCAAAAGTCCACATCGAGCCAAGAACGGTCCAAATGCCCGGATGTGACTTGATCCGGCCATTTTACCGGGGATACATCGGAGGTGAATTGTCCGTACTTGGGACAGCCAAATATCCCAGAATGCATTTCGCACCAGCAATGGGGAACAACGGCAGAGGAGTCAACAACAGTAGAATTTAGAAAACTTCAACTTTCTAAATTCTACTGTTGTTGTGTTAAGGTATAAGAGGACTCTTTCCTTCCCCGGCCCCATGAGGAACTCGACTGGTAAAAATGAGCCGAAAAATGGTTAGAAGTTTAAGTAAAAAAGTATTTACTATGAATGAAAACAATTGCACACTGAAAACAACAAAACCTATATGTCCCATGGGAGTCCTCCGCCACTGCGCCGTTGCACGCACAAACCGGAAGCCCCGTCACGTCGACACGTGAGGCCTTTATGCTCCTTCGAAATCCTCGTGCACGCGCCGTCCGTCCTTGTGCGCGCCGTCTGCCCTCGTTGCCCAACTCCCGTCAAGTGGTAATCGCTTTGTCCTTTCGCCTTCTTACGTACGCGCATTTTTAGTGCATCATCCTGTGCGACCTGGCGCAGTTCTGCTTCCGGTTGCGCAAGACCTTCCGTGATTGCGCAACATATGTAACAGTCTGTAATTCACAGTCTTGGTATAATTCATACACACAGTAATTACAAAATAGTTTGAGCATACGGTGACTATGAATTAGTTTAAACACACTGTAATTATGAAATAGTTATAAAATAATGGCATAAACCAGTTTGCA
>JACSYO010000016.1:0-332500 GCA_016806645.1 Ophiodon elongatus | reverse complement strand
TACAAATATATTTGTTGTGGGGGATATGAATGCCGTGTCTTAATCGGGGTGTCGAGATGCCATTTGCGATTTGTTTTGGTCTCTTTTTCAGCCAGACGCCATGTTGATAATACGAAAGATATAATTGGGCCAAGAGAGAGTTTAGATTGTTTGTTTGGAATATTAGAATAAACCAGGTCCTCTAACCTGCATGGTGAGGCAAGGTTTTCTTCAATTGGTTTCCAAGATACCGATGCCTCTGGGTTCAACCAAATTGAGAGTGGTCTCAAAATAAAAGACCAAAAATAATATTTAAAGTTCGGTACTGAAAGACCACCTTTAGTTTTATGCCTTTATAGTGTGGCCATTTTAACTCGTGGTTGTTTCCCGCCCCATATGAACTTCGAAATTAAGGAGTGAAGTTTATTCCAATAATTAGGTGGTGGAGATAAGGGTAACATAGATGCAAAGAAATTAACTCTTGGTAGAATATCCATCTTCACTAGAGCGATTCTGAACTCTGAGTCCATCTGCTATGGTCAGATTCAATATGTTTATAAATGCCCATATAGTTTTTGAAATGATTGTATTTAGGGAGTTGAAGATTTCTATTTCAAGATATTTAAAATGTTTAACAATGGGAATGTTAGAAGGTAGGGAACTTGGTGTTAAATGTTGATTTAATGGTAAAAGAGCTGAGTTGGTCCAATTCATTTTACAACCTGACAGAGAACTAAAATATGCAAAGATGCTTAGAATATGACAAATAGAAGTAGGGGCTTTGTCAACATATAATAAAATGTTGTCAGCATATAAAGAAATTATATGACTGGTGTCATTGAAAGTTATTGGAAAGACAGATGGATGTTCTCTTAGAGTTTGTGCAAGTGGTTCAAGTGACAGAGCAAATAAAGAGGGGCTAAGGGGGCAGCCTTGACGACAGGAACGTGTAATGTGACATCGAGGGGAGGCAATCCCATTCGTAACTATAGTAGCCGTGGGATTTTTATAAAGTAATTTGAATCAATATAATTAAATTTATCCCCAATCCTAATCTTTGCAATACTCCCCATAGATAATCCCATTCAACCCTATCAAAGGCTTTTTCTGCATTTAAGTTTAGGATAGCACTAGGGGACGTGCTATCTTTCCCAGCATGAATAATTTGCAAAAGACGACGCAGATTATCAGAAGCCAGTCGGGACTTAATGAAGCCCGTCTGGTCACAGTGAACTAATTTAGTCATATTTGGTTCGAGGCGGGATGCCAAAATGCTTGCAAACATTTTAATCTCGGTAGTAAGGATAGACAGGGGTCTGTAGTTGCTGCATAGAGTTGGATCTTTACTGGGTTTAGGTAATACGGATATTAAAGCAAAGTTAATGTCTTCTAAAAAACAACCCATTTCAATAGAACAGTTAATCATATCCAATAGAATTTGGCCCAACAGATCACAAAAAGTTAAGTAAAATTCAGGGGGAATACCGTTCCATCCCGGTGATTTCCCCCTTTTCAATCCCGCAATGGCATCTTTAAGTTTGGTCTGAGTGATTAGGGCCCCTAAGTCATTGGACTCATCCAGAGAGAGAGTTGGAAGTGTCACTTTTTGTAAAAAGTTATCATATTTTGCTTTGTCAAAGCGAACTTCGGAGGTATACAGTTTAGAGTAAAATGAATGAAATTCTAAATTCATCTCTTTAGGGTCCAACAATATTTTCTGTCCAGAATCAATAGATATAATATTAGCAGCCTTCTCACCCTTTTGTAGGCTTAAAGCCAACAGGTGGCTTGGTCTGGATCCATTGAAGTAATAGTTTCTTCTAGATCTGTGAATAAAAAATTCTGCTCTGGCTTTTAAAAGAGAGTTTAATTTAAATTGTATAAATTTAATTTGTTTTTCCCTATCATCTGAGAAGCCAGTATTTTTCTGATTATTCTCCAAAATGTTTAAAGTAGTCTCATATTCATTAATTTGGCCAAGTCTAGTTTTATTAAGATGCGAGGAATATGAGATTGCTGTGTTCCTTATGCAGCCTTTAATGGAACTCCAAAGAATGCGCGGGTCATTAGTGGTCCCAGCATTTTCTGAAATATAAACAGTAAAGGCTTCTCTGAATTAAGTGCAAAACTCATTGTTTCTCAATAGTGTTACATTGAAGCGCCATCTTGTAGCTCTTTTGGCCTTATGAGCCAGGGTTAATTTACAAGTGACTATACTGTGATCTGATAATGGACAGTGGAGAATGTTAACAAAATGAATCTGAGAAAATGCATTTGAACTGGCCAACAGAATAAGATTTGTGTCTATTTGAGTAAAAACTATATTGTCTGGATGCATGGTTGATAGCGCGATATAGATCTGTGAGACTAGTCTCACAATTGAATAATATCTCAACAATATTTATTATTACAGATTTCAAATTGAACTGGGTTTATTATAAGTAATTCATACTCTAATAATGAATAAAGGTTATTCTCTTATTTTAAGTAAAATATGAGCTCCTGTGTGTGAATATGGCACTTATCAGAATACACATATTTGATTGGCCGCATGTAATTGGTTGGTGTGTTTTCTGGACTGCTGAACGAGTGCTGTAAAGGCTGTAAAGGCTGTAAAAGCTGCGTCGTTAAAATAGAAGCGCTCCGTGAAAATGTAATAATTCTCAATTATCTATCGGTTATAGGTCCAGGTCCAGCGACAACAGGGTGTGGTCCGGATTCAGATTCGGATTCTTCCTATTTGTGACCCCTGTGATAGAGCATGGGAATGGCCATCATATACTTCCATCATACTTTTCTAATCCCCTTTACACTTTCACAATTTATTTTAATTAATTAATCGATTTTTACTTTTTCTGTATGACTAGAAGAACTTTACAGACACTGCTGAGCTGCTGCTCAAATTAATCTTCTGGTTGTCAACTTCCGGATGGTGTATACCACTTTTCTGTGGTATCTACTGTTGACCTTTTATCTACCCCTGAACATCCCCTATCCCATACCCCTCAAAAAATGAAAGTTGTCAGAATGTTAAGAGGTAACCTCTTGCGTCAAGGATAAATACAGTTTAAAGTGTGAAGCCTCTTTTTCTTGCATTCTTCAATCAGTATAATAATGTTTTGTTGATTTACAGCTATTATTTCTTTCATTTAAACTGAATAAGTGCTTGGAATAAAAAAAAGGTTTGGTCAGGAAAAATCTTAAACCTAGCAACCGTGCAGCTGATCCAGAAGTCTACACATAAAGGCCATTTTCTCCTAGTGACTCACTATGCTGTAGTTACTCATTAATGTTTGAAGCCATCTCAGAGGAGTTTGGGAATTTAAAGCTGCCAGGATGACCTTGGTGCCAAGTTCCAATTGCCATCTTCTCTGTGGGTCGTTTTAATAGGCTAGCCTGAAGGACCATTGCATGGGTTTGAGTTCCTCAAATGGCCACTTGTTGCTGGCTCCAAAAGCGAGTCAATCTTCATGTGATGACATTTTGGCTGGACATGGATATAAACTTGGTTGGTGGAGGCATACAACCATGAGGTAAACATTTTTAAAGTAAGAGAACTAAGTTCACATATTTAGATTTGTAGATTTAGACAGCCAGAGTTCAGCTCTGCACACTGCTCATAGTTCCTGAATCATCGAAAAATAATTACCTCTCAGCACAGGGACTTTTTTGGGTGCAAGGACTATGGTTGAGGAGCTAAATTTAGACCCAGTCTCTTCTGCTTAAAACACAGGTATTGTTCCTTAGTGTCACAAAACGTCCAGGAAAGCTTCTGGAAAAGTTGGGCAGTGGAATAGGTCCAATAATAGTACTCATTTTCATTGACCACCCCTACATCAGAATACACCAGCACAGGTGTCTTTTAGTTGTCAGAAATGATGTCTCTCCTTTAGCAACATACAAGAGCAAAGAAGCTTTTCCAATGAATGTAAAACGCTGACTGTGGGGGCTGTCTGGACCGGCTGCTGCTCAAGTGAGTCCTCGAGTCCCCCAATTTTAGACTGATCCAGTACTGACACGTAAGAATTCAAGATGGCTAGTGTAGTAAATAAAAAAAAAAGTTGAACACTTGGCTATATTAGATAGAAAAATCTCAGAATTCAAAGGTATGATGGTGCTATCAGTTTCAGAAGGTATACCATCATATTTCTATTTTGTGTGTTTGTTATGGTACAAACTGGAACCCAAAGGCACGACAACGAGACAGAGGTACAAGGATAGTTCTGTTTACTTGGTATACAGGCAGGGTCAAAACCGGGAGATCAGTCACTGAGGTAAACAAATCCAAAAAGGGGCAGGCAGAAAATCCAAGGTCAAGGCAGGCAGGCAGGGTTGGAACAGGCAGATCAGATACATAAACTAGAGTAACGCTGGAGAGCTTGGCAGAAACACGCAAGACAATCTGGCAGTGAACAGGTGCGAGTGGAGGGCTTAACTAGTGAGGGACTGATGAAGGAATGTGCTGCAGGTGAGGTGGGCGTGGAGGACCAGGTGAGGGGAATGATGCTGTCGGAGGATCTGAAATGACAGGAGAGTTGGTAAACAGGCAGGTAGGGTGAAAACAATCTAAGGTGTGGTGGAATGTGTGACAGTGCTAGTAGAATTTGAGAATTATAAGGACTCCATCATTAGATAGGACCGGGCAACGTATTTATCTGGAGTGGGGAATGTTAGCGTGTTCTGATTGGATGCCTGGTGGAGCCTCAGGAAGAATTCAGCCAACAACTTCTCTCGTGCTGGTACCAAGATTTATTCTTTGGTCACATGCAAAGTTACCAGCGCTGCAATTGCAAAAGCAGGGAGTCCCCCTGTCAACACGCAGGTTGAGAGGAAGGAATACCACGAAGAGACGGAAGTTCGGCCCTTTCATACACAGATTTCGTCACCGGTTTGTATCGGACCATCCTGACCTCTGGTTGGCTCTGAGCTGAAAAGGGGGAGAACAATCCCACCTTTCCTCACAGGACTGGCACGTGCAACGGCCTGTCTGCTTCTCTACTGTAAATATACTGATAACATGCATGAGTGTTGTGATCCAAGGCGTGTATCTATCCTTGAGAGAAAGACAGAGCGTCTTTTGCCAGACAGAACTCTGGACTCGGGTAACCTTTAACCTCTTTCACAGACAGTAAGAATAAGAATATACACACAATATAAGGATTTATATTATCAGGAATTAAAATCACACCGCAAAGAAAAGCATCAAATAGTGAACAATATGGTAAATAACTGTTAGAAATAGAAGGTTTAATCAAAACAAAATGTGCTTGTGTAATGGTCCCAGTGTGAGAAAGGTGGGATTATAATCTGCCTCAAATAAAGTGCAAGCCAGAATAAAAAACACCACTTTACAACCAACTAGGATTGCTAGACAGCCTTCCCTCCCCCTGGCCCTCCTCCCCCTTCCTCTTCTCTCTCTCTCATGGGCTTCTTTTATGTGGTTGGACTGCATAAATCCAGGCCGCTGAGGAGAGCCAGACAGTTTTTGTTTTCCTGTGTCTCCAACACAAGTAACCACAAGCCACCACAGGATGTTTCTTCAGCTCTGAAATGGCACAGGTGAGATTGTTTTTCTCAATGTGAACGTGAGAAAATCTGAGGGAGCAGGTAGAGTTCAGGTCCACAGAGTCTTTGTATGTGAGAACAGTAGGAGTTTGTTACGTAACAACCTCCCTCATTAGTTCCACTTTGTTTGATTTGTTTTGTCTTTGTTCGACCGGAATTTAACCGGTTATATCTCTGATGGCCAACTGAGCTCTGACAAGTCAAAAAATCTAAACATATGTTCTGCTGCTCTTCTTATTCTGCCACAGTCACAGGAGTATGGGAATAGCAGTAAGGCTCTGAACGTTAGCCTGTCTCCTTTGGGTTGCTTAGCTGTTTTTGAGCATCAGGCCAAAAGCCTATTCTACACTTGTACCCATTGTAAACCATCCTTGGTAGTCAATAGGGTTCCAAAGTGGGAAGACCTGCTTGTACCCGAAGTATTTGTTCGACCCTGTAAATTCCCATTTGAAAGGCTTCTTTTAATACATTTTCTTTATCTATTAACTATTGTTTTAGATTATTTTAACTTTTTCTTCTTCAATGTTTCATGGTTAATGGCTCTAAACAGTACCCCTTAGCCCCAACTGGAGAAGAGACCTTTCAGTAGTGTCAATCAGAGCTGTAGAGAATTAAGAATGCTTTGTTACTGTATAGAAAAAGGACAATTAATAAGCACTACTTTGGTCTAGCAGTGATGAGACTGAAAAGCAAGTACTTTTGAAGCACATGTATGCAAATACTTTCCCAAAGGAAGGTCATGGATCCCACCCCCAAATCAAGGGATGCTTTAGTAATGAACCCAATATAAAAATATTTGATTTCCATGGCTTCATGATTTGATAACAAAACAATTGTCAAGATTTCACGATTGATTCATTGGCGTAATTCAAGTCAATTCAATTCAATTTATTTTGTATAGCCCCAAATCACACAGGGGTTTACAATTTATACACATACGACATCCTCTGTCCCAGGACCTCTCATCGGTTCAGGAAAAACTCCCCCAAAAAAACCTTTTAACGAGGAGAAAAAGGGAAGAAACCTTCAGGAGAGACACAGAGGAGGATCCCTCTCCCAGGATGGACAGAAGTACAATAGAAGTACAATAGATGTCATGTGTACAGAATGAACAGCATAACAGAGTTATAACACATTCAATGCATATGACAGAAATGATTCATATAATGAAAGTGGTAGGATGAGGAAAGAGTTACATCTACCAATAATAACAGCAACAGTGGATGTAGTAGAATAATAATGATAATAGAAGCAGTAATAATATTGGCAATACTAATAGCAATTCAACTATTAATAATAATGATAATAGCAGTAGGTGTCGGGCAGGACCAGGGTCCAGATAAAACCACAATCCATGTAAACCTGTGAGGAGAGAAAGCACTAAAACTCCGGAGAAGAAGTAGAGTTAGTAATGTGCATTAATGGAACATGAATTCATACAGAAGGAGAGAGAGAAAGGTGGGCGCCAGCAGGACAGGAGACAGGAGGCAGGAGGCAGGGTCCAGATATAACCACAATTTATGGAAACCTGTGAGGCGAGAAAGCACAAAGTCTCTGGGTAAGAAGTAAAGTTAGTAATGTGCATTAAAAATCTGTTTCCTTTCTTGTGAAAAGGCTTTGGCACAGTATTTGGCTGCAAAATAGATCTTGAATTCATCCAAAATTGAAACAACATCTGAAAGTGAAAGTGGTTTAAGTTGCTGGTTGTTTCAGGACTAAAAAGTGTTATCTTTGTGATTGAATTAATTGTTTTTAGCAAAAAGCTAATTTAAGGTCATAGTTGACTGCTTTCTTTTATGTGCACATGCATGGACCTTTTACTTTTTATCAAAGAACCCGTCATTCATCTTTTGTACTCTGGATGCAGCTAGTTCCATGTCCATCCAAACCTTGAGGAGCTGTCAGTCAGATACAGTACATCCTCTATACTTTCTGAACACACACTGAATTGTGTGTGTACCAACACCAGTGTGAAGGGTCCAGTGCCATGCTGGGTCCAAGACATGCTCATGTTAAATGGACTGTACTTGTATAGTGCTTTTCTAGTCTTCTGACCACTCAAATCACTTTAACACTAATCTAAATGGATCATTAACTAAATGAACATCACGCTGTATTGAAGAAGACTTGAAACTAGAATGTCATCATTCCCCCATCACCCGCCATGCAAGGTGCCACCTGCCCATCGGGACTATCTAAACATTCATACCACATTTCCTTGCCAGGAGACACACCAACATGGACTAGAGGAGGGACGACCCGCTCTCTGGTGGGTGTTTCCTGTAAAAAATGTGCCACGCAGGAATGAATTAAACAAGGGCTGTATATCGAAACCGGTGGTGGCAAGAGCTGTGGCCTTTATTTTCCTCCCTCTTTCCTTTCTTCTGCCTCTTTCTCCTCTCTTTCTGATAAGCACACCTTCACAATGTGAGCAGTGGCTGTGCGACTCCTACTCCATGTTGGCCCTATATGTTTGTGTAATTATTCTGCACACACACACACACACACACACACACACACACACACACACACACACACACACTCATCAGTGTCTAGAGGCGAAACCGTGACATTCCTCTCAGAGGGGTGGGTTGGAGTGGGCCACTGTCCAGGCTTCAACAAACTGTTGCAAAGTTGACACAAGAGAGAGACTCAGGAATTTGTTTCATTTCACATCCAGCCATGCTGAGGGGAACACATGAGACACTCAGCTGTCCCATTTCCCATGCTCCCTCATGGCTGTAGTGTTCGTCTCATTTGACTGGCAGTGTCTCAGCTTTTTGTTCCAAAGCTCTTTTGCTAGGGTAAATTCCTCTATCAAATTAATATAGACATAATGGCAGCATCATGATATCAGCTCTGTATCATGATATCTTAAAAGTATATTATAGTATTATTATTTTTTGAATAGGTCCTTATGCCAGCTAGTTGTAGCTTAGAAAACAGTGATCTGGAGCACTGCATTCGATACATTTACTGTCCATCAGACCACAAATGAGACATGGATTAGCTTGCTAGCACATCACGGTCCGTCCGCCTCACTCCCAACCGCTAGGAGACTAATTCGACCAGCACAAACCCAGCGGCGGGGCTCACAGAGGGCTGGTGAACAGCCTTATGTGATTGAATCCTGGTGGTCTACAGGGAGCGTCGCATTGATGACTGTATCCCGGTTGTCAACGTCAGCGTGCATGAAAGTTGTTCAGCTCATCTGGGAAGGAGGCGTCGCTGGTCACGCGTCAGGGTTGTCGATGTTGTGGTTGAGCTTCTGGCTGTGCCCTCTGGATGCCCCTCTTCAGGTTAGCTCTGGATGAACTGGAGGTCTGTGTATGATCTGAAAGTGGTGTCAGGTGCCATCAGCAGTATTGAATTTGTACTGAATATATTGTGCTATACTATTTAACATAATTCCTAAATCATTTTGCATATAATTTAGATATACTTTTGATATTTTAGGCTTCCCAGAATGTGCTTATGTCCTATGGATTTAATTAGGTGAATGAGAGTGAGTTACCGTGTGTGTGTGTGTGTGTGTGTGTGTGTGTGTGTGTGTGTGTGTGTGTGTGTGTGTGTGTGTGTGTGTGTGTGTGTGTGTGTGTGTGTGTGTGTGTGTGTCGTGCGTGCGTGCGTGCGTGCGTGCGTGCGTGCGTGCGTCCCAGCTGAGCAGCACTTGATTCCTCTGCCTCCTCCCAGAGCCTGACCACTCATTTTGGAGTCAGTAGCCTCCAGGCCAAGTAAAAACCAGTGTTTCCAATTAGAAAGGACAAATGTTAAAGGTGAAGCCATTTGGCCCTTTTCCTCTTGTGTCCCCTTCCTATTTCAGTGGCATCTATGCTAATAGTTTCTAACCATGCTAATGCCTGCTTGTCAGTCATTGCCGCCGACCTTTACATAGAGGTCACAGCAGCATGAGCATACAGTATATACCCATAATCCAATGGAGATTGTTTGGTGGATTCTTATTAAAAGAGAAACAATATTTGAATTTGTAGTTTTTGAGCTGTTAGTGCAATGTCAGCACTGAGTTCAGCAGATAAGTCCTCACTGTTGAAATGTGTTGAATAGGGTTTCTGTAGCCTACTTTCTTGGAGGCAAATGGTTTTCACAGTCTGCCTGTGACGGCCTACCTTTACTTTACTTTCACTCAGCTTTTCCAATCTTTTTCTTCCACAGTGCTCAGCAATGCACTCTTACTGAATGCTATGCTGATGCGTGCGTACATGTGACGGGCATGTGTGATGGCGGGCAGAGATCCTAACATCCGGTTGAAGCAGGCGGGGGGCTGACGGTCTACAGTTAAGAATGTAGTGTATGAGTGATGTAATGAGTGTAGCTGCACTGTGTTGTTTTAACTTTGATTCACCCGTTTCATTTAGCATTTGTAACAATGGCCAGTTCTCTGGGAACTCTCTTGATGGCTAGTCCGAGCCTCCCTCCCAAGAAAACCTAGGACATTTCAGTCAGAATGCTTGACGTCATTCATTTCATTTGGACTTCATTTTTGGAAGAGGTAAAGGATAAGTGTGGCAATAATCCATAGTTTTCTTATTATCACACCAACAAAGAATGTATCGCACTGTCATGTCTTGTGTATGTGTTGAAGCCTTATTTTGACTTAAACCCACACACACCGTCCTGCTACCACTGATACTCACTAGAGCACCAAATGTGGATTAATCCATTGCTGAAAATAGTCCCCAACAAATTTCCTCACATGACAATAAGTGCAACAAATCAACACAGCGACTTCATCTTCTACTAAAAAGGAGCGTTAAATATTAATTCATCTACAGACATATACTTGTAGCACCAATTTTGAATAAAATCCTCCATGTTGTTAATACTTTAAAAATATCTAAAATCAATCCACACTCTGGCTTTGACCAATGCCCTGAAGACAGGAAGTGCTTCCTGTCCTGTCCTCCACTCTGTTCTTCCTGCTGCTGTATATTGCCAGTTTGGCCTCTCCTACCACCAAGTTCATTAACTGCCACTTTGAGGCCTTAACCTTTCTGTATTGGCCCCCTAAAATAAAGGTGGTCTGAGACCAGGTTTCACTAAACCGTCTAAAAACAATCTGCAGGGCATTAAAAAGACTAAAGAGTCTTTTGCAATCATAAAAACAGTGAAACACGGTCTCCACTGCCGCACAAAATTGACATTGATTAGAAACAGTGGGGTTAAGAACAGAGATAAAAGCCCAGTTCCAGAAAGGGATCCGTGGAGTAAGGATTCTCCTCTCCTCCGCTGTACACCTGCAGCATCTTGCCCTCCTCCTCAGTCAGTCTCTCGGCCCACCTGCTCAGGATGCTCCTGCTCTGTCGAATGGACTTCAACCCGAGAAGAGACCCCACCGCAGGTGTGTTTGTCAGCTCAGGACCAGCTACATCCAGGGTGGTGGTCCCAGAGGAGCACAGCATGCTGCTGAGGCCTGGTGTTGTACCATCCTGGATGTCCATCTTGGCCCCGTTGACCAGAGGTTCCTCCAGCAGCCAGTGCAGTGAGACAGCCGGCTCCAGTCTCTTCCATTTAAAAGAGCTCCACAGCTTAAAAAGTGACAGGTAAAAAGGAGATAGTCTACACCGTTTTAAAATATTGAAATCCATTAAAAAGAGTGCAGCGTCTACCCCCAGACTAGCGGCCTTCCTTAAAATACAGCTTGTCACGTCTCTCCACACCACATCTGTTGGACCTGTGAGATACTTTTGATGAACTGGAACCTGAACATTGCCACTCTGCTGTCGATTTGTAGGACCAGACCCTGTCCTCCTTCCTCTTTTGATAAAAACAGTACACTCTGAGGGACCCAATGCAGCCTGTGCCAGAAAAAATCCACCACGATGGCCTGCAGCTTGTGCGTGAGGCCTTTGGGTGGCTCCATACAGGCCAGCCTGTGCCACAGAGCAGAAGCCACCAGATTGTTTATAACCAGAGTCCTGCCTCTGTAGGACATCAGTGGCTTCACCCATTTCCACTTAGCCAAGACTCCTTCCATTTTCTCCATCACCCCCTCCCTGTTCTTCTTTACAAAATGTTCATCCCCAACATACACACCAAGATATTTCAACCCATCCTTTTTCCAGGTCAACCCCCCTGGTAGACTGGGCAGACCGCCCCTCCAGCTCTGCTCTGGCAGTTAACTTTCGCAGCTGAAATGGTGCCGAAGTCTTCAAGAATAGTTGCCAGCTTGCTGATCTCCTCTTTCTTTTTAATAAAAACAACAACTACGTCTAAAAATAAATACAACTTTTAAAACCAGCCCTTCGATGTTTGCTCTGACTTTACACAACATGGGCTCAATAGACAGCGCATACAACATCCCTGAGAGCGAGCAGCCCAGTCTCACCCCTCTGTGCACTTTAAAAGGAGTCCTTGATCATGGGTATGAGCCTTTTCCTGGTCTAGAGAAATGAGACTAGTTTTAATGCCCAAAGAACCAGAGATGTCCAAAATATCCCGAATTAAGGACACATTGTCCAGGATGGACCTACCAGGCACACAGTAGATCTGGTCTTGGACGATTTGCCAGTACTTTGGACAGGATTTTGTAGTCCGAGCACAGAAGCGACACAGGACGCCACTTCTTTATCTCCTGTAGATCTCCCTTTTTTGGTAGGAGAGTTACTACCGCTCTCCTGCAACTTAGAGGCAGAACCATGTCTTTAAAACTCTCATTAAAAACTGTTAAAAGGTCCTCACCCACCTCGCTCCAGAACTCTCTGTAGAACTCAACCGGAAAAACATAGATGCAGGGGGCCTTCCCCCCCTCCATGCCCTGCAGGGCCGTGTGGTGTTCCTGTAAATCCAGGGGACCCTCCAACCCGGCGTTCACGTCCTCTGGGACCTTGGGCAGCTCTCCACAGAAGGATTCAAACAGTGCATTGTTCTCAGTGTACTCACTGCAGTAAAGCTGACAGTAAAAACTATGGAGTCCTCCTCCATACTGGACCCAGACTCTGCTGCTCCTCTTCCTGCCTTTCTTGTGCTCGCTGTCCCTTTCTTCACCTGAGAACTTCCATTGTTCTCCCTGTTCTTCCTCTTCAGATGGGGGACTTTCAGCTCCCCCTCATCCCAACATGTCAACATCACTTACTGTCAACACATCTTTTACAACTGTTTCATTCTCACATTCTTCTTGTCTCCTACCGGCCTCCACCTGTCCTCCAGTACTCACCTGACTGTCCTGTTTTATTTCACCCACCTCCTCCTGTCCCCCTTCATTTACATGACTATCCTCCTGTCCCCCCTCATCCACCTGACCTACCTGCTGTACCTCACCTTACTCCTCCTGCCCCCCCCTCATTTACATGACTATCCTCCTGGCCCCCTTCATCCACCTGACCTACCTGCTGTATCTCACCTTACTCCTCCTGCCCCCCCCTCATTTACATGACTATCCTCCTGGCCCCCTTCATCCACCTGACCTACCTGCTGTACCTCACCTTACTCCTCCTGTCCCCCCTCATCCACCTGACCTACCTGCTGTACCTCACCTTACTCCTCCTGCCCCCCCCTCATTTACATGACTATCCTCCTGGCCCCCTTCATCCACCTGACCTACCTGCTGTACCTCACCTTACTCCTCCTGCCCCCCCTCATTTACATGACTATCCTCCTGGCCCCCTTCATCCACCTGACCTACCTGCTGGACCTCACCTGTCTCCTCCTGTCCTTCCTGATGGTCCCCTCTGACCCCCTCAGGATCCTTCTGTTTCTGTACTTCAGCAGCTGTTCCACTGGAAGCCTTCTGCCCAGCAGAATGGAGAGAGAGAGAGAGAGAGAGAGAGAGAGAGAGAGAGAGAGAGAGATGTTCAGTAGGAACCAATGGGCTTTTGTGACATGAGACTAAATATTGCCTGTAATCAAAATAACATAGAATGCAATCAAATGACAACATAGCAATTTATGACCTAGTTTTATTTACAAATGATGCAGTTTGTCAACATCTGTTTTATCTAATCAGATAAACGATCCACAATTTAAATATAATGGAACCTCCATACTGCGCCGTACTTTATAACAACAGCTGTCAATGTCAACGTTACTAACTCTTGCTGATTTTAGCAGGGATTTGTGGTTCACAGTGTATAATTATTAGTCCAGCGACTAGAAAACATCAATGCTGATATTCAGGTCGGGTATTTTTTATTGAGTGTCGGCTGATCGGCAGTAAAACTTATTTTCATACTATGATGTTGAAACTTTGTAATTAATCTGCGGTTCACTTGACTCCTATGTCATTTTCTATATCCCAAATGCTTCCAATTTAAGGCACTTTTTGGCAGATATCAGGCTGGAGTGTTGGTTCCCTCTGAAATGTTTACAGCAACGCTTCAGGTGAGTGGCACGACTCTCTCAAACCGGCGTACTCACACAATGCAGGAATCAGGACACCATAGATATCATAGCTACTTCTATTCGTATTGTTACAAAACCTTGACTTATATAAATAACTGCAGTTACGGCCAAATCGTTAATCCCGACATCCCTAATTTATTCAGTATTGCCACGCAAAATATTGCGATACTATGCCCCACCCTGAAACAAAACCCATCTGAAACTATTCACAGGACTGTAGTGGATCTGGTAGATGTACAGGGGTCACTCTGTGAAAGCATAGTCCATCATGTTTGTACGCTCATCCAGCATGTCCATGACATCACTTGTTTGTATGGGTGTGAGCTAGGGCTTTAGAGGAGGACTGGGTTACTTTGATCCACCTCGAACCCAAATTCTTCCAGCTGCTGAAAATAGAGAGGAAGAGAGAGGGTCAGCAGGGCCGGTAGGCAAGCAGAATGGAAAGGGGAGAGCCAAAGAAAGCATTCCTCACTCAGGAGGATGAAATGAGCCATAGG
This sequence comes from Ophiodon elongatus, assembly GCA_016806645.1. Lineage (NCBI taxonomy): Eukaryota > Metazoa > Chordata > Actinopteri > Perciformes > Hexagrammidae > Ophiodon > Ophiodon elongatus. The sequence continues at coordinate 318,101 of JACSYO010000016.1, read as the reverse complement.
GAGAGTAATGACTGACTATTCTTTTTCTGGACCTGTGGTTTCTCTGCCCGCTCATTAGGTTTCTCTGGCCCTCCAGAAAGGGAGGGAGAGAGAGCGGGGAGAGAGACACAGAGAGCTGGTGGTACAGCAGAGACCTCTTCACTAGTGCTGATATAACTCATGGTTAAAGAGATTAAAAGCAACAAACATAACAGCATCCCTGAGCTGCATTTAGGCTCTGAGACCTTATTATTCATCATCATCATCATCATCGTTTAGCTCTTTACTGATTTTATGAACTATTTTTTTTAATCTGTACACTTCCTGGTTAGTCAAGACTCCTTTACTGCTCATGTGTAGCCGAGCAGAGTTTCACTCCCTTCACGTTCTTGGTCCTCTGGAGAAACACTTTCATTCTTCCCACACTGTTCCCTCTTGTGCTCCTATGGAGTCCAGCCCTGGAGTCAGAGGATTCACTGTCAGCAGCAGAGTCCTCCTCCATACTGGACCCAGACTCTGCTGCTCCTCTTCCTCCTCTCCTTGTGCTCGCTGTGTCACGGTTTTGGGTGTTAAGTGTGGGTTTCCTGTTTTATTTTGAAGTTTCCCTGTCTCGTATTTCCTCGTGTCACTTCACTTCCTGTCTTTGTGATTGTCTAATTAAATCCTCCTGTGTCTGACCACCTGCACCTGCACCTCCCCTGTGTATTTAAGCCCTGTTTGTCTTGTCCCTCGTGGTGGGTTCGTCTGATTTCTTGATCCTGGTTCCTGTGTTTGTTTCGTCTGATTTCTTGATCCTGATTCCTGGTTCCCGTGTCCGTTTCGTCTGATTTCTTGATCCTGATTCCTGGTTCCCGTGTCCGTTTTGTCTGATTTCTTGATCCTGGTTCCCGTGTCTGTTTTGCCAGTTCGTATCATTAAATACCTGGTTTTGCACTCTACTACCTGGTCTCTTGAGTCTGCATTTGGGTCCTGCCTTCTCCGTTCCGCCAACCCTGACAGTATGAACCCACCAAACTATGGACCCAGCAGAACTTTCAAGTTCTAGAGCTTGTCAGGGACATGAGGGAGTCCCTCAGAAAGGCGTTCCCCCGGTTATCTTCTTCGACCCCGGATGCCGGTTCCCGCCGGCGCTCCGACCAACTCCAGACGCAGCTTCCCCGCCCCGCTTGGCTCTGGGTGGGCCCCGTAGCCTCTGGGAGCCGCTGCTGTCTCGGAGCCACAGCCGACCCCGGTTCCCGCTGCAGCCTCCGAGTCGCTGCCGACCCCGGACTCCGGTTCCCCGCCGGTGCTCCGGCCAACTCCAGCTCCACTCGCCCTGTCGGTGCTCCGAAGAACTCCGGACTCCGGTTCCCAGCCGGCGCAGCGGCCGACCCTGGACTCCTGTTCCCTGCCTCCGGCTCCGGACTCCTGTTCCCTGTGACTGACACCGGACTCCGGTTTCCTGTCGGCGTCCTGGCCGACGCCGGACTCCTGTTCCGAACTCCTGTTCCCTGCGGCCGACACCGGACTCCGGTTTCCTGTCGGCGTCTCGGCCGACGGCGGACTCCTGTTCCCTGCCCCGTTTCCCGTTGGTGTCCCGGCCGACACCGGAGCCCCGTTTCCCATCGGCGTGCCGGCCGACACCGGAGCCCCGTTTCCCGTCGGCGTCCCGGCCGACACAGGAGCCCCGTTTCCCGTCGGCGTTCCGTACATCCTGGTTCCCGTGTCTGTCTATCGGTTTCGTATCATTAAATACCGGTCTCTTGAGTCTGAATTTGGGTCCTGCCTTCTCCGTTCCGCCAACCCTGACACGCTGTCTCTTTCTTCTCCTGTGAACTTCCGCTGTTACTCCTAGTTTTCCTTTTCAGACATTGGACTTTAAGCTCCTCCTCATCTCCCTCCATGTCAACATTACTTCCTGTCAACAAGACATCTTTACTGTCCCTGTTGCCACCTGTTCTCCAGTACTCACCTGACTGTTTTGTTGACTGTCCTCATATCTTCTATCACTCAATTACATACCTGCTGGACCCCACCTGTGAGAGAGCGAGACTGACTCTGTCAGCTCTCATTCGAGGTCAGACCACACAGTCTGACCTATTCAGAGAGCACACACAAATGATTGCATTCTGCTATGATTGTGTGTATTCATCCATATACTGCACATTTGAACGGGATAAGTTTGACACCAGGGCCTGTATGCATGAAGACTCCCCACACCGAGAGGACACTCTCAGCCGTATAAACTGTGATGACCATGTTGATGACATGTCACGGACACACCGACCTGAGTCACACCTCAGCACTAGCTGCTTTAAAAACTAGTAAGCAACCTCACAAAAACCTAAAGGGATTATTGTTTGACTCGTCCAGCTCTTAGCTCCCCAAGTTGTGTTAGAGTAGTAATAATTCAAATCCGATTTGAACCTATTAAAATGTGAAAAAATGAATAAAGGCTAAACATCACCAATCCCAAATAGCTTAAATAGCTCTGCCACTTGCATAGCAGGCTGTTAGTAGACATTGGAAAACCACTCGTGTCTTCAATACATGCACTGTACTGTATGTCCAGATTCAAAGAGTGGCCAACTGAGTCAGCTGCTTGCAGTGATGGACTGTAAGTCAGCCCTGTCCTGCCGCATTCTTTCACAGTGACTATAATAGAGCTTTGCACACTGAATGGTGCTTTAGCTGCTGTAAGATCGAGAGACATTTCCAAAAAACGTGGTACATTCTCAACATTGGACAGCTCATTTGCATGTACCTCTCATTAATTATTTTGTTTAAGGAAGCAAAGTGCAGTGTTCAGTTGCCACTTGAGGAGAACGGAAGCAGAGGGGCTCTTTGCAAAAGCACTGACGCTCCCCTAGGTTCACAGAGCTGGCCTGGGCCTCTGCAGTGCTTGTTATGTAAATGAAGGTGTGGATGCATGAGGATTTCCTCCTGTAACTGTTGGTTACTCATGAAACATGCAGAGCCCACTGTCTTTCACTTCGTGTAGAGGAAACACCTTCTAAATAGTCTTACTCCCTTTGTATTGAATTAGTATTAGGTCTGGTGAAATGGTCACAATATGATTATATACAGTATACATACATATCATTTGAAAAGTTTTTATGTAAATTCCAAAACAACACATCTGATACCATAATAAAAGGTTTCTACTTCAGATTAAACCAATTGTTAAGATACCTGCTAACGACCAGATGATATTTATGTCCAATAAAGATGGCGTTACAGATCAAGGGAGTCCTATGTCCCCTGCATCCCACTGTGCTGGCCCATTACTGTATGTAGATCAGACCCCTGCCACAGTAAGCATTCATGGACTGTGCTTGAGGTGTCCTGTTTAAGTAGTGAATCAATGGTCAAACACATTTAGTATGGGTTTCTCTTTATGTTTCATCTGTACCTTTTCATTCTTTGTTCCACAAGCCAAAGACCTTGGACTGACAAACCCAGGCCAAAAAAAAGAAAAAGCTCAACTTTACATTGTGAGATGCAACTGTTTCTTCAGACAGTGAAACAGCTGTAAATGAGCTCAACATCACAACTATTTGAACTGCTGAATTATTTGAAAATGTGGATTGCAATTCTCTGTGACTTGGCTTCTCCAGAACCTACATCTATGCCAGTGGTCAGTTAGCTGTTAGTTGCCATTTTATTGCCTGTGCTGGTTCTTTGAGAACCGCCCTAGGCTTCACATACTTTTAAAAGAGGACTTGAAGGGGTCCCCATCGTGTACACTCGGCTGTCACTTTATTAGGTACACTTAATACAACAGTCCTGCAATAATTCCTACCTCATGAAGGTTCTAACGTTTCATTGAAACTGTTGTAGAGAGCTGTATGATTTTAGATAATGTTGTTTGTGGTGCTGTTGAACTGTGTTGCATTATACAGAGGGTTGTTTCTGTTAAACACAGTATTAGAACATAAATCAACACCTCTCTAAAGCAGTTCAAACTGAAAGTGAGCATTAAAACCTTCATGAAGCTGGATTCACTTCTGGACTGCTATATTATACGGCATTAGTTTTCGCTAGGTGTACCTAATAAACTGGCAAGTGAGTGTATATTTCTTCATACATCTGTGTTAGTGCTGCATTTCCCATCATGCAATGTTTTGTTTTGTATGCTGTAATTCACTGCCTTGTTATTCAGTGTGTGTCCTATACCACAGTGGAGACCACGGCTAGTGAGCTCATGGTTATTGCAGTCAGCAGGGCTAGATGTCATGTGAACTACTGATGGGCTCCTCTCTGGAAAGAAGGAAGCATCTTTCACTCTTGCCTCGATCAGTCTGGGATAAACCAACTCGTAACTCCTCTCCTCCCTCATTAAAGGCCTCCAGTGAAGAGTTCATGTCATGTTCGGCGGAACGAAGAAGGCAGGACCCAAATGCAGACTCATGAGGACGCGCGTTGTTGAGTTCAAAACAAGGAATTTAATGAACAACTAGGCGAACCAGACATAGGAACCAGGATCGACAAAAACAGGAAGGGAACAAGATCGAGCCAAACACGGGAAACACTAAGACACAAACAGTCCAAGAAAAGCAGACATACGGACAAGGAGGCACAAGACAAACGAGACTTAAATACACGGGGAGGTGCAGGTGCAGGTGATCAGACACAGGAGGATTCAATTAGACAATCACAAGGACAGGAAGTGAAGGGACCTGGGGAAACACAAGACAGGGAACTCTTCAAAATAAGACAGGAAGTGACCACCTACAACCCCAAACTGTGACAGTTCATGGTCTTCGCTTCTCTGTTTATGACAAGGAGCAAAGAAGAACATTTGAGTGTTTTTCCCATGCTCTACAATTCAGTTCAATTTATTTTGTACAGCCCAAAATCACAAATTACAAATTTGCCTCAGAGGGCTTTACAATCTGTACACATACGACATCCTCTGTCCCGGAACCTCTCATCGGATCAGGAAAAACTCCCCTCCCAAAAACCTTTCAACAGGGAGAAAAATGGAAGAAACCTTCAGGAGAGCAACAGAGGATCCCTCTCCCAGGATGGACAGATTATAATAGATCAGGGTCCAGATTTAACCACGATCCACAGAAACCTGCGAGGCGAGAAGGCACAAAGACTTCAGGGATGGAGCAGAGTTATTAATGTGCATTAATGGTGCATGAATTCATACAGAAGGAAAAATAGAGAAGAATGTGCGTCAGTAGGGTCATGGTAGGAACCAGGAGGCAGGACCAGGGTCCAGATGCAACCACGATCCGTGGAAACCTGTGAGGCAAGAAAGCACAAAGACTCCAGGGGAAGAAGTAGAGTTAGTAATGTGCATTGATAGAACATGAATTCATACAGAAGGAGAGAGAGAAAAGGAGAGAGGAGCTCAGTGTATCCTAAGTTGTCCCCCAGCAGTTTAGGTCTATAGCAGCATATCTAGGGGCTGGACCAGGGCAAACCTGAGCCAGCCCTAACTATAAACCTGAGCCAGTCCTAACTATAAGTGCTATCAAAGAGGAAAGTCTTAAGTCTACTCTTAAATATAGTGACTGTGTGACAGTCCATTAAGGTCTTGCTCCTCACTAGACAGCGGCCTGTAGCACTGAAAGCTTTCAGTGTGCTGCATACACTATCCTCTCTCTCTTAGTATGTTACAGCGGCACACCCATTGTCATGTATATGCAGATGCCACCATCTTGTCCACCAATGAGAAGCATTCTAGAAAAAACACCACGTCCCCTTTTCCCATTGATAATGTTGGGCAGATAATCACACAAGAAATAACACAGGGGCAGGAAGTAAACAAGAGGAGAGGTGTGTAACACAAAGAAAACAGGAAATAATAAAATTTTCAAATAAAAGATAACCAAAGGAACAGGACGAAACATGACAGTGTTAGTACAGTGTAGTACACATTTTTTTGACATGTCCATGTTTCAAATGAAAATAATAAAAAAATACTTTTTCCCCATGCACAGTCTTTAAAAAAGAACCTTTTTCAGTGTATGCACAACATTCATTGGAATGACTGTGGTGCCATTCTGTGACATGTTATTCAGTTCTTTGAAAACATCCAAGTTAATATGAGGCCTCCTCAACTACCTCTATGTTGAACTCTCCTGGTCTCTATTTCATCACAGGTCAGCATTGTCAAGACAGGTATTTGTCGACAGGGCAAATGGATGAAGTGAATAATTTTTGCGTGGCAACAATTGCTATGGATGACAATCTGTCTGATGAAAGTTAAATAAATGTCCCCATTTTTTGACAAGACAACATGTCTTGAACCTCTGTTCAGCCTGGTCCAAATTGTATCTGCCATATACTGATTTAAGGATACATGAAGCCTCTACATTTTAGTTGCTTATCAAGTTGAGGAGCAAGCCTTTTTCACCTAAATGGGCTTCAAGGCATTCCTGTGTGTGTTGTTGGTGTGTTTTCTGTTTGACAAGTTCAAGTGGAGGCTAAGGCGCTGTGGCTGACACAGATTAGCGGTCTTAACATGAGCAGGCACAGCTTTAAGCCTGTGTTGTGTTATTTGTCACCCTGTTTGTTGCTCATAACGAAATAAAGAGAAGCACTTAGCTTCCTATGATAAAAACAGCCAGACATCCCTGTTTGCAACGTGATCTCATTCCAACTCGCCATATTTTGCCTCTTGGTCAGAAGCCACTGGCGTCATATAATGTCATGGTTTTACTTACAATATATACGGCTGTAAGAAAACACGACAACGTCTTGCATATTAGCAGTTTAATATCTTTTGATTTGAACATTTTGTCTTATAAACATATTATTTTATACTCAGCTGCTTAGTAACATTAGTCAAGTATGTCTAAATCGGACATTCGTGGCTCTTGATCCACATCAGTATTTCTCTCCCTCTGAAATCCTGACAGGCACCCGCCAGCCTGGCCAGCACACAGCCTTTTATTTCAAGCCTTGTGGGAAGGGAGAGGCGGGGCTGTCAGAGAATAGCCTGGGCCATGGCTGCAGCTGTTCAACTTGAAATCAGCTTGATTTCACTCAGGGATCACACTGTTTGTCTGTAACAGGGCCTTCATCATAACATATTCTCAGATGAGGAAGTCTACAGCACCTTATGCTAGGATTCAGTGGAGCATTCAGCGAAAAACGAAAAAATAGAATACTGCCTTCTGGTTCCTGCCGTGACCCTACTGACGCACATTCTTCTCTATTTTTCCTTCTGTATGATGTGTAGCACACATCTTATGGTTCAGTAGTTTGTGGTAAGTGCTGACTAATTGTGACTTTAAGACTCATGTTAGATGTGTTGACAGTTCAACCACATAAGGGAGTCCCACTGGGAAGCTTCTGGTGGTCCCTGTTAAGTTGTCTGTCCTGGTCTTAAGTCCGGGAAGGACTCTTATCATCCACTCCTTGTACCAAGTCACCGATAGATGCAGTGCTCTGGGTAGGAGGCTCTTCCCCAGTGATCATTGGTTAGTGGCCTGTGTGAGTGGATGTCCGTCATACTGTGAACACATGAACACAGGTATCTTGGAACAGCAGCTTATCATCTATGTTGAACTTGATGTATGGGTTGATGTCATTGATATGTAAATAGTAATAACGCCTTTCTAGTCTTCTGACCTAGACTGCACACGACATGTCATTCAGCCATTCACTTACTTTCATTCACTAATTGCAGAGGCTGCCATGCAAGGTTCTATCAGAACCCTAAACTAACTCAAATTCATTCACAATCATACAACGATGACACAGCCTTCGGGAGCAATTTGGGGTTCAGTGTCTTACCAAAGGACACTTCCACATGCGGACCTTTGATCCTCCGATTGGAAGACGACCCACTCTGCCTTGGAGCCACAGCCGCCCCAACAACTTAGTAGAGTACGTTGTGTATGTGTATATATTGGATGAAGCTGTTGACATGGGAACAGGGCAGTTTCGTTAAAGTGTTGTCCATGAGCCACTACCAGATGTCAAGTGAGTTAAAAATGTTCCATTTACAAATTAATTACAAGGGGAGATGGTTTAGTGGTGTTTGCAAAAATTCCCTCTGTAAGAAAAGTAAGTGTTGTCAAGGCACAACTGCTAGTTGACAACTAGTTGATGATCTGATCCAAGTTGAGGTTAGTCGTATCTGGCCAACTGAGGTCCTGTGATAGCTGCTAATGACCTTCACTGCTTCCTCAGTGAGGCGAGCCCTTTGAAGGAGCTGATGCCATTATGGTAGCAATACTGGAGCAACAGCTTCATGTGACCGAAATCCTACACTCAGTCCATGTGATTACACCTAAACTTGCTCCATTCACCAATAGTGTAGGATGGATTTCCTCCAGCTCATTGTTGAAACCCTCCTGTGATCTACATCAATAGAGCTGGTAGAGATACTGGAATTTGGTGTCTGTATAAGAAAATAAAGGTAATAGTTAGTAACAGTAAGAACTTTACAAAAGGTTAGTTGTCTTTTACTAAACACACTAAGCTTATCCGCTTCTGTAAATGGTCTCTACTTGTATAATACTTTTCTAGTCTTCAGATCACTCAAGCTCTTTAACACAACATGGCATCATTCACACGACGAGGTAGAAAAACATGTCAAATATGCCCTCAGAGATACAAAATACATATAAATATATAGGCATTATAAAACACCAGAGAATCATACTTGAAACAAATATACAACAACACCTCTTTCCTGTGAACTACAGAAAAAAAGGATTACCTGTTATATTATTGATTAGTGTTGTAGACGTTGGGAAGTAAGAAAGCTTGAAGCAGTTGCTTTTACATGTACTAGCGCTGTCACGTCTCCTGAAGGTAATAATTGGTATTCACAGTACAGAATGTGTGACGGGTCCTTCATGTGTGCATGTCTGACAACAGTTCTCATTAATAGAGTGAAGGGATGGATTTATCTCATTCATTGCTGCTTTCACCATGTGATTCTGGAATTTAAGTGAACAGTGGAAGTGCCGTACCATATTCCATACCCTATCTAATGATGCTTTGCAGCACAGCATTAAAGAAGTCTCTGAGCCAGCCTTGCACACAGATCATTTCATTTATAGGAGCACACCTGCTCAATGTCACTGTCACCAATGATAACAGTGTAATGGGTTTTTATTTAGTTTTATTAACTTTAAAAATGGAGGTGGTGGTGGCTGTCACACCAGTCTTTTAAGGTGGCAATCTCGTTGTGATACGCCAAGGGTCAGTCGTCTGCTCCCAGCAGACTTACCAAAACTTCATCATCTGAAAATGTGATGATGTCATTATTCTGCTTCTGCATTCATTTGTGGACAGTGTGAACAGGATGGGTGAGCTCACGCAGCCTTGTTGTCTTTAACTGTTGGGACTTGTTTGTTCAGAAAGAATAAAAGCGTTTGATAAAAAAAGGATAACATGCATATCATTTAACTTCTGGAGCAGATTTGGTTGGTCGTTGTGTTTTCGTAATCTTAGAATGAGCTTTTTAAATCTACATAAAGAGGGGCTCCTCTTCATGGAGCCAGCAGCCATGTTCTACAGTGGCCCAAAACAGACAAACCAACCTGCTTTGGCTTCCTGACCGTGGTCAGAAAGCACAGGAGTACACCTTAGTTTTTTTCTCCAGCGCCGGAAAACCAAACACGGGAAGCCTCTTTTGGTCTGCCTCTGTTGGAGCTGCAGTAATTCATTCTGCACAGACACAACTTCCATTCTACATTCACTTAAAATCCTCACCACTAAACTAACTGACTCTTCTGCCCCGCTGTCAACACATTAGCTCTCTCTCTCTTGCTCCACCACTCACTTCCCACTACACACAAACTGGCTTTGTCCAAATGATCGACACTACTCTCACAACAATTGGCTCTGAAGAGGGCTTTTCACATCTTCACGTTTTTGCTTTGTTTCAACTGGTTGCAATCTGCAACCTCACTGCTAGATGACACTGGATCCTACACCCTGGACGTTTAAGCATGTTTACTATAATTCTCTCGAAAAACACTTCCTCACTACAGATGTCGAAGCTACCTATTTAAAGTCATTGTCGGCCGATGGGCATGGTATTTTAGGCACAGGAATGATTATGGCTTCTTTCAGAGAGCTGGAATAGTTAGGTTAAAGGTTAAAGGAGTGCACCGGAACACCACAGCAACTGAGAATATCTGGATGAGGAACGTCAGTGTGCCTTCTCAAAAACATAGTGTTCAGACCAGTACCACTGGATGTATTGGGCACCTCAGTGTGAATGTGTTGAATGTGTAACGGTGATGCACTGTGAGAGGAAATGGTTTCTCTGGACAGATGAAGAAAAATAAGTTGTAGTTCTATAGTTGACACAGAGGGGGGCGGGATTTGTCTTGTTTGATTTGTCCACTTTCTGCCCTGTATAGTACTGCAGCAGATTTAATTCCCTTTACTGTCCAGGTGTCCTATGTTCAAACAGCAGACATCAGCTGATTCTAGCTCTGCCTGGCCTTTTCTCACACTGTCTCTGCAAACGGATGACTGTTTATGTGTTGTATGTTGTGATGCTGTTATGTGTTGGCCTACTGGTTTATGCAGCTGAAGCTCAATCCAGTTGCATTTGAAACTAATGAGACTCCTGGTTCTCAGTGGAGAGGTTTCCCATGTCCTCCTATGTTCAACACTGCTGCAGAGGCCATGATGGCAGGAGGAGCATTTAAATCAGGCTACTTTAGTGAAAACATTACTTTCTAAATGTCAAGTCATGTCAAAGTAAATGTCAGCAGAGATGAGACACATTAATTAAAGGGTCCTTCCTCATTCCTAAGAAATACAAATGATGCAGTAAATGGAGCCTTTAGTAACGAGAGGAACCTCTCACAGGATTTGTCTGTAATGAAGCACATGGTTTAGTTGCATATTGGTGTGATGGAGCAGCATGGGCCCCACTGGTCTTTTGTTTTCACTCTAAGCTCTTGGTTGCAGAACAATGAAGTCCTTGTTTTCCCTCCTTAAAGCTGGAGTAGGCCATATCATTTGCGTCATTGGGCAAAATTTCCATAATAACCTCTCAGCATAGCCGACATTCAGTACCTGACCTGTACTAGCACTGTCCTTCATACAGTAACCTGTACTAGTACATCATGGCAGGCCATGCACTGAGGACAGTCCGCCCCGGGTAACAGGGGATTCTGTCACTCCCCCAAGGGAGACTGGTTGCAGCAAATTCCGAGTTCACGGCTCAATTGCTTACTCATTTAGCGATCATGGGTCAACTTACTTGAATGCTCATAACTTATTTTCACAGGGAAACTCTTTTTCACCACCAACAACCAACACGTTCTCACTTCCAACACGTCAAATAATGCAGCTTGGTCAGTGCTCCTCGGCATGCTGTCACTGTCTGAGTCACTGAGTGACAAAGTACAGGAGAGTACAGGAAAGAAAAGTTTCATTTCATTCTGGTACCAAGTCCTTAAAATATGCCCAGATCAGCCGTGATGGAGACCCTTATGATCGACATGGGACACCTCTAATACTGAATGATCTGATTCAATGGGGCCTCGTACTATGTACCCATTCTACTTTGAGGTATCTTCTCTACTGTACATGCATTCCTATCTGTTCTCTGGGGTCTTTAGTTCAGAATGTGGCCTGCCTCCTGCAGGTGAAGTCCAGTGAGTCCACCTGAGTGGGGCTCTTCTGGTTAAGCCCTCGGTGTTATGTAACACCAGTGGCAGGACTTTCTCCTCGGCCCCTCCCCCTCTGCCTCTCTCCTTCTCTCTCTCTGGGATCTGGGTTAAGTCTGTTTAAAATAGCAACAGGTTGTGAAGCTGGATCTTCTACAGACCCAGATACCTGGTTCAGAGCTGGGCAGAAACGTACTATTGGGGAGGGGAGAGGAGAGGGAGACGACTGTGTGTCTCTCTCTCTCTGACTGAATTCTTCAAAAATGCTAAGCATTATGTATTTCCTGCACGCTGTCTTCCAGGTAAGCGTTCTCATTTTCAGTCTGCTGATGAAAGATGCAGCTCTTTATGTGGTTTAACTTCACTGGCTGACAGACAGATGTCTTTCACTCTGTCAAGTTACCTAATTTCCTTTAGTTCATCATGACTATATGTCATTGTCATCACTTTGCACGGTTCAATGATAACGTGGTGTCCCGGAGGCCTCCTGGTCACCATGTCCCCTCAGCTGCTGTTGTACTGGTGAAGAAATATGTGATTGAGAACAGTGAGTTGAAATAATTCTTCATCATGGTGGAGGCAGAGAGGACACGGAAACGGGGGATGAGGTTTTGACAGCATTGTGAACACTTCAGCTGTTGAAGCCTCTGCTACTGTGGGAAAATAACCCTGATAGAGTAACATGATTAGTAGGCGTAGACCAGACACAGACGATGTTCAAATGTTCATTCAAAAACATCATGTGGATGCTCTCCGTCATGCGGGCATGGAAGTATAATCTGAGTTTAAAATAAAATGATATAAATTGCATTATGTAGGATCCAGTTGTTTTTGGAGCTTGACCCGTATGCCCCGGTCACAGGTTGTCATCCATCATTTTTTATTGGTTTCCAAACTTCAAGGAGGTGGGTCTAATCTAATCATGACTGTCAGAGGGCAGACCTATCATGTTCATCAGTCACCTGCTCAGCATCTGGAAACATCAGCTAACAGACTGAACTGTCTTTGCTCAACATATTCTATAATGGACTCCATCCTTTCTCTGTACTCACACTTGTTCCTGATTTTACAGAATGCACTGGACAACTGTTAGAGTCCAGTGAGGTCTCAGCAAACCAGCTGGATGTCATAAATGGTAAAACACTGTGTAAACTGTTCGTTAAAGTCTTGACACGACATGCTCTTCTGGTCTTCACATGGAGGTGAAGCCTGTGAGGAGAGCACGGTATACAGTGGAGAGTTTAACATGGGATTGTGTCTGCGGATGCTTTTGCTCCTCTGTGGATGTTGGGCTGATGAAGGCCAGGCCAAACACCGACTACAACCATGTAGAGCAGAGGTCACCAACCTTTTTTGCGCCACGGACCGGTTTCGTGTAAGACGATATTTTCACGGACTGGCCTTCAAGGTGTGGGTGAGAAATATGACTTAATAAATTAAAGTAAATAAAAAATACAACTCATAAATACACCGAATTATGGCCACATATTATGCAGAGCAGGCGCGTGAGAATCTCCTGTAGGATGAACCCGTATTTTAAGTAGGACTCCTGATGTTGTCTTTTAAATGCAGCTTTCTTTTTCTTGGAAGTCGTGGGCTCTTCTTCTTCTTCTTCTGTCTCCTCATTGGTTCTTTTCCCCTTCTTCGTCTTCTTCTTCTGTCTCCTCATTGGTTCTTTTCTTCTTCTTCTTCTTCTTCTTCTTCTTCTTCTTCTTCTTCTTCTTCTTCTTCTTCTTCTTCTTCTTCGTCTTCTTCTGTCTCCTCATTGGTTCTTTTCCCCTTCTTCATCTTCTTCTTCTGTCTCCTCATTGGTTCTTTTCCCCTTTACAAAGAAGCTCTCCAAAGACCTTTGTTTTTACTCGTTTTTACTCACTTGTGGGCTTAATTTTTTGGGTAACGTATCACGTGACTGAGACGGGCACACAGGCGGATTTATCCGGTATTTTTCAAAACAAAACATCTTTCAGACCATAATATCAGACGATAATAAATCAAATATTTTTTTCATTCATTCTTTCTGTGCGGCCCGGTACCAAGGGACCCACGGCCCGGTACGGGTCCGCTGCCCGGTAGTTGGGGACCACTGATGTACAAATGTTTTGTCTTCCATTGTGATGAAGGAAATTATTTATGGACTCATCTTGAGTTAAGTCATGGTTTCTTATTTATTATCGGCCCTTTTTTATTTTTCAGACTTTTTGAAAATACACAATCAATGTTTTTTTGATGTTTTGAAAATGTGAAAATGTCTCTCTCTCTCTCTCTCTCTTTCTCTCTCTCTCTCTCTCTCTCTCTCTCTCTCTCTCTCTATCTCTCTCTCTGAGTGAGGTGGTGGTTGTGAGCTGAGAGCGTTGACGGTGATCTTTTTCTTGAGATTTATCGGTTAATGTTGCGGTTCGATTGGTTAGTAGTTTATAGTAGGTGATATTGTAATAGTGTGTACAGGGTGCACGTAGAGTTTGTTGATCTTTGTGGACAGCGCGGAGAAGGCTCCGTGTTGTTGAGCGGCATCGTGGTGCACGAGGCGGTCGTTCCCGTTCTGCCTCTCTTGACGCCGGCGACAAGGATCACCGTGTCCAACGTCCCCCCTCATCAGGGATGAGGCCCTGACCAGGGAGCTGGACCAGTACAGGAAGGTGGTGTCCCCGGTGAGGAAGGTCTCTTCTGGGTGCAGGTCTCCTCTGCTGAGACACGTGGTGTCTCATAGGAGACAGCTCTTCATGGTCCTCAGTAACAGGACCGAGGAGCTGAACCTGGCCTTTAATCTACCTGAGCCCCCTTCAAAGGGGGCTGAGGGGTACACTGGTTAAGAAATTTAGGGGAACACCTGGGAGAAAAAAGAAATAATAAACAGAAAATAATGATGCTTTATATCAGATTAACAAGCAAAACCCAGGTTACAAGCTCGTGTAAGCCATTTGTACATGCTCCAAACACAACTAATCAAGACCAACGAAATGCATAACCAAATATTCATATTCATATCTCACCAGCCACTGGACTTGCTCGGCATATGTCGACCTACCGTGAGTTAGGAAAAAACATTCTTTTAGTTTGGCATTGTGTATGTTAATGCTGTATATGGATGTATTAAACATAATTAGTGAAAAAATAAGTAAAATTTGGATTTATTCAATAAATCCAAATTTTCAGAGGATTTTTCTGACCTGTCTGTACTAAAAACTCTTTTGTTGTTTTCTGCTTCACTTTATTCAAAGTCACACTGTGCAGAGAGTGTTCACATATTGTGCTATGATATGAAATAGTTTTAAACCTGCAACTGCATTATTCTGAAGTGATGATCATCCTGTTTTTTTTTATAGGCGAACCTGAAATCTTTTAATTTGTTTGTGTTCCATCTTCATTCACTTTTAACCAGTGACATGTACTGTATATTGATATTTACACATCATTTAAACAATCTCACAGTTATTACCATTATAATAACACCAACATTATTCAAATAGACCTTGTGGTTGCAGAATTGTACTCACTTTAGTATGGGCATGCTTTTTTCGTGCGGAGACCTCAAAAATAGGCTAGGGTGGAACAGGTTCTGGGTGGAGGATTTTGACTATGTTGTCTTTGTGACTTCTGACAACATGAAGTATTTTAGTTGTGGGAAGGAGGGACATCTCACTAGAGGGACATCTCGCAAGAGCGTGTCCAGGGAAAGGCTCTGCTGAGCAGAAGGCTCCTCCTAAGGCTGCTGAGGGGGGGAAGGCTGGGGCACAGAGCCAGAAGGGTCCTGAGGAGGTCAGGGGGGACCAGCAGGACGGTCAGGGAGGACAGGAGGGGACAGGTGGAGTCCAGCAGGTAGGTCAGGTGGGTGAGGGGGGACAGGAGGCCGGTCAGGTGGGTGAGGGGGGACAGGTAGAGGCTGGTAGGGAACAGAAGACAGGGAACCCGAGGAGGACCCTGTGAGAGTGCAGATGTGTGTCATGATGTCATGTTGACAGACAGTGATGTCGAAATGGAGGAGGATGAGGAGGGGCTTAGGGTCCCCCGTCTGAAGAGGAAGAGTAGGGAGGACAATGGCAGCTCGCAGGCCAAGAAGGGTACAGCGGGCACGAGGAAGGCAGGAAGAGGAGCAGCAGAGTCTGAGTCCTGTATGGAGGAGGACTCTGCTGCTGACAGTGAATCCTCTGACTCCAGGGAACAAAAAACCAGAGGCTAGTGAAGGTGGAGGACTTCTTCTCCAACAAGTAGAAGCTCTCTAGCTCTGCTCGGCTCCACATGAGCAGTAAGGGCAGAGGAGGCTTCACTAAGCAGGAGGTCTACAGGCTCAAGAAGCAGGAGGTCTACAGGCTCAGGAAGATAGTGCTGAAGATCAGCAAAGAGCTGAATGATGATGATGATGCTGAACAGTAAGATCTCACAGATTAGAAACAGCTCAGTTATGCTGGTTTGGTTGGTACCTATTCTTTTAACTATGACTCTTCTTAACATGAGTACATTGAACGTAAACGGGGCCAGACACCCAGCAAAGAGATCTCTGTTGTTCCAGCTGATGGAACAAAAGAGATTGTTTCAGGACCTGAGCGAGTGGCTTTTTTAAAGGTTTTAAACAGTGTGTTATGCAGAGTGAGTGTGGAGGACTATTTATTTTTAGGAGGTGATTTTAACTGTACGGAGAATCATCTGCTAGACAGGAACCACCTCTTGTATGTGATACACTAAGGACGTTTTTAGTTTTTTTTGGAGCGGTTTTAAAGGTATAAAACATGATTTTAAATCTTTAAAACTGTGGTGGGATTGTGGGAAGGTGGAGGTAAAGCAGCTCTGTCAACAGTACACTCTCAATGTCACACGGGACATCACCAGGTCTATGAAGGATCTGGAGACTGACATCGTGGAGCTGCAGGCCTTAGCAGATTCCACTGGAAATCGAGATCACATTAAAGATCTCAAGTCTAAAAAGTCTGCTCTGACAGACCTGCTGGGCACTAAGGCCCAGGAGGCGCTGGTCAGGTCCCGCTTCATGAGCGCAGCGCTGATGGACGCACCGTCCAAGTTCTTCTTTGGCCTAGAGAAGAGGAACAGGCAGCGGCGGACCATTCATGTGCTGCGTTCTGCCTCTGGTCAGGAACTCAGGGACACCAAGGAGATCCGGAGTAGAGCTGTGAGTTTTTACTCTCAGCTCTACTCCAGTGAGTACTCTGAGGACAATGACATGTTTGAATCTTTCTGTGGGGAGCTGCTCAAGGTCCCAGAGGGCATGAACGCCAGTTTGGGGGTCCCCTGGAGCTACAGGAGCTCTACGCGGCCCTGCAGGCCATGGAGGGGGGGAAGGCCCCTGGCATTGATGGACTTCCTGTAGAGTTCTACAGAGAGTTCTGGAGCGAGATCAGTGAGGACCTTTTAACTGTTTTTAATGAAAGTTTTAAAGAAATGTTGCTGCCTCTAAGTTGCAGGAGAGCGGTATTAACTCTCCTCCCTAAGAAGGGAGATCTACAGGAGATCAGGAACTGGCGTCTTGTGTCCCTTCTCTGTTCAGATTATAAGATCCTGTCCAAAGCGCTGGCGAACCACCTGAGGGAGGTGATGGACCAGGTGGTCCACCGGGACCAGACCTACTTTGTGCCTGGTAGGTCGATCCTGGACAATGTGTCCTTGATTCGGGATATTTTGGATATCTCTGGTTCTTTGGGCATTAAAACTGGTCTCATTTCTCTAGACCAGGAAAATGCTTTTGACTGGGTTCAGCACTTTTACCTCTGGAAGACTCTGGAGAGTTTTGGCCTCAGCCCGGGTCTCATAGCCATGATCAAGGTGTTGTACCAGGACATTGAGAGTGTGCTGAAGATTAATGGAGGTCTTAGTGCCACTTTTAAAGTTAACAGGGGGGTGAGAAAGGGCTGCTCTCTCTCAAAGATGCTGTATGTATCTATTGAGCCACTGTTGTGTAAGATCAGGGAAAACATCGGGCTGGTTTTAAAGGGTTTTAAAAGTTTTATTTTATCAGCTTACGCTGACGACGTTGTTGTTTTTATTAAGAACCAAGATGATATTGATAGACTGGCTACGATAGTAGCAGACTTCGGCACTATATCGGCTGCAAATACAAACTGGGCAAAGTTTGTTTTTGAGATGCTCTGTCAGTGGGGAGCTGGAAGGGGGGGTCTGCCCAGTCTACCAGGGGGGTTGACCTGGAAGACAGATGGGCTGAAGTACCTTGGGGTGTATGTGGGAGATGACCATTTTGTGAAAAAGAACTGGGAGGGGGTGGTGGAGAAGATGGAGGGGGTACTGGCCAAGTGGAAATGGCTGAAGCCACAGATGTCCTACAGAGGCCGGACTCTGGTTGTTAACAACCTGGTGGCCTCCGCTCTGTGGCAAAAGCTGGCCTGTATGGAGCCACCCAAAAGCCTCACCCACAAGCTGCAGGCCATCTTGGTGGACTTTTTTTGAGACAGGCTGCACTGGGTCCCTCAAAGTGTTTTATTTTTGTCTAAAGAGGAAGGAGGGCAGGGTCTGGTCCACATCGACAGCAGAGTGGCAACTTTCAGGTTCCAGTTTTTACAGAAATATCTGATAGGTTCGACAGATGTGGTGTGGAGGGACGTGGTGAGCTGCATTTTAAGGAAGGCCACTGGTCTGGGGTTAGACGCTGCACTCTCTTTAATGGATTTTAATCTTTTAAAACAGGGTGGACTGTTTCCTTTTTATCTGTCGCTTTTTAAACTGTGGAGCTGTGAAGAGACTGGAGCCAGCTGTCTCGCTGCACTGGCTGCTGGAGGAGCCGCTGGTTTACGGGGCCAGGATGGACATTCAGGACGGTGCGACACCAGGGCTCAGCAGCATGCTGTGCTCCTCTGGGACCACCACCCTGAGGAAGGTGGTGCTCCTCTGGGACCACCACCCTGAGGAAAGTGGTGCTCCTCTGGGACCACCACCCTGAGGAAAGTGGTGCTCCTCTGGGACCACCACCCTGAGGAAGGTGGTGCTCCTCTGGAACCACCACCCTAAGGAAGGTGGTGGGTGTAGCTGGTCCTGGGCTGGCGGATGCGCCGGCATTTGCGTCTCTTCTGGGCCCAACGTCCATCCGACAGAGCAGGAGCATCCTGAGCAGGTGGGCCGAGAGACTGACGGAGGAGGAGGGCAGGATGCTGCAGGAGTACAGCAGAGGAGAGGAGATACCCGACTCCACGGACCCCTTTCCGGAGCTGGGCTTCGTTCCGGACCTGCAGGGGGTCTCTGGACCTTTACTGAGTGGAGCGGACTGTCAGCTTGTGGACTTCTCCACAGATAAGGGAAAATCTGTTTACGCACTGTGTGTGAAGCTGCTCAACAAACATAAACTGAACGGGAGAGCAGACACAGTGTGGAGACGAGAGCTGGAGATGGACTCTAGAAAGGCACCAGGGTGGAGGATTCTACACGGTGCTGTTGCTGTAAATGTGTTCATCTCTGTTCTTAACTCCACTGTATCTAATGTCTGTTCTTCCTGTGAGGCGATAGAAACCGTGTTTCACTGTTTTTATTATTGTCACAGACTCTGTGATCTTTTTAATGCCCTGAAGGCTGTTTTTAAAAGGTTTGGTGAGACCTGGTCTCAGACCACTTTTATCCTGGGGGTCCGTTACCGTAAGGTCGACGCCTCAAAGTGTCAGCTGCTGAACCTGGTGACAGGAGAGGTCAAGCTGGTGTTAGGTTGTAATAAAATAAAATGACTTACACTGTAAATAAGGAATGTCTATGTATAAATTACGATACTTGAAAAGGATAATTAATAAGGAATAGTGAGCCTTATGGGAAGGAGTATGCGTGACATAGAAGAAGGCCACATTGAGTTTTCTAACTTAGACTTTCAGGTATGCATGGAATGAGATAGAGAGAGGGGGATGGATACTACAGCCACACAAAGGGCAATAAAACAACTCCACCGGAGGGGAATGCTTTGCTAAACTGTGTGAAGGGGAGTGATGACATCAGGAGCCATGGACCGGAGCGACCAATCGGAATGCTGATTCTAGCCATGTGAAACTTTAGCCGCACCATATGTTGTAAAACTGAGCCAATGAGAGGCGACCATGCACATTTTCATTGAACTATATAATCGAATGTACTGGTCAGTTCAGGGTCTCTTAGGTCAATGCGCACAGACAGTTAACTCTCTCAGGGGTCCTGTGGACTGCAATTTGACCTATGATCCCTCAGCTGAGAATTATGCACTGTATTACCAACTTTTATTAAATTAATTTTAATTATAACCAACTGAATCCAGAAATTCTCTTCCAAGTCCGCCCAAAGATTTTGAATATTCATAATAACACTGGCCAGCTACAGCATCAGAAAGAACAGGGTGGAGGGCAGGACGGGGCAGGAAGCACTTCCTGTATTCAGGGCTTTGGTGAAGGCCAGAGTCTGGATTGATTTTCGGTTTTTTAAAGACATGAATAACATGGAGTTCATTCAGAAATGGTGCTATCTTTCTCTGCCTCTCTCTCTCTGTCTCTCTCTTTCTCTGCGTCTCTCTCTCTCTGTCTAATGCCAAATGTTACACTATGAAAACTAACTGGATATAGTTGATGATGTTAATCAATACTTTATTAGCTATATTAGAAATACTCAGATTAATAATATACAGTAATTGTGATATCAAAATGTCATCCTTAGTTTGGGGCATGTGTTATTAGAGTAGTGCAGCTGCTTCATGATATGAGCAGAGAAGTTCACTGCTGCTGGTCTCTAACTTGACTTGTTCAGTAGAGGTTGGTAAAGATAATTAGAAAGCAATGACCTGAACATTTAGTTTACAGCAAAAAGCCAGCATTATATTCTTTATTTCAAAGTGTGTGTTGATGGTTGGGGGTGATTCTACAGCTGTGGGATTCATGTGAGTGGAGCTCCCGGATCCACAGCCTGTGCTTCAGTGCTCCGGGAGCCCAGTGCTGCATGCTGGAGCTCCGCTGGACAGGAAGCACACTACCCACTCTGTTTTGGTGGTTTGATCATGTTATTTTGGTGGAGCTAGACATATACACATGTACTATTTCGTAGTCAGCAGCACATTCTGATACTCTGACTTTGGCACTGAAAGTTGGAATTGGATGAAGATTTTGGGACAGTTGTCCAGTATTGGACGCTGCCTTTGTGGTTTGAGGGACAAAACAAAGATTTTTAAAATGTACTGTTAATGTGTATCAACTCTTAAATAGAGGAGCAGGCCTGGACACATTACACTGTACCCTGGTAACCTTACGCTCCTCTAACCCCACTGCTTGGCCCCAATGAGAATACAAAGATTTCATCCTGTCATCAAATTCCACTGTAGAGGAGATACCTACTTTCTTCTCCAACTGCAACAGACCATAATGCTGACATCTTTATGAATCTGTCATTCAGCAGTTGTTTGGTAAGCTATTTCTATTCGATTTTTTGGTCACCTTTTTATTTTAAATAGTTTTTATAGTTCATTTTTTTTGTATAGGGATATTGTTTATCTTAAAACACATTGTTTTTAAAGCATATTCTTCGTGAACGCCATATATTAAATTGACAAAATGTTAAACTTGCTCATGTTTAAAAGTCAGGGAAAGCTGCTGAGAAAGGAGGCAGATGAATCAGGTCACATCACACTCCTGTGGTGAGTTCCCACACTCTGGACATTTAGGTGGCATCTCTGCATCCTTAGTCTCTGTGTGTCTCCTTAATGTGGTGAAGGGGCTTTGGGAGTGAGAGGGGGTCAGCAGGGCAGGGCTCTGTCAGGCTGATGGACAGATCACTTGTCATTGTGAGTCATTTTCTTGCAGGACTGCCACATAGACACTGGCAACGTGAAGTTGCAAGAGTTTATTGCATAAAGTTTTGGTTTAAATTTGGATTCGGTGCTTCCTTCTGTTCATTGATCAGAGTATTATATACATCGTCCTAAGCAGCTGTTTGCACCAAAAGCGTTATTATTATTGTCATCATGAATGAATTGTTCCGTGTGTTAGTTAGCCTCCCTGGGGGGTGGGATGCACATGTTGGCATACTGTATCATTGTGAAAATTGATGCCAATGTTTTCAGAGTTGAGAATCTCCAAAAACATGTCTGACAGGAAGCGCCTGATTGCCAATCTTCTGATCGAAGGACAACCCGCTCTATCTCTGAGTTTACTAACAATATGCTTGTAAACATATTGTAATATTAGCCTTCCACTGTTGTTGAATCATTGCATTCCTATTTGCTTTGTCACTCCTCTCAATAAGAGTTCTAACTTTGAAAATTGGTCTTGACTCTTGACAGCACAAGGGATACTTCCACCAGATCAGATGTATTGTTTAATTAGGAAGAATTTACAGAGTAACCCATGTAATAGTAAAACTAAATGAAGCAGTCATGTTTGTGTGTTAGGATCTGGTGTAGGAGGAAAAGCTGTCCACAGTAATGGAGTTATTGGCCGCTTCTTTCCCACACTGTGCTATTGGTATTCTAACCTAGATCTCTGAGGCCTGTTTTCACTGGTCCCTCCCTTTGTGCCATGTTTCCATGGTTTCCTCTGGAGGGAAGACGGCTGGGGTAATTGAAAGCATTGTGTGTGTTTGTGTGTGTGTGTGCACTTGCGTTCCACAGCTTGTCTTGTGAACCTCAATGTGTTTACAAATTCACCAACAGGTGACATTTTGGAGCTAACTATTGATTATGCTTTAATTCATGCTAAAATATGTCTTTGACATTTTTTGTAAAAAAACAAACAGATAAAGGCTTAACTTTAGTGGATGTCCTTACTAGTTTCAAGCTTCATACTATATTGAACGGAATAATACGTATTTTAAAATCCAATATCAAAGAAAAAAATTAAATTATTTTCATTTGCCTCAATAATTCTAAACACATCTACCTTCAGACTTTAACTAGACTTATACTATTTTTCAGTCTCCAAAACCTTCCCTGATAATTTTTCCCATGATTTCCATCCATTTTAGAATGTTCTTGTGTCTTCAGTCTATTCATGTACAAATGCAATCTGCTTGTTGATGCACATTACATCTGTACAGTACACTTAAACTGTAGATTGACAGGTGTCCGCTGTTCCCTAGAACATAATGACAAAAGTTCACCATCAGATTGCTCGAAGCAATATTCACACTCCCGCATGGTTTAATAAAAAAGAAATAGTCAATATTAATAATTAAACATTGAAACAAATTTATTAAACTAGTTTTTCTACCATTACAGTTGTGTATTAATACAAATGTTTAAATAAATCTGTGTCTCTACAGTGAATGAGCCAACACAAAAAGCAGATGTTTATTCAGTAGAAACAAGATTAAGAAGACTTTATCAGAGAAATCTTAAAGATTTCTGTTTCAATGTCCTCTCTGACTCTCTGAGCGAGGCAAAGGTCCTAAAGGTACATGTTTTCTTTCATGTTCTTTTATATGAACAAATACTAATATTGTGGTAGTTATAGGAAAATAGAGACGAATAAGTTCATGTTTTATTTTTTATTTATTGGAAGGATGAAGAGTGACGTGGCAGATTGGAAACGGGGAGAGAAAGAGAGGGGTATGACATGCAACTGATGTGAATTATGTCCTTAGACTGGAGGAGATACTTCTGGAGAACCCTGCTTAGTCTGCTGATGGATGGATAGATGAGAATGGATGGATGCATGCAGAATGGATGGATGAATGGATGGACAGATGGACTGACAGACGGATGGATGAATGGATGAGAATGGATGGATAGATGAGAATTAATGATGAATGGATGGATGATGGATGGAGGATAGATGGATAGATGGATAATGGATTACCGGACAAACAGATGATAGATTGATGGATGGATGGATGGATGGATGCTAGATGGATAGATTGATGATGGATGGATGATATATGGATAGATTGGATGATGGATGATGGATGATGGATGGATGGATGGACGGACGGACGGAAGGACAGACGGATGGATGGATGGATGATGGACAGACGGACGGATGGATGGATGATGGATGGACGGACAGACAGACGGATAATGGATGGATGGATGGATGGACAGACGGAAGGACAGACGGATGATGGCTGGATGGATGGATTGATGGACAGACGGACGGATGGATGGATGGACAGACGAATGATGGATGGATGGATGGATGATCAATGGATAGATTAATGATGAATGGATGGATGGATGATCAATGGATAGATGGATATATGGATGGATGGATGGACAGACGGATGATAGATGGATGGATGGATGGATGGATGAAAATTCCACTAAATAAGTAATGCCATGGAACGAAGTGTATGCTGCTGTGTTTAGGGCCGGGGAAATTACATATATTAAGGTGGTGATGCAAAAAATCTGAGTCTTAATTCATGTTTTCTTCAGGTAATATTAACACTTTACATTTTACATAGCATATCATTCATACATTGAAAAAAATGATGAAGGCACAGCAACTACATACTACTTTGGATATGTCTTTATGCTTTGTCCTGGTGTGCTAACAAGTCTGCTGGTCGAGTGGCTGATTGGCAGAAACGGGAAGATTCCCGGTGGTCTGCGAGAGCCGCTGTGTGTGACAGGGTCGATTAAAGATAATGTAGGATGTTGTTTTAGGTTCTTTATGGTGATTATGTTGAGGATTTATTCAACATCAACTTCATACAGTAGCATTTAGCAGTAGTCTAACTTAACCATGACTAGCTCTGCTTGGACACAAGACTGACGCATGATGACGTAGAATGTCTCGAATTAATTCGATTACAACACGCAAAACTCAGGTAGAAGATGAGAAGTGAGAAAGAAAGAGAAATATAAGCAGATTGCAAAGACAATATGGAGATTAAAAAGAGGAATCTGAAAAATTCAGAATAAAAGCTATGCAAGGAAATTGTAAACTTAAGCTTGAGGCTTGCGAGTGAAGCCACAGAATAAGCGCCAGAAGTTGATGTGTGCTGAAAATGAGAGCAAATAAATAATGATATTCTCCAAAAATACACTGAATAATAAGCTTGTAGAGAATAGTGCACTATAGTGGACTTCCATAGCAAAGCTATAATTATACAGTACATTTCCAGTATAATGGGTTGTGAACTAAAGGGTGCTGGCCTGAGGCATGAAACTTCCCGGATGAAAATGAGTTCCATTCCGGCCCTGACTGCTGGTACAGAACAACGAGTGGAAAATAGATTATTCTATTGGTATTAATCACAGATTATATTCAGTCAATCAAATTAATTTCACTTTGATTTGGCCAAAAACAAGAGTAGTTTCCACGTATGTTTCATTGTGAAACATCTCAGACCTAAATACAGTTGTTGAGTTTAACGTTTACATATGTGACATCAGGTTGAAGGAGCTGTAGAATGTGCAGCTGTCAAGTTAGAATTAAATACTAGGCATCGAGAGTGCATCAAGTGGTAAAATAAATATATGAAATTACACATTTACTGGATTAAAAATTTTCTGCTGGCATATTCTTCATAGCTATCCATTATAATAACCTGTTCCTCCTGACTGAAGTAGGCAGCAAGCGATTGGTCCATTTAGTGTGGTAATAGAGTAAAATGATGCATCACATTCCAGTCCAGTAGTTGAAATATTTTATCATCTTTTGTTAATGTGTTATAATACATTTTAATATGGTTATTAGTTACTACAAGTGACCACTGTGCTTTAAGTTTAGTAAAAAAAAATCATAACATCTATGCTAAAACAACACTGGGCACTGTGGCTCAGAAGATAGAGCAGGTCGTCCCTCAATCAAAAGATCGGAGGTTCGATCCGGGCAAGACACTTAACCCCAAATTGTGTGATTGGGTAGAGATTAGTTAGTCCTGATGGTCAGGTGGCACCTTGCGTGGTAGCTCCTGCCATCAGGGTGTGAATGGGTGAATGATGTCATGTAGTGTTAAAGAGCTTTGAGTGGTCGGAAGATGAGAAAGTTGCTATACAAGTACAGTCCATTTATCATTTAAACCATTTAATTGTAAATCTAATTTCTTAATTATAACAGTGATTATAATACATACAACGATGGAAATCATAATACACTATGATCCTTGCAAAAAAAATGTCATTGCGTATTATGATACTTGACCTTATAAGTCGTTCTAAAAGGCTAATTATATAGTGCTATAAGCAGATTATAAGGCATTATACATATGTTAATAATGCATATATACATGGGAAAGATTATATGCATTATAGAAAGTCGTACCCTCATTTCTTATCATTTGATTAATTTGTTAACATGACAGTTTCAGCATGACCTTCTCTAAACCTTTACAAAGCTGTCATCCAACAATAATTTCATGGCGCTGAGACAATTTCATGTTTGGTCTGTGTTTTCAATATAGACTCTTTTTATTTTATTATAAATGTATTATTTCATGTTATTCGAACTGAACTCTACTGCCTGTTATATAATATTTGCATTGGAGAGCTTTACATTCTGAACAGCATAAGACATACTCTGTCCTTAGACCCTCACATCTGATAAGGAAAAACTCCCCATAAAAACCCTTGAATGGGAAAAAAAAGTGGAAACATTGACTGACAGACTAAAATGGGACTTTTGTTTGATTCTTATCTGCTCACATGCTGTATGTAAAGCGCTTTATTGGATATTAATGTATTCATCAATGCTTTTTACATCAGCTCTTCTTGTGCTGTTTGTAAGAGTATTGCTTCTTTAGCCTTGTGTAAGCAGAGAATAGAAGCCTTTCTTACTGGAGTGGTGTGGACAACAGAGCAAACTTCCTCAGCCACACTCAATGGTAGATGTTGACCTTTTCAGTGATTCACGTTGACTGACATCAGCTCTGTTCACAAGATATGTGATGTACGTATTAGACTATCAAGCTTTATTGCATGATAAATAATCAGGATCTATAGTGTTGCAGAAATGAGTCCTAAAAACACAGCCCTGGCGTCTGATATTAGATGACTAGACCACCGAGTCGGATGTTATGATTAAGTAACACCACAGCATGAGAGCCGGCCAGGCAGTAACATCTTGGAGTTACTGAAAACTGAACCTGGAGGAATGGGACATAAATGGGAAGGACCCAGCTGTAGTGACAAACAACTTAACTTGATGCACTTTATTTCATATGATGTTTATGGCATCTACATGTAAGTTAAGAGTGGTCAGTGACACGATAAGAAAAGAACACAGGATGTATTTTATTTTCAAATGAAGTTGTGGCAAGTGCATTTTAGTAAAAGAAAGTTATTTTATTTTCATATCATATCATATTTTCATATCATTTTTGCATTTCAGTTCAGTGTGTTCTCTGCTGAGTGACTATGTGCAATACAATTATTTTTTTATGTAGTTTTGATGCGATTTGTCTGCTGAGTTATCAATATGTGATGTACGTATTAGACTATCGATGTGGTATACAGCAAATTGTATTTTCAGCTCTATTTTTACATTTTTGTAAAAAAAATAGATTATTGCAATATGTATCATATCGTATCACAATATATCGCAATACATGTGTATCGCGATACGTATCATTGCCAATAAACACTCTCAGCAAAAGCTCTTATCAGCAGGCCGCAGGATCATCTCAGCCCCCCTTTTGCCGGTGAGAGGGTCGTTGTGGCAGCTGACACGAGTTGATGGTAGCCATAAACCAGACCAGAATTGCATCATCATATGTTTCTCACCAAGACCACGCCCCCTTTTGGGGGAAATAATTGCGCTGTCACATAAGGAGAGAATCAGGAAAATGGCTAAAAGCTGTAGTGTAGCAGGTTATGAAACAAATGCACAGAAGAATACTATCTGGTATGAGGCACATTATAATAATATTAATAATAATGCTATTTGGCTTCAGTTCGGATAGCACATGCAATTGAGATTTGAGGTTCAGTGGGTTTTCTTTGGGGGCCAAGGTTGGAAGGGAATATATGGCAGCTGAAAAGGCACTGGATGTTGAAACATCTGAGTATACATTTACTGTCAAGATAAACAACAGCTGTGTGGCAGAAACAAAATAAGGGCAGGCATTACTTCTCTATACAAAATAGTGAAAAGAGAGATCGTTGTTACTTAGGGAGAGACTAGCACGGGACTCGGCAAGAATAGGCAAGCATGAGAATGGACTCTGTGGAACCTGGAGAGAACAACAAACTGTGAAGCACCTACTCATGGTATGCCACCAGTATTTGGAACAAACAGCAAGGGTATATGCTGCATTATCATGCCTGGACTCAAAGACAGGATCTTGCATGTCAAGATTTGTCTCAGGGTGCTCAGGCAGAGTCTCGATGGGGTTAACCAATAGCAAAGAGAGCATAACTCATACGAAATAGAACCAGTCAAAGATTATGAAAACAGTCCTTGAATTCATTGGCGCAACATAATTACAACTTTGGAAATAGACAAACTCTGATCTGCAACCCGAACCCCCTCCTGTGAGAGGCAGCAATGTGCTACAAGGCATTTAGTCTGCCAGAAGAAGAAGAAGTTGAGCTCACGGTCAGCAGCGGTGGATTCGCTAATGCTAAGAGATGTCTGCTAGGTAGCTAGAATTGCCTGAATGGCTGAATTTCAGATTGCAAGATGGATAATGTTGCCGTGCATAACATTAATACAACTGATGAAAACAGAAAGTTTGGAAGGCTAACTTTTAGCCAGTTAAATTATTTATTTACAGGAGTAAAAGGACACTCACGATAGGTCTAGCATTACTCCTTACTAATTTTCTGATGGGTCAACCGGGCATAGAATGGGTCAGGCAGACATTGCTTGATGACCGTCTGCACTGTACTGTAAGTTCTTGTTGTTTATAGGCAGACATGTATCTGCAATAAAACAATATCGGCAGATATCTGGACAAGGCTGATTAATCTGCTCTATTTTGTAGAAACTTCTGATGACAGAGTTCTGTCTGGTAATAAGGTTGTGAAAATAATATATATAAGAAATAGCACTTGAAAATAACTTCCTAAGGTAAGTTATTTACAGGATGGGATGGTAATTGAATCTAATGTCATCAGTTTAAGGAGAAAGTAAGGGATGGATTCACCTACACTTCTGTGTGTATCCACAATATAGCTGCTTGTGTGTCTGTGAGCAGCAGCTTGTGTGTTCTTTTCCTCTCATTAATAATTGAGTAGCTGATGTAAATGGAGGCATCTGGCTACTGTAACTATTAAATCAGTCTACTTTGTTTTCTGTGTGTAACCCCTCTCATTATAGCCTTATCTCTTTATACCAGTGTACTGCTAGGTTCTCATGGTGGGACCGAGGTTAGACCAGGGTCACTACCCTCAGGCAGTTTTAGATAATACTTCAGTCATCTGAACTAATTGATCAGTTGCTACAATGTGGATCTTAAATATTCTTTATGCCAACACATCTGAGGGGTCATGATTAATGAAATTGAAAAGAGGAATGAAAAACCATACACTATAAAATTTTGTTTGCTTTGCAGGATATGTTTTCGTCACAACTCATAGTGTTAGTATGGCGTACATACAGACTCATTAATGGCTTAGTTTCAGGGGCCCACAAGTCAAAAAGGATGGGGATTACTGGCTTAAAGAGGCTTAAAAACTCCTCCTAAACTCAACAGTTAATTATAATTATTAGTCAAATTTCTAATGAAGTAGAAGTATTAAGCGGAAGTTCAGTCAGGAAGACTCATTCATAGTCTCTCTCTCCCTGTGAATACTCTATCAGCTGAATATGAGCGTTCACTTTGAATTAACCAGCCAGTTTCTGCACAGTTTCCTAAAGCCAATCACATCGTTGCTGTCAAACTTTAAAAATAATTCTCTTCTCTGGTGCTGTCAGTTGTCATTTCAGCACAATCAGATGCGAATCAGATGCGAATGGAAAATGTTCTGCTTACCCTTTGTAGCATAGCATTGTTGGTAACCCAGACAATGTTGGATTCGATCCTTTTCTGGGTGTCAGGTCTCAATATTGATGTTCAGCAGGAGCCGGCATTCAGCCCACTGGGCGGCCGTCGCAGGAGCACTCGCCAAGCGCAGCCAAGAAGTCCTCTTGGCTCAGTTTGGAGGTCGCAGCATTATTCCAGCACCAAATATCCCTCTCTCCCAGCTCCGTGAGCTAATAAGTCCTGGCGAAGTGAGGGCGAAGAAATCAGGCTCATCCCAAGCTCTGCAGGCAAAGAGGAAGAACGTTGCGTCTCATACTCCATATTCCTGGCCCGGAACTGGAACAGACAACGCCGTCATCGCAACCTTGCAGTCACTGGTTAGCTCCACCCAGACCATCGATGCTCGCCTTCAATCCCTGGAAAACGCGGCAACTCCTTCTACATCATCAATCACCATTGCCGCCACCCAGCAACCATGTGGCAACCAGCCTTCATGCTAAATCAAGCCTCCAGATCCACTCAAATTGAAGTCGTCCAACATTCTCTGGCCTCTGCAGTCACTGCTCCTCCACTGGGTAGGCCATATATCCCACAAGCAGCAAATATAACAATGCGTCTTAGGTCCAAAATCCCGCAAAGTTAATCAATAATCTGGTCAGCATAATTTTGCCATCCCCGAGTGTAGGGCTGTGCGGTATACCGGATGAACCGGTATACCGGTTTCAAATTTCAAAATTTAAAATTTCCATACGGTATGAGTTTTTCATATACCGTCATACCGGTGCATAGCCATAACAACTGATGTCGCTCTTCAGCAGGCAGCAGAATATATTGTTCACCGCTCACTGCTGAGGGCGCAGCGGTCGGAGCTACTTATCTTATGGGTATTGAAATGGAGTCATGGTTATAACTTTATAACAACAATTAATAACCCACAACTAACGCTCTTTAACAGGGGAAAACACCACGACACAACAGTTTGTGACACATAAACAACAATTTGTAACACTAATAATTGTACATTTATAAAATTACACCGCCGAACTGCATGCTGGGGACAGACTTAGGACCCAGGGGAATGTAGGTGAAAAAAACAGGAAGAGACAGAACGGAAGAGCCACGAACAAGAACAACTAGCGGTGAACAGCTGTTCAGTTGGCCGCCGGTCCTTTTCGGCGTCAATGAATGAATGTGTTTACTCGGAAAAGAAATACCGTGATATACCGTGAAACCGCCAGAATCTTACCAAATACCCTGATAAGAATTTTTGGCCATACCGCCCAACCCATACCCGGGTGTGATAAAAACATAGCTTCTGGTGGTAACATCTCTGCAGTGTTTAAGTCGGCAGATCCACGGTTGATCAGATACTTATCAATCGGGCAGTTTCTGGAAGCTTTTGGCATATACCGTGACGTGATATGTGCTGTCTACCCAGAGAGAAGACAGCAGCTAAACTCCTACATATCACTGATCGACGATCTCAATTTAAAATATGGGAAAAACATCTTCTAACACTACCATAAAGCTTTCTCCAGCAAAGCCGCCCTGTGCGTAACTCAATATAACTCCTGTCTGAACTGGGGGGACATCGTGGTTTAAAATGTGTGTAAAAACACAGCATCCCTCCACACCAATAAATAGCAACTCACCTACAATTAAACTCTCCTTGCCATTAAATTAATAAAACTAGCCGGTCAAGGCGCATGGCTCTACAAAGCAGACATTACAGATGCGTTTAAAATAGTTCATCAGCATCACTTCGGAATCAGGTGGGATTCCAATTTCTATTTCAGGGTACGGTTGACTTTCGGGTACAGGAGTATCCCATTTATTTCCAACCAAGTTTCCGAAGCATTTGCTGGATCCTCTTTAATAGAGGAAGAGTCCTTCATTTTCTGAATGATTTTCTGTTAATGGATTCCCCTCATAATAGTTAAGGCTCCTCGCTGCTGATACTGAAACATTTTCCGCTCCCTCTGCAATCCCCTTACAGATGATAAAAACATCTGGCCAGACACACGTCTGGAGTACCTGGGCATCACGCTTGATACAATCAATATGAAAGTTTGTTTTCTAATTCGGCCATCAAATTACTGCTGATAGGTATTGCTCAAGCTTTTCCTCCAGTTCCGGACCGTAGACAGTCTATGACTCTTCCTATATTGCGCAGGATGCTGACAGAACTCAGAGAAGGCTTTTCTCCCCTTACATTGATGTTTTTCTGAGGCTGTTTTTCTATTAGCCTTCTATGCTTTTCTCAAATGTGGCGAATTTTCAACCTCTTCTAAATCCTTTAACCCAAATAGAGACATTACATTTTCTGATCTGGCCTTTTATCCTAGTCACTACTAGCTTACGTCTTAAACACCTCAAATTAAGACCTACTACTTGCTCCACTTCTCCATTATTTCTTACCAAAGGTTATTTTCCTTTATCTAAAACATGATTTAACTATCATTTTGAGTTAATCCTCATTAGAAGCAACTCATAACCTAAGCATTACTTAGGGGATTCTTTTAGAATAGGGGCTGCTACTTCAGCTGTAAACTAAGGCATCTCATCTACATCCCTGCAAAAAATGGAACTTTGGTCATCCTCTGCCTTCACATCCTACATCCACCCCGACCCCAACACCATACTCGTAAATCAAAGATCATTAAAGCCTTAAAATATCCGATAAGTCATTCATATAACTGGTGGTGGTGTCCTTTTTCACCTTATTCTTGCATTATTGGCTTATCATTTAATTTGCCTCATAGCATGGGATAGCATTATCTCATTCTTGAAAAACATTTTCACTAAAGCGACTTCTCTCATCTCTATTGTTCAAAAGGATATTCTCTCATCACTGTGTTATGCATTGCACTCCAGTCTGTTCATTTGACTAACACTATTCTCTGGTCTAACCTGACCATAATCTCTATTTGCTGGTCTAACAGACCGTTTCTCAATCTCCCGGTCTAATGTGACCGTTTTTCTCATTTCCTCTTCTAACGTGACCTGATCTAAGTGACCGTTGTCTCAGTTCTCTGGTCTAACGGGACAATTTTCCATTTCCAGGTCTGAGTTGACCCGGTCAAGATTGACCCAATTTCTCATTTCCTGGTCTGAATTGACCCTGTCAACATGATCCCAACCTATCCTTTTCTGAGATCTATCAAGACCCCCGCTATCATTTTTGTGCTCTGTTAAAGATCCCATCCATCCATCCATTTTCATCCGCTTATCCGGGGTTGGCTAGCGGTGAAGAGAACTTCCCTCTCACCCGCAACATTTTCAAGCTCATTCTGGGGGATCCCGAGGCGTTCCCAGACCAGCTGGGAGATCCCTCAAGTGTGTTCTGGGTCTTCCCCGGGGTCTCCTACCAGTTGGGCGTGCCCGGAAAACCTCAGGAGGCATCCTGATTAGATGCCCGAACCACCTCAGCTGACTCCTTTCAACACGAAGGAGTAGCGCCTCAACTCCAAGTTCCCTCCTGATGTCCGAGCTCCTTACCCTATCTCTAAGGCTGAGCCCGGCCACCCTACGGAGGAGACTAATTTTGGCCGCTTGTATCCGTGGCCTCGTTCTTTCGGTCCCAGAATTCGTGACAATAGGTTAGGGTTTGGAACGTAGACCGCCCGGTAAAATGAGAGCTCCGCCTTCTGGCTCAGCTCCCTCTTCACCAAGACGGTCCGATGCAGCGCCTGTTTTACTGCTGCAGCCGCACCGATCCGCCTGTCGATCTCCCGCTCCATCTTACCCTCACTCGTGAACAAGACCCCGAGATACTTGAACTCCTTCGCTTGCGGTAGGCACGTAGTCCCCACCTGGAGGGAGTAATCCACCGGTTTCCGGCAGAGCACCATGGCCTCAGATTTGGATGTGCTGACTCTCATCCCCGCCGCTTCACACTCGGCTGCAAATCGCCCCAGTGAATGCTGGAGGTCATGGGCCAAAGAAGCCAACAGGACCATATAATCTGCGAACAGCAGAGAGGTGATCTTGAGACCCCCGAACCTGACATCGCCCTCCTCCCCCACCCCCCGGATGTGCCTAGATATCCTGTCCATGAAAGTCACAAACAGGACCGGTGATAAAGGGCAGCCCTGGCGGAGGCCAACACCCTCCGGGAACGTGTTTGACTTATTGACGAGAATATGAACACAGCTCCTACTGCAGTCGTACAGAGACCGGATGGCCCATTGCAACGGGTCGGCACACCATACTCCCTCAGCACCCCCCACAAAACCCACCGAGGGACCCGGTCGAAAGCCTTCTTCAAGTCCACAAAGCACATGTAGACTGGTTGGGCAAACTCCCAGGACCCCTCCAGTAGTCTTGCGAGGGTAGAGAGCTGGTCCACTGGTCCACGACCGGTACGGAATCCTCTGAAAACTGCTCTTCTTGAATACGAGGTTCGACAAACGGTCAGAGCCTCCTTTCTAGCAACCTGGCATAAGCTTTCCCCGGGAGGCTGAGTAGTGTGATACCCCGATCATTTGAGCACACTCTCCGATCCCCCTTTTTGAAAATGGGAACCACCACCCTGGTTTGCCAGTCCATGGGCACTGTTCCCGACCCCCATAAGAGATTGAAATTTCAGGGGGATCTTGCCACCAAGGCAACAGCTTAGTGTAGGCCCTGCTTTCCCTTCCTGAGTCGGATGGTTTGCCAGAACCTCCTTGAGGCCAACTGAAAGTCCTTCTCCATGGTCTCCCCGAACTCCTCCCATGCCCGAGTTTTAGCATCACCACAGCTGCAGCCTTTCTGGCCTGCCGGTACCTCTCAGCTGCTTCAGGAGACCCCTCAGCCAACCAGATAAAGATAAAGAGATAAAGAGGTTTTTATTGTCATTGTAGTGATACTACGGAATTATGTTTGGTAGCCCTCAGCCAGCCAGCAGCAGCGAACAACAACATTAACAAACAAAACAATATACAATACACAAAATTAATATACAAAATACAAGGAATAAGAACGTTCTGTAGCTTCTCCCCGATGGCAGGGAGACAAACAGACTGTGACCTCGGTGGGTTGGGTCCTTGCTGATATTGCTAGCCTTCTTGTGTAGAAGGCTTATACCGTGTCCAGAGTCGGGAGCTTGGTTCCTACGATCCTCTGTGCTGTTTTAACTACCCAGGCCAGGTCTCTCCGGTTTTCTGCTGTGCAGCTGGTGTACCACACGATGGCGGTATGGCAGAGAATTGTCTCTATGGTGATCCTGTAGAAGTTGACTAGGAGTTTGGATTTTTTGAGTTTCCTCAAGAAGAAGAGCCTCTGTTGGGCTTTCTTCAACAGGTGTGAGGTGTTAAGGGCCCATTTCAGATAATTTGTGATGTGGATTCCCAGGAATTTTATATCACTTAAACTCTCCACCTGCTCACCGTTTTTGTGGAGAGGGGGAGGTGTGGTCTTCCTGGTTCTCCTGAAATCCGCGATGATCTCTTTGGTTTTTGTTTGTTTTTGTTTTTGCTAAGGACCAGGTTATTGTCAGTACACCATTCAACCAGATGTTGTACCTCATCTCTATACTGCGCCTCCTCGTTGTTTGATATCAGTACTACTATCGTGGTGTCATCAGCGAACTTCACCATAGTGTTAGAGGAGTGGATGGGTGTGCAGTCATGGGTGTAAAGGGTGAAAAGGGAAGGACTAAGCACACAGTCCTGCGGTGCTTCTGTGTTCAGGATGAGGGTGGAGGATGTGCGGTTGCCCATTCTGACGGTTTGTGGTCTGTTTGTGAGGAAGTCCATAATCCATGAGCAAAGTGTAGTGGATAATCCAAGGTTATTGAGTTTGTTTACCAGTTTATGCATGACTATTGTGTTGAAAGCAGAGCTGAAGTCAACAAATACCATCCTGGCGTAAGTGTTTGAATGCTCCAGGTGGGACAGGGATGTATGAAGTGCTATTGAGACAGCATCCTCCGTAGATCTGTTTCCCCGGTAGGCAAACTGTTGTCTGTCCAGATCAGTGGGGATGTTGGCCTTGATGTGAGATAGTACAAGTCTCTCAAAGCACTTCATCACAATTGGTGTCAGGGCTATTGGGCGATAGTCATTGAGACCTTTGTTGTTGTTGGTGTTGTTTGTTTTTTGGGCACAGGGGTAATGGTGGTGGATTTAAGGCATGTGGGGACCACAGACTGTTGCTGTGAAATATTAAAGATGTCGGTAAACACCCCTGCTAATTGGTCAGCACATGACTTAAGTGTGCGACCTGATACCCCGTCTGATCCTGCTGCTTTGGTGATGTCAATCTTCATCAGAGTGGATGTTACCTGGTGGCGCTGTAGGACGAGTACAGGGTCCTCCCTTGGTGGTGTTGTTTTAGTTCTCACTCTGCTGGTGTGGTTGTCAAAGCGAGCAAAGAACTGGTTCAGGACATCAGGAAGCGTGGTATCATGGCTGGTCTGTGAGGTGTTGTTTTTGTAGTCTGTTAAAACTTATATGCCTCTCCACATGCTGCGGGGGTCTTTGTTTTCGAAATGCCCCTCGATACACTGCTGGTATTTGCTCTTGCCTTCTCTAATGCCCTTCTTTAGTTATCTGCGGGCATTACTGTAGGCCAGACTGTCTCCTGACCTGTAGGCAGCATCCCTTGCTCTGAGCTGAGACCATACATTCCTGTCCAGCCATGGCTTCTGGTTTGGGAATACTTTGACGGTGTTGGTGGTAAGCACGGTCTCAATACAGAAGGCTATGTAAGCCAGGACAGATGAGCTATATTCCTCCAGGCCGCAGATCAGATGAAACGATTACAAAGTCGATCATTGATCTCCGGCCTCAGGTGTTCTGGTACCAGGTACACTGATGAGCCACCTTATGTTCGAACATGGTGTTCGTTATGGACAAACCATGGCTAGCACAGAAGTACAATAGCGAGACACCACTCGGGTTCAGATCAGGCAAGCCGTTCCTCCAAATCACCCCCCGCCAGGTTTCTCCGTCATTGCCTACGTGAGCATTGAAGTCTCCCAGGAGAACTATGAAGTCGGCAGGCGGCGCCCTTTCCGGGACCCCTCCCACCAACTCAAACAGTTGCGACCCTCTCGTTTTCTGGGAAAAAACTGCAACACGGCGGCGCTCAGCCTGGTGCTCGTGAGTATCCCCTCTCCCGTCTGGCGCCTCTCACCCTGGGCAACTCCAGAAAAAGGACAAAGTCCAACCCTTCTCCAGGAGCTTGGTTCCAGAGCCAGTGCTTTGCGTGGAGGTGAGCCCAACTATATCTAGCTGGTAACAGCTCAGGCTCTTTTCCCACTCGCGAGGTGACGTTCCACGTCCCAAGAGCTAGTCTATGCTGCTGGCGATCGGCTCGCCCAGGCCCCCTGCCCGCTTCGGGTTGAGACCAACCGGGCCACATGGGCAACAGCCCGGCCACCAGACGCTCGCCGCCGAGCTCCCCTCCTGGATCTGGCTCCGGGAGGGTGCCCCGGTTTCCCTGGTCCAGGCGAGGGGCCTAAGACCGTGGGCCGAGGTGCGGTCCATTGAGACCCTACTCTACACTTTGCTATCATTAACTTAACCGTTCCTAACTCTGATTTACATCAACTAATGCTCAAGCTCACCCTAACACATTCTACCCTTAAACTTTCTCTCGTGACTCATTGTTTACTTTGCTTTCTCAGAGGCAGTAGGTAAGGTATTTATTTTATTTATTCATATGAAATAAATCCCCTTTGGAGGGATTATGCCTTACCTGACCTAAGCATCACTACCCCTCTATTATCCTACTTCAGGATGGAGTCCGATCTCCAAAGACTTTGCACTATTCAATTTGTATGCATGTACACATGCATACAAATTGTACATAATACATTGTTGTTAAATTTTAAATGAAGTCTCTCCTTATTGAATTACTATTATTGCTACTATTACTGCTTTTACAATCACTATCATTCTATTATATCTACTTCCACATTTATTAGTAATCACGTTTCTATTATTAATACTGTGACTACTTCTATTATTACTCTCACCATATGTATAATTTTTGTCATATGGATTGATTATGTTTATTGATTATTATTATTTTATTATGTTGTTCATTCCGTACACATGACATCGATTGCACTTCTGTCCATCCTGGAGAGGGATCCCTCTTCCAGTGCTATTCTGGAGGTTTTTGGGGAGTTTTTCTTTTTCTGATGTGAGGGTCCAAAGACAGAGGATGTCGTATGCTGTACAGATTGTAAAGCCCTCTGAGGCAAATTGGTGATTTGTAATATTGAGCTATACAATTCAAATTGAATTGAATATGCTCACATATGAATGAGATTAGCTCCAAGTTACATTTTTAAAGACATTTTTTAAATATTTATGTTGACAAATGTAGTACACTGTAGATGAAGAATTTGAGTGCCCCTCAATGGTCTAAAGTAGGCATGTCTAGTTTAGAACGGATAGTGGATCAGTATTGTAGTAGTAGTAGGGTCGGGAATCACAAAGACTATCACAAGATGTTGGCCAAGATGACAGTGGTGTACAGTACAGTGATTCTGCGACACTAAATGCATTGCAAGACAATCATCTATGATAAAAAAACAGGAATAATGTATTTATTCACTGTATTGTGTTGTCAGTTTCACAGAATTAAACAACTAAAATGAAACAATATATAACAAAGTGCATAGAGTCTTTGCGTGATGCCTGTTTAACACACTCACACACACACACACACACACACACACACACACACACACACACACACACACACACACACACACACACACACACACACACACACACACACAGACTACACTGACTACAACTTGTTCATGTACACGTGTGTCATCATTCTTTTTTGAAAAATAGCCATAAACTGGCAAAAAGCAGAACTGCCAAAGCAGAACAGTTTTGGGATAAAACATTTTAACAGAAGGATGCAACTATGCCTCACTAGAACCTTTCTAAATTGACAAGTTGGTGACTATGGCGAGACACTTAACCCCAAATGGCTCCCGTAGCTACGTGCCTACGGTGTGTGAATGTTAGTTAGTTTTGATGGGCAGGTGGCACCTTAGCCACTGCCATCAGTGTATGAATGGGTGAATAATGACAAGTAGTGTTAAAGTGCTTTGAGTGGTTGGAAGACTAGAAAAGCGCTATACAAGTACAGGTCCATTTTCCAATTGAAAACAACAAAGTGCATGGCTGCTTCGTCAATCTACTTTGTTAATAAATGGTGAGGTTTGAGGCCCAAAGATAGTTCAGGGGTTTTTATACATACAAATTAATTTTGAGGTCTGTTTGTGTTGGACCCTAAACTCTGTACACGCTAGTTGGGCATTTTAATTAACCTTTATTAAGAGCACGGCTAGTGATTGTCCCCATCCAACAGTCACTGTGATAAAACAAATGGCAGGCCAAAGTTGCCTGGTTGAAAGCCAGAGGACCATCACTGTAAGAAAAAACAAAGGCTAGTAATGTGTCTTTTTGGTGTTGAGGGCCAGGTTGTTGTTGGCGCACCACACCGCCCGGTGCCGGACCTCCTACCTGTAGGCCGACTCATCGTTGTTGTTGATGAGGCCCACCATCGCTGTGTCGTCTGCAAACTTGATAATGGTATTGGAACCATGTACAGGCGTGCAGTCATAGTTGAACAGGGAGTAGAGGAGAGGACTCGGCACACAGCCCTGTGGAACGCCAGTGTTCAGGGTGAGGGTGGAGTAGGTGTGATTGCCTAAACTAACATACTAGGGTCTGTTGGTTAGGAAATCCAGTATCCAGTAGTAGAGGGAGTATCCAGTAGTAGATAATCCAGTAGTAGAGGGAGTATCCAGTAGTAGAGAATCCAGTAGTAGAGGGAGGTGTTGATGCCAAGGTCACCTAGTTTGGTGTTCAGTTTGGAGGGGATAATGGTGTTGAATGCTGAACTGAAATCGACGAACAGCATTGTCTGTACTCCTGTTCTGACGGTAGGCAAATTGGAGGGGGTCCAGTGTGGGTGGTAGGCAGGTTTTGAGATGAGCCAGGACCAGCTTCTCGAAGCTCTTCAAGATGATGTGGGTGAGTGCAACAGGACGGAAGTCGTTTAGGCTCGCTGCAGTGGAGTGCTTTGGCACTGGCACGATTGAGGTGGTTTTCAAGCATGTGGGTACAGCTGCTTGGGCCATTGACATGTTGAAGATGTCAGTCAGGACCCCAGTCAGCTGCCCAGCACAGGTCCTGAGCACGCATCCAGGGATGCCATCAGGGCCTGCAGCCTTACGTGCATTAATCTTGCTCAGCGCAGCACACACGTCAGTGGGGGAAAGTGTGAGGGGCTGGTGGTCTACAGGGGGCAAAGTCTTGATGGCCGTCTTCTGGTTGTTCTGGAGCATAGAAGTTGTTAAGCTCATCAGGGAGGTAGGCGTCGCTGGTTGGGGGGGTGGTGTTGGAGGGTTTGTAATACATAATGGCCTGGATGCCTTGCCACATGCGTCGGGGGTCGGAGTTGTTGTTGAAGTACTCCTCAGTCCTTAGCTTGTGGCTGTGCTTGGCCCTCTTGATGCCCCTCTTCAGGTTGGCTCTGGATGACGTTCTCACCTGATCTGAAGGCGGTGTCGCGTGCCTTCAGCAGTAGGCGGACCTCTCTGTTCATCCACGGCTTCTGATTTGGGAACGTTGTAATCTGTTTCAGGAAGGTGACACTATTGATGTTGGTGCTGATGTAGTCCAGAACAGAGGAAGCAAAAGAGTCTATGTCCGTGTGAGTGTCCAGGTTGGCCTGAGTGGCAAACATACTCCAGTACGTGTGTTGAAACTGGTGCTGTAGTCTGCTCCCTCTGGCCACACTTTAACTGTTTTCACTGATGGTTTAAGGGTAAGGGAGGCGAATGGCTTTGTATGCCTCAGCCATAGTGGTGTAAACATGGTCCAATGTTTGACTTTTATTGACTACGTAACATCTGCGGAGCTTTAGTGTACATTCAGGTATTACATTCCAACACAGTCTCCCGGCAATTTGTGAAATAGTCACAAAATAAACTCTATTGGTTTTGTGTTCAGGGGGACACAAATTGCCTGTTTTTTTCGTTTCCCTCTGCACAACATTCTTTTCAGAACGACATAATGTTAAAATTAAACTTAGGTTTAGGCAACAAAACCACTTTGTTAAGTTAAGGAAAAACATCAAGGTTGCGCTTAGGTTTAGGAAAAAAATACATGAATGGTTAGGGTCAGGCGATAAATCCACAAGCGGTTAGGTTTGGGCAACAAATTCACGAACGGTTAGGGTTTAGACAACAAAACCAACCCTTAGCTTTCGGCAACAAATCCACAAGCATAAATCCGCAAGGCGGTGTTGAACACCGGTCTTCTGGTTGCTAGTTCTGCTTGTTGGACCCGTCCACCTTAGTCATCTTTTTGGGATATTTTTGAGTACGTCACCTGCTCCGACTGTTGCTTAATCGCGTGAATGGATTTAATTTATGTCT
This sequence comes from Ophiodon elongatus, assembly GCA_016806645.1. Taxonomy (NCBI): domain Eukaryota; kingdom Metazoa; phylum Chordata; class Actinopteri; order Perciformes; family Hexagrammidae; genus Ophiodon; species Ophiodon elongatus. The sequence goes on along the minus strand of JACSYO010000016.1, from coordinate 277,340 downwards.
CCACCTCGAATAACGCTCCTAATTGGCTTTTCATTGGCATTATTTTTGTGCTGAGCGACACAAAAAAGAGACAATTCGTGTCTCTGGATACAAACCAATAGAACTATTTTACAAACTTCCATGATACTGGGCTTTACATTCAACCCAGCTGGGACTCGCACCACCACCACCACTTCCTCCCCTTCTTTACTCCAGGTAGCTTCCAGACGAGAGATCAGCTTCCTCCTCTCTGCTGATATGCAAGACAGTAGGCAACAATTTGGGGACGTCCCCAGAAGGAAGGCAGAGAGAGGGTGGTAGTGATGTGATGGGCGGTAACAGTAGTTAATTGAGGTGACAGAAGGTGAGGAAAGTGAGAGGGGACGAGTAGTTCTCGGTCTACCAACACTAAAGATGCGCTCACACCAAAAGCGTTGCGAATTTTTCGCGCGAGTAGACTACATACAAAGTCAATGCACAGACGCGAATGGATGCGAATATCGCAAATTTTCGCCGGCCGCAAGTTGAAATATTTCAACTCGGGCGAAAAATTTGTGTGGCGCTGAGTTGTGAAAACCAATCACTGTTGAGAAGCTCTGCCCGTCATCACTGACGTCCTACCGTTGTTGAAACAGAAACTATGGAGGAGATGTTGATAGACTGGAAGCGGCAGTCCTCCAGATGCAGCTCCTGGAGAAGCTGTGTGCGGCGACGGATGATATTATGGACCCAGACATGAGGGCGTTTGATGTTCCGACGTTTGTGGGACTTCCACAACATGTATTACACAGTTGACCATGATGTTTTAAGGCTGATGCTTCGCAACTCAGGGCTCTCGGAGCAAGCGGTCGCTTGGTTCACGAGCTACCTTGAGAACAGGTCTCAGTGCATCAGATATGAGGGTCTATCCTCTGATATTGCAGCCGTCTGTAAAGGTGTGCCACAAGGCTCTGTATTAGGTCCACTTTTATTTACTGCTTATATAAATAATCTGGGCCAAAATGTGGTGGACGCAAACTGTCACTTTTATGCTGATGACACTGTGATATATTGCTGTGCGACAACTCTTGTGCAGGCAATTGATCTCTTGCAAAAAGCTTTTAATGTTGTTTAAAATACCCTGTTTCAACTGAAACTTGTTCTAAATATAGATAAGACAAAACTTATGCTGTTTTCAAACTGTCAGAGTAGGCCACAGAATATCCCTTCAGTGGTCACTCATGAAGGAAGTGAATTAGAGGTTGTTGACTCTTATAAATATCTGGGTATTTTGATTGATGACTCCCTCACTTTTAAGCCACATGTGCAGTACCTGGTGAAAAAGTTGAGGTTAAAACTGGGTTTTTATTTTCGAAATAAGCTGTGCTTCTCAACTAATGTAAAAAAGCAATTAGTTGCTGCTACTTTTTTACCTGTGTTGGACTATGGTGATCTTCTTTATATGCATGCCTCTGCTAACTGTCTTCGTATGGTGGACACAGCTTACTATGCTTCACTGCGGTTCATTACCAATTGTAAAGCTCTGACTCCACCACTGTGAGTTATACTCTTGGGTAGGATGGGCTGCTTTGGCCACCCATAGGCTCTGTCATTGGTACACCTTCATCTATAAGGGAAATCCTTGGTCTGCTCCCAAACTACCTGTGTGTTTTCATCATGCAGAAAAGTGTCGGACATTACTCTTTGCGTTCTCAGGACTTCCTTATGCTCACTGTCCCAAATGTCAGAACGGAAATGGGAAAAAGGGCTTTTGTGTACTCTGCACCCTCATCATGGTACATGTTGCAGAATGATTTAAAACTCAAAGAACTGATACCACTTACTGCTTATAAATATAAAATTAAAGAAATAGAGGCAGGTTCCCTAAAATGTAAATGTTTCTTAAATTAACTCGGTTATGTCACTGTCTTTTAACTTTTCTTTTTCTTGTTCTGTGTTTTTCTGTCTAACTATGTGTTTCTTATGTTGCTGCCTGTCTTGGCCAGGTCTCCCTCGAAAAAGAGATTTTTAATCTCAATGGGACTTATCTGGTTAAATAAAGGTTTAATAATAAAAGAATTATGTACAAAGCAGAAATAGAGGTTATTTCTTCCACGGTGGATGGCAGAAATGAACCATTTCCGTGGAGATAAGCCACGCCCCCTCTCCGGCAGGTGCGTCTAGCGCGAAAAAGCGGAAAAGTGAAAAAGCGAATGACGCGAAATAACCACAAATAGTCCGGCGAGTAAACTGACGCAAAAAAGCTTTTGGTGTGAACTCACCATAACTCTACACCCTCTCCCAGACACTGCTAGTTAAGCTCTGCATGTGTGTGTGGCTGGCTTATAAGCGTTGTAAAGTATCAGCATGAGTAATTGATGCTGCCCAGATGTCAGGCACTTGCTATTCTGTCCTTACACAAAGAACATCAGTTGAGTTTGAAGAATGTTATTTGTGAATCGGTGGAGTAGAAGTCAGGTTCAGTACCGGGTGCGGTAAGGTAAAGGCTTGGTCACAGAACGAGGAACATTGTGTCTCAGAGAAGAAAAAGATTTGCCTCGTTGGTGTGCATGTGTGTGTGTGTGTTCATCCAAACTGTGTGTATGTATGTGTGAACTCAGTGGAGCCCTACTGGCACAATAGCCAGCTGTCCTCAGGGCCCCAACACATCAGTGTGACTGCAGCACCCACGTCCACATTCTCTCCATGCTGGGTGTGGGTGGTGTCGTCAGGAGGAAACACTGGCTCTGTGGAGCAACAGGACGCCATGGCTACAGTTGACAGACGAGAGAGAAATGAGAGAGACGAGGGAGAGAAAGATGAAAACCTAGATCAAAGACTCATCTAAAGACAGGTATCGTGTGTTTGTGTTATTTATAAATTAGAAAGTTTTGTTTCTGATATGAGTAAAGTCAATCTGCATTTGTTGTGCGAGTAAGGAAGTTCTCCCTCACCACTTTGTATCACCACATGCAGTGTGGATGTGAGGGGCTGGATCTACTGTCTGATGTGAACAAACATTGTTTTATATTTTTGGGTTGTCCGTCCAGATGTCTTAGGAGGGTATTGAGGGAATTTCTTCAAATTTGGCACAAACTCCACCTGGCCTCAAGGATGAACTGGTGAGAATTTGGTGGTCATAGGTCACTGCATCCTCACAAAATCTTTTTTCTTGAGCCATAACTCAAGAATTGACATGCTTTTTAAGTCTTATCATCACAGTGACACTGAAGTTTCCAGATATGGTACAATTGTGCTATAATAACAACAGCACAGAAGTGCTGGGTGGATGGATACACTTGTTTGTCAGGAAATAGTGAAGTCAAGATGAAGTCAAAATGTCTCTGTGGATGATCAGAGCAGCTGAAAGGATCTGATAATGTGGCATTTGTTACTATTTATTTAATTTGTTGCACACACCTGGTTGTCCTGCCAACCAGGATACCATATCACAGTAGTTACTGAATCTTCTTCTGATGACGTCAAGAATAATCAATAATTTATGTTTATGTTTGTCTACTGTTGCAATAATGGTTAAAAAGAGAGTGTATACAGCTCAGTATGTAAATTAGTTGCCACACTGTTGAGGTAGCACAGGTAAGACATCTTCTCTAATACTGTCTTCACTCACTATTTAGATATGCACAGATATGAAGAGTTACAAAAACATCTGAATTTTTGCAGTAATACAACTTCGTAGTCATTATTTAGTCAAATTGAAACCCACAGACATTTTAAACATTGAATCCTAGTGGGCCATTTTGAAAACCTTCATTGTGGAGGCAGCTTCTGGGAGTTGTGTTCGGAAGGTTGTTGGAGGGTCGTTGGTGATGTGGGACGAAGTTTACAGTCCTTGCTCTGTATAAAAATGCATCAAGTTCTGCTGAAGCTAATATCAGGTTCCATCTTACTCACCTTCCAGGCGACAATATGTTTGTAATTTCCAAATTTCCTTCTTTTGTTTCCCTGGACAGTAATAATAATAATAATAATGCATTTAATTTGTAACGCACTTTTCATTCATAAAGAATCTCAGAGTGCCAGTGTTTCCTTGCAGAACAGCAGTAGAGGAAAAGTAACACAAAGCAGGGATTTTGATCGGCTTTATAAAAGCCGTTACCGATCCATGAAAATATGCCGAGTTTGACCCCTATATAATCCTTAGAATTAGCACTCTAGTTTTCAGACACAAAAGACACAGTACAGATTTTCAAATCATTAAACAATTTAAGAAAATGCAGTCAAATACCCCACTTCTTTAGTTTTTATTTAACCTTTTTTTAACCAGGCGAGTCATTAAGAACAAAATCTACAATGGCCCAGTCTTCAGTTAACATGTTTGTTCATATAGGCAGTTAAATGAGAGCTTCTATTTTCCAGTTCAGTGAGTCCTATAGAGTTGTTGGTTTCATAGAGAGGGTCTCTCAGTTATTGTGCTCAGTCAGAAGTGCAAACTCTGCCTGCTACAGCGATAATACCATGGATCACGCACGCTTGGATAACTGTGGTGAAGAGTCATAGTGTTCTGCCTCAATCAGCCACTCCACTATTTGCGAGAGAGGGAGCTCTGCTAAGCCTTTAAGCTTCTTTAAGACACTCAACTCTAATTAATTAGCAGAAAATAGCAGCTACTCTGTGAATGGAGCCTATCTGGATCAAATAATTGGTTGGAGTTCTACTGTTTTAGTCCCACCCTTCAGGCTGACGGGGGTCATGGTTGGGTAGATACATTGATGTATCACTTTATAACTGCTGCATCTCTCATCAGAGTGGATCATTACTTATGTGTACACTATAATGAACAGTACATCACAACTAAGACCAACATGTCTGCCAAGCAACATAGAGTCCTCTGCTATTGATTGTAAAATATTGGTTGAATGAACCAATAACCATTGTGAACTGTGACAAAAGTTTCTTCTTTAAGCAAACATAGATCTTTTATAGAAGAAAATAGTAGTTAAATACCTCTGTTATCTTAACAAAAGGTTAGAGAGCGAACAAAGTCAGAATCGATGCATACGTTTCAGTGGTTATCTGGATACATTTTCATCCTTATTTTCCGGTCGTTTATAGGAACTTCCCAAATAGATACTACAGTAGCTCAAAAGCCAGCAGTGTTGCTTTTCTGTCAATCTGCTTGCGAGAAACATTTCACATGGTCCCATGGTAAATATATGGGGACAAAAACCATCCAACTCATTAATGTCTAAAAGGTGAGGCAATAACCACAAACTGTAAAAAAAGAAAAACAAGTATTTTTTGAGCTTTACAATTTATTCTTGACCTTGACCAACAGCCCTGACAAAACTTTCTTAACTCAAGGTCCACTGTGTGCCAACGAGTTCGTGAGTAATGACGTGAGAGATGACTGGAGCTTGTTTTGTTAACTAATTCTTCTATCATTGGTGGAAATGGATATTTAAAATGTGGCCCACTGTTTGAAAGATAATGATTACTATAACACTACTTTTCTTGGTTTACTTTAAAGGTTGAAGTCTGGTAATGTCATGATATTTTTTATTTTTCCAAAATATATTGGAGAACTAGTGTATAGGGATTGAATTCTATCCAAAACATTCTATGATCAAGCATGGCAGTTTGATAGACAACTGAGTTTGATAGGGTATTGTGCAGACCATGCTACTGTTTAAATATACAACCCTTTTGGTGCTATTTTTTCCTAATGTGATTTGAGTTAGCTTGCATTAAGGTTACTTGTCCTTGAGTTGAGTTGTAATGCACCCTGCACTGCCACAAGTTGCAGCTCTGTATTTATAGCAGGGCTTCTTAATGTCTTTCCTCGTTATTGAGACACAGCGGTCACTGTGTACCTGCTGTTTTGAGGTCGGATTAATCCTGTCTGCTGTAGAAGGACCACATCTTAGACATGCAGTGAAAAGGGAAGATCTGCTTCTGCCTGTGTGTGCAGTTTTCTGGCTGTAAGGTGTTACGTTAAGGCCAGTCACTGCAGGTAGATAGAGAAAGGGGTGGATCTGTAATGGAAGACTTGGCTCAACCGCGATTGATGATCACAGAAGATGAACACAAAGACAAAAGAGGACGAGTGCAGAGGGAAGCTACAGGCATGTAGTATCAGAAAACAGGAGACCCTGCGACTGTGTGTATGACCTGTGTGGTCATGTGTGTGAGCGTATGTGTGTGGGACGCCATGGGAGCAGTGCTGAGCTGGTTTGCTGCTTGCCTGTGTGCTCTGGTGTTGGATACAGCTGATGCATTGAAGCGCTGGAAAGTAAGTAAAACGCTGACATTTAGAGAGAGAGAGAAAGAACAACTTGTTACTTGAGATAATAAACTTTTGCTCAAAGCAACAGCAATATGGCGAACATTTGTGATTGTTTCAGGAACAGTGTCACCTGTAACACGATTTTGCAAACAAATCAGTGTTTATCTTGTTTGTTTTGACTTGACGGTCAAAATTGTAATCATCAAAATTATTTGTTGCAATGATTTTGTGGTTCCAACTGACTCTGTTAGTACTTAAATTTGACCAGTGCCATGTCTGTGTGGGTTGGCAGTATAATGGTTAATGTTATGCTTCAATTTCACAACTAAGCAAGCAGTTATTAAGCTAGGAGGCCAATGTTGCTCCCCTTCTTTGAACTTAGAAATCAGTACTCTACTCCATGACCTCATGCATTTTCCTATGGTTTTAATGACAGATAAACATACAGAGTAACGTACAGTACAAGTGTTGAAATAGCATCACAGAGCAAAGTCTAGTGGGAATGAAGGCTAACGTTAGCAGGCTAGGTTAAATAGCTTCCACTCTCTGAGTGGAGTACAAACTTAAGTTAAAGTAATGCTGCTAATGGTAGTTGTGGAAGCTAACCCTCATAGTCTATACAGTATGGCATTCTGCAGTTTTTAGTGCAGCACATAACTTGACAGTGTCTCCTAGTAACTCTGTCTCTCAGTAAATGTCATATATGTCCAATAACAATTTTATTCCCTTAACAAAAATAAAATTCACTTTCAAAATGTGAAAAAAGAGTATTCACAAACAGCTATAGTATCATTTATAATTGATATTTCCGTACAAAAAAAACGAGAAATCAAGTTTTAGTTTAACTTTATAACAAAACAATAGATTTGCCAGATAATGGACTGAAATAATTACATTTTCATCTTTCATTTTTCTCAAAATCATGTTTGCTAACTAAGAAAGTTTGAACACTCAATTTTACACTAAGTGATTTGAGATGGTTGGTACTTTTAAATATTGTATGTCTTTGAACTTGTTTATTTGGTTGACCAACTGAGGGTTAAAGTCAATACTTTACACATTGCCTTCTAAATGATGGCTCATCAGTCGCTGTAACAAGATCAGCTTTGAGATTCTTACTAGCATTGTGTTCAACCCCTTGTTGATCTCACACTCTTCTTCTTTACTGTGTCCACAGCCCCAGGAAGCCCTTGAACACTCTCCGCACCGCTCTGAAGGATTAGGCTTAGAGGGAGGGGATTTGGGAGTTGACCCCCTGGAATGGCGTGAGAGACGAAAAGGAGAGGGTGACACACGTGCTAAGTATTTTGACTCCAACTCTTGGCACAGCGACACTCTGTCTGATTTTAGTCTGGATGGGGAGGACTCTCTGGATGCTTTGCTAGGTCTTGAGGGGACCTGCCTTGGTCGGCGAGCGACAGGCAACACCTTCCGCACTGGGCAGAGAAAAAACAGATGGAGAGAGTCAGTGACAGCCAAGGACAACTGCAGCGATCCCACAGAGACACATGTTGGACGATTTAGATGTAGCAGGAGAAAAAGCCCAGAGAACCATGTAGACCCTAATATTCCCTCGAAGCTCAGCACTAGAGGCCTGTGCGCAGTTCAGATTCGACCCTGTCCAAGTACAGAAGAACTAAAACAAGACTTGCCCCATGAACTGTCCAGTTCACAGACTGTTTGCAAAGAAACTCAAGTCAAGGTTAGCACGGATCCATACAGTTTACATGTACAAAGCCAACACAACACAGACACCTTTGACAAGAAATTAAATAATCCACCAGACACTCAGGAAGTGAAATTGCATGCACAACCTGAAGAAAGCAATCCCATCAGACTGAATGAATCGACAGACTCAGAAACATGCATAATACATCTCGATACCACAGAGGACAAGATTGTGGAGGCACAACAGCAAATCAGACACGAACAGAGCACAAGCATACAGACAGGAAACAAAGACGGTAAAAACATAGAGAAGACAGACAGAGAAAGATTAGAAATATATAAAGTTCAGGATGTAGAGAATCTTGAATTACTCAGAACTTACTCTGTAAAGAAAAACACAAGCTTGCATAGATGCAACTGCGACTGTAATGATAGACATCACAGACAGAGAGCCCATTTAGAACACAGGCGTATAATCAATGAAGACAAAGACATACAGGCTCTAAAAGTGGACAAGATCAAGAGGGATTTGTGCCCAAGTGTGGGGACATATTGTAATGAAAATCATCACAAAATGAGTAACTGGAAAGACAACACATGCATAGCTGATACACATTTCACCGACCTATTAAATGTACAATTACCTGACAGTATTTGTACGAGAGCACACTCGAAATCTGAGACAAAATGCACAGACCCTCATAACACAAATTCAGCAAAGCTCAGAGACACATTCGATACAGTCAGTATATTGTCACACAAGTTGGATATTTGCTGTTCACGAACTCTGTGTCAAGAGAGCTCCAACAGAGGACTGTCCGAGAGCCACTCTCAGGTTTGTACTATAGATACAAAGCCCCAGGATAAGGCAAGGGTGTCGGGTGTCTGCTTCCAGGAGGAGCAGTTTGGGTGTGTTTGTTCTACAACGGAGGGGACAACGCCACCTGGGACAGTAAATGAAATATGTTCCTCCATTACATTTTCCACAAAGACCACAGCCTCTTTTCCATTGGATACCTGTTTTACTGAGCTGACTGTGATTCCAAAGGTTTCTACCCTATCCTCACCTGTCCTGTTGGCAGACTCAGACAGGGAGGAGCTCACTGACAGGCAACCAGATCAAAAACAACCTCAGGTAGCAAGGTTACAACCATGGCAAGTTCCAGCTCCGACCCATGATTTAATACCTAATCACTTGCATCAGGGGGGTGCTATGATGGAAATACCCACTCATTTGCAGCTCCATTCTGTGGACAAGCTTTTGGAGAGGGCACAGTCAGGCTCTGTAGAACGAGGAACTGACTCAACTCAAATCCAATCTGACACTGGTAAGGATTCTGAGGAATGTCTGCCTCATCACCCATTCTCGAATAATCTGCTGATTTTTTCAGGCAACCAAGAAGCAGCAGATACATCCACTCTATTATCAGATAACTGTGGAGAAGAGAGGAGGAGGGAAGGATCCCCCTGCTCTCCTTTTTGGCAAAACAAGCAGCAGGAGGTGGAGAGTAGTTGTGTTTATCATGACCAGAAGTCCATTCAGGACAGTAGCAGAGAACACCCAGACATAGTTCAAAAGGCCATTTCCCAGACAAACATAGAAACTACTGTCAGTAAAATGTCTAGTCATTGTAAGCAAGTTCAGCTGGTACTAAAGATCCCTGAACCTCCCTGTGGCCTGAACGCCTCTTTGTCTCTGCTCTCAGACTCCAACAACAACACCAAGGCCAGTATAAATGGAGTGGGGAGAGGTGTGGGCCTAGGCTGTTTCTCACAGGGAGCCCGGAGAAACTACAAAAGTAATGCGAGAATAATTTATCCTGTGGTTGAACCATCAACAAATGTGACCACTGACCCCTTGGAAGATATAGATAAGTCCCAGGAAGATTCGGAGGTGATCCTCTCTTCACTGGACCAAGGACCCAACTGGAGCAAAGAGAACACTGAATCCGTTCCCGGGAAAAGCCTTGATAGCCACAGCCATTTAAGCCTGTCTCCTGCAGATGAGCTAGAAAAACTAAAAAGAAAAAACGGTAATGAGGATAACACTGTCGTAAGGCTAAAGTTCAAGTGCTCTAATTCAGAAAGAAATGAGGGCCTTCAACCCTCAGTGTTATGTTCAGAGAGCAGAGGGCTATCAATGGACAGTGAATTCAAAGAGAGAGAGGGGCTCTATTGTAGCCAACTAGGTTTACCTAACAGAAGAAGAGGCAGCCTATCCGAATCATTTGAGGAAAGTGCAATGTCTGAGGAGTGTAGAGACCACACAAAGGTCAGATTTCCAGCTCCACAGCAAGAGGTGAGGGTAGTGAGGTACTCACATCCTGATGTCAGCCTCAACCTGCTTGCTGTCAGTAGTTCAGAGCCAATTTTGGAGGCTGAGCGTTTTCCAGAAAATGATGGCTCAACAGAGGATGATATAAAAATAGAAACACAGAAAGAATATGATGTCACAAGGCCTGCTGAGGAAGTTGGGAATATTGCTTTCCTTTCAGGGGACATATCCAGTCCCAAGAGACCTCACCACCTGCCTGAGCAGGAAGAGGTGTCTTTGTGCACTGCTGAGTTAGAACCTGAGGTGAACCCAGCAACACCTGTTCTATGTGGTAGTGGCGAAGAGTACTGTAATCCTATGGCTGTTGCCTATGATGCTGTGTCTTACACCTCAGCTAGCAGCAACTGCGATGAGTTGGAGAATCCTCACTTTCCTATTCCAGCCAGAAATGCCGACCTTGACAAAATGACCAAGAGAAGCAAAACAAAAAGCAACCAGACAGGAAATAAAGGCTCTAAGTTTTCTGTCTTTGCTAAAATGTCTTCTTTTAGGAAAACAAAGAGCTCAAAGGGTGCCCAAAGTGAGGAGGAACCCCATGATTCATCAGATGGTGGAGGTGAGTGCCTTCTGTCTGAGCAAGGGGCACAGAAGGACAACTCAGATGATGATTTTTTTCTCAAAGGTGACATCAAACAAACAGACCACCAAACATTTTCCTCATTGCATTACCAGATAGAAGAAGAGGACTACGGCTTATCCTCCTCTACTCCCCACCCTCGTCATGTCCATCAGCTAGTTGGCCAAAGGAGTAGTGGGGAGAGTAACGAAGGACCATGCCCAGACGACCCCTTCCTCAGACAAGTCCAGTCCCCTAATGGGCAAACCTACAAGAGGAGCAAGAGCAATGACAGTTTAAACATTCGCATGCGCTTTGCACAAGCACACAAGTCCCTTTCCAGCCTGTTTGAGTCCCATTCAATGGATAAGGAGAATGAGGAGCAGGCCACTGTGGGCTTTGACATGGATTCTGGTATAGCCAAACAATCCTGGAGGAAGCCAAAAAAGGCCAAGGAGGCTGAGCTGCTGAAAAGAACTCTTTCAGTGCCAGATGGGGAATATAGCAACACAGCTTCTGGGCGTGGCTGTGGAGACATATCGTCTTCTCCACTCTTGGACAGTTCAGGGTCACCGTCCTCCCTCAGAGCCCTTCCCCACACTGATCCCATCACCAAGCGGGGAGTTCCACAAGGGAGGAGAAAGGAAAACCCCCATGGGTGTAAATCCGAGGGCCAGAGAAGAAAATGTTCACCAAATGGTCTATCTACCCCACTGTGTGTGCCTGGCCTACCTCCCTTTTTAGATGACCCTGCAGTCCACCAGCCCAATCAGACCAGCCCTATTTCACCTTTAAGCTCCTACTCACTAGCCACCCTTACTCATCCGTTTTCGCCATCCTGGGCCAGGTCGCACCCAGTGGCCAGGGAGGGCTTGACTAAGAGCCCCCTACGGCCAATGAGCCCTAAACCTAACAGTCCTAGGCCAGCGGCTCAGCGTAATTTTTTTTGCTACCCTCTCTCACCAAGGGCCAGTTCAGTCTGTCCTATTCTTCTGGGCCAGTCGGTCAGCGTGGAGGGATTAACAGACCCTCCCGAGAGACCTAAGACCCTAAAACCCTCAGCTAGTCCTCTAGGTCTCAGCCTCAGCCCTCTGGATGCAACCGAAGGCAGAATAGACAGCCTCTCACATATCAGCCTGTATGCCATTTGCTCTATCAACGAATTAGAGGTAAGAAAAATATGTTTGCCATGCATGTTGTAAATGTTGTAAATGCCCTTTTTTCTTTTTGTATGTTAAACATCACTGCAAAGTTGTATAGATAAAACAGGCTTGTTCAGCCCTCAATTGAGATGCCAATGAGGTTCCAGCTCCCTTGGAAAACTGTGTCTTCCCTGCCTCCAACACGCACACATTCGCACTGGCTTGTAATGAAAAGGCAAAAAAAGCCAACACCAGTTAATCTCTTGCTCTGCAGACGAGACTGTTTGTGTGTGTGGGTGTCAGAGTAGTTGCCAGTGTAGATCAGTATCTGGATTGGGACAGAGAACAAGTCCCTCTTTCTTTGTGGCTCTCTGTAAACTAGATGAAGAGGAGGAGAAAAACAGCAGAGTCAACTCTTTCTCACTCTCAGCCCCCAGCAGTGTGGTAGATTTCTATTCTCTGAGTTAGCTGGTTACCATAGTCCCACCTCCCTGGCAGTGCCTGTAATGGTCTTGTAATATACCACCAGAGCAAGGTAACTTGAGGATTAGCTCCCCCTTGTGGAATCCTGCCATTTGATGTTCAATCAGAGACTGCTTTGTGTCCCTACGTAAAGGCTTAGATTCTCTCTAGCTAAAAATAGCTGAGTAGTGACCAAATCAAGCAGTTAATCTAAACAACCTTTATGTTTTCTCATACCTTTGTCCCTTCCACTACTACTTCTCCACTTTAAAAAGACAAACTGACATTCGAAAATGCATGCATTTTCCCTGTTGACATATGCAGTGGCAAAATGAAATTAACGTATAGTTCAGGTGGTGGTTACAAACACTAAAGAAACTTTATTTTTTCAAACCTTTATTTATACAGGGGATATCTTCGTGGAGAGCCATACTCTCTCTTTCACGAAAGCCAGGAAGGGCCTTGGTCAATAATGTCCATAAAAGAGACTGTTTCTGAATGTTTCAACCATATCTTTATTCTCTGCTGCCTTGTATACACTATCACAACTGCAATATGCAATAATATCAGCCACCGACTCTTGACATCTGTCTGGCTGTCTCAGTGTTAACAAAGTGCTGTGGCTGGCCAAATTATATTCACCAGGCTAACTAATATCACACATTTTCCAGATAAATATAGTTTTCATGTAGGCTGCATGAGGATTATACCTGAAGAAAACAGCATTGGTTTTATTTGTTGACTCCTTAGTCTCATTAGTGAAATTGGAATGCTTATGATGCTTGGAACCTCGGTCAATCTTTGCGGACACCATTAATACTTTAAGAACACATACACATACACATAGATGTAACTTTTTCATCATCCTACTACTCTCATAATATGAATCATTTCTGTCATATCCATTGAATGTGTTGTAACTCTGTTATATTGTTCATTCTGTACACATGACATCTATTGTACTTCTATTGTACTTCTGTCCATCCTGGGAGAGGGATTCTCCTCTGTGTCTCTCCTGAAGGTTTCTTTCCTTTTTCTCCCTGTTAAAAGGTTTTTTGGATGAAGTTTTTCCTGAACCAATGAGAGGTCCTGGGACAGAAGATGTCTTATGTGTACAGATTGTAAAGCCCTCTGAGGATAATTTGGAATTTGGGATTTTGGGCTACACAAAATAAATTGAATTGAATAGAGATTTTGGGGAAAGACACTGTACAGCCACAAAACCAGATTTTAGATTCAGATCAGATCAGATTCAACTTTATTGTCATTGCACAGAGTAGACGTACTAAGACAACGAAATGTAGTTGGCATCTGACCAGAAGTGCAAAAGAAGCAGTAAAAGTCCAGTGCAATGTTTTAGATAAATAACAGTATAAATAATAGATACAAAACTAGTATAAACAATATAGACAGTGTTAACAGAGGATCTGAAATGTTGGTTTGGTTTCATTGTTTACACTGTCACAGGTCTGAACCTTGCTCTGCAAGCACTCTGCATGGAAATGCAATACAATGACAAACTAATAGTCAGGACATTGAAACTGTGAGATTGTGGGGATTGAATATCCAGCTCTATTTCAGTGAAGGGAAGTGCCTGCCAAGTATAAAATCCTGTAGTCATATAATTGTCCATCCTCATGTCATATCATACAAACACATTCCTTTGACAGTCTTGGCTGTCCTGTATCCAAAGTTACAATCACAAACTAAAGTTAAAAGTAGCCACAGTCCTGCACTGTACCTGGGGCACTTAAAGTGAGTGATGTTGGTATATAAAAAGGTGACTGTCACTAACCAGTAAACTGTCCACTCAAAAGGGAACACAACGCAGTGGTCGAACTGCCAGCCAGTCCAGATCAAGAAGGCTGTTGGAGCTGAAGGATGAGGGGACGGCCTCTGTGGGTCTTGGTGGGCTGAGGACTGACTGCTGGAGTGATGTGGGCTTTGATTGCGGTGGCCAGCGGCGAAGACAACATTTTTCAGATGACATCTGGTTTCAAGAGCAAAAGAAAAACAAACACAAACTGGCCAGAGACATCAGGGGGAGCTTGGGACAACTCAACACACTATTATCTGAGGACATGGACAAAGTAAGATGTGGCCCCAGCATCATGAGCTGCTAAAGCGAAGATCCAAACCTTGGAAGTCTTTGTAATACTCATCTTCTCCCTTCTCTGCCTTGCTTCTGAGTTTCCATTCCTCCTGACAGTCTGTTTCTTTCTGGTGGCTTCTGACAGGTGTTCTTGGATATGAAGCCTTTCATCACTAAACTTTCTGTTTCAGGCATGCCCTCCTAATTTCCATTCATTTTTTTATCACCATTCTTCTTATACTCATTTCTTTGCATTTTACTCAGTTCTATTGATCGAGTGATTGTTGTTGACAGGTTTCATGTTGAGTTCACCATTAGCAGACTAATATTGGTGACTTGAAATAATCATCTTTCAATCCCACAGACTGAATCTGGAGTCATCTTGGGGCCCATTGAGGCCTTCCACGGGATGCCCCTAAAAGCCCACTGCTTCTCTCAGAGCACCCCCATTGGTCTTGACTGCCTGGGCTGGAGAAGACGCATCTCCTACTCCTGTAAGTACCCCTTCTGGTCAAATCATTTTAGAATTTTGAGATAGTTCAGATTCACCTAATTTGAACCTGTTACATTTTGGTAACTAGATATTCAAAATCATGTTTTTATGTCTCTGCACTCACAATGGCCATTGTGTTTTTGGGTTGTCCGTCTGTTCGTCGCATTCTCGTGTGTGTTTCACACAAATGTCGAATAGGATCAAATTATTAAATTTTGGACAGACATGGATGTAAACTACAACTTGACTGGTTGGTGGATGCATACAACTGCGAGGCAGTAGTTCTAGTTTTATTCCATCATGGTGTGTGTGGCACTAAAACTAATGCTATGTTCACAGTATGAGCAACAAAGCTGCCAAATGGCCAAGCATAGGACATGGGGAAACTAAAACACATGATTGGGTGAAACTTCATTGGAGTGCTGAAAAATGTTGAGGCCGGCTCAACTTTGATTTGTAGCGCATCATACCTGTCAAGCAGCGACAAGTATCGGGCGTAGCATGAACACAGCACAAGTTGTGTCCTTTGGCAAGACATTTACACCTAAATTGCTGTATGAATGGGTATGAATGGTTAGATAGTGGACAGATGGTAGGTGGCACCTTGCGTGGTAGCCCCTCCTATCAGTGTATGAATGGGTGTGAATGGATGAATGATAACAAGTAGTGTTAAAGCGCTTTGAGTGAGCGCTACACAAGTACAGTCCACCTACCATTTACCATTTAACTGAAACTTAATTGCAGGGTTGGCGATTCGAGCCCTGGGTCCTCCTGTCCACATGTGTCCTTGAGCAAAACACTGAACACATCGTGTGTGTGTGTGTGTGTGTGTGTGTGTGTACGTGTGTGTGTGTGTGTGTGAATGGATGGGAGGGAGGGATATTGTAAAGTGCTGTGTCCATATAGGTAGTTACAGTTTATTTGGTGTTGGATCCTCTATTTTGTGGGCAGAGCTGTCCAGCAGTGCAGTTGGCTGACGGTAGACCAATCCAACACGTTTACCCTCTCAACTTGTCAACTTGGTCAGCGCTCCTACTCTTCATACTATAACGCTCTAGGTAACCCTCTAGGGTAAGTTTTGCTCCTAGGGATGACATGTCTGTTTCCACTCATTACATGCTGAGTGTCTTTACAAAGTACACTTCCAGCGTAGCTTTAATCCGTCGATCCTCCTCTACAACCCGCCCTGCACAGACCTTTTCGCTCTTTATACTATATCAGTTGCTCTGAGTGTCTATTAGGGACAATAATGGATTCACGTTGGAGTTAATTGAACGCCTGGTGAGTCTCATACAGATGTCATTATCCATTGAGAGCTAATTCTTGCATTGTTTTCTGCATGACATGGTATTCAAAACAAAAGAGAATTGACTGAGCCTCATTTGGAGATATACCTAGTCCCAGTTTAGTCTACTCCTCAACTTTTGTCTGACTGGAGCTTTATGTCTATAAAGTGAGCAGCTGTTTTATATGCTTTAAATTAAGTTCATGGTGAGAAATAGTAATTTTTGTCTCTAATAGTGTAATCAGCATCATGTTGCACTAATTTTGCTTTCAAAGATATTCCAAATCTGTATCCTACTCTCTCAAATGAAGTGCCATCATGCTTTAAAGTACTGTGCACATCACCTCCGGAACCATATTTACATATTTTAAAAGTGTAATTACAATGCAATGATGCAAATATGTTCCAAACAATGCAAAATAATACTAATTACTGAAAATAATTAACTGAATAAAGGGAATAATCGATATTTCTTAGTCAGTAGTCACCGGAGGAAACAGCTCGACTGGTCTTTAGCCTAAATTCACCCTCACTACTCTGCGCCGTCAAAGGGACACGGCCTTTATCGGACACGGTGTCCTCGTTTTTTGGATTAAGGCCATTTGGACTAATTCCCATTGTGTCCCAAGGGAACAAAAGGGCCATTTCTTGGGGAATAGGGGAACAGAAGGGACATTGTGGGGGGGAAAGTGTACCAAGTGGGAAATCCTCTAGGGGGCGATATTAACTAATTTAATGAGCCGTGGGTCTGAAGGTGCGTTCACACCAAACGCGGCGCGAATTTTCGCGTTGCGTCATTCGCGTGGTGTGTTCACACCAAAAGCGTTGCGAATATTCGCAACGCCGGACTATTTGTGGTTGTTTCGCTTTTTCGCACTCGATGCGCCGCCGGAGAGGGGGCGTGGCTTATCTCCGTGGAAATAGTTCCTTTCTGCCATCCATCGTGGAAGAAATAACCACTAGTTCTGCTTTGTACATGTTGTGGAAGTCCCACAAACATTGGAACATCAAACACCCTCATGTCTGGGTTCATAACATCATCCGTAGTCGCACACAGCTTCTCCAGGAGCTGCGTCTGGAGGACTTCCTCTTCCAGACTATCGACTTGTCCTTCATAGTTTCTGATCAGCAACTGCAGGACGGCGGTGATGACGGGCGGAGCTTCTCAACGCCGATTGGCTTTCGCAACTCAACGTCACGCGAATTTTCCGCCAGAGTTGAAAAATTTCAACTCGCGTGAATAAGTGAATTATTCGCGTTGCGTCATTCGCCGAGTTCGTGCGATTTCGCGCCGGGCGATTTGCCGCCCGGCGAAAATTCGCTTTTTCGCAACCATTTCGCGTCTGTGCATTGACTTTGTATGTAATCTGGTCGCGCGAAAAATTCGCGCCGCGTTTGGTGTGAACGCACCTTTAGGGGGAATCGGGGGCCTTATAGGACTTTAGGGGCGGGATGGGTAAGCTTAAGTGTTTTGGGTCTTGCGAAGGGCCTTTTGGGGTCTTATGTGCCTTTTGGGTCAAACCTTCCTTGAATCACTTGGAAATCCTTGAATGACCTGGAAATTGGGGGGTTAAGTGTTTTGGGCCTAACTTTCATTGAATCACCTGGAAATGGGTGGGTCAAGTGCCGAATGTGGCGTTTAATGTTTTTTAAGTACAACTTTCAGTGGAAGACACAGAAATGGATCGCTTATGTGGTTACGTGTTTTGGGTCTAACTTACTTTCATTGAATCACAGCCGAAAGGCCTTTTGGGGTCTTATGTGCCTTTTGGGTCAAACCTTCCTTGAATCAATGGAATCCTTGAATCGCCTGGAAACACCTGGAAATTTAAGTTTTCCCATGAAATATATTTTAAATGAAACGTAGTGGACAACAGATGACACCCTTTAAGAATCAGTTGGATTTACATCAATACAATGTTCCTGAAAAAAGATAGCTTTCCCAAAGGTCTGCAGATTTCTTACTCGGCATACTTATTCAAGTCATCAACGGGAAGGTTTCATGTCATTTTCAAGCAGTTTCAACCATGTCCTGAGAAGTGATGACCATTTGAAGGAGTGATATTTGTCAATCGTTTTCCATTCATTTATCCTATCAAAATTCCCCATTCAAATGTAGTCCAAAACCCCCTCTTCCCGCGCAGGCATGCTAAGTGTTAGGGAGTAGCATCTAACATGAATGTGTCACATTGGGCCATGGCTACAACATATTAAAAGATCATGGGTCTGAGATGTTTAGAAATTAAATGAATCCAATGTGACCAACTTCTTCAGAGGGAGTCAGACTCTATGTTGACCTAGTCCCCATGATTTGCCATCTCAGAGCAACCAATTAACTCTTCTGAATAATTTTGATGAAGTTTGATCATATGACCTCATTATAGGACTCATCAACAACATCTGTCCACAATCTGGGGTCTCTAGGACAAATAATTTAAGATATTATGGCCTTTTTTACATGTTCAAAAGATGACTTCAATACGGCTTCAATTAAGACCCTTTTTTACTTTATTGAGAGCTTAACTTGCAGCTATGACCACCAAATATCATTCATACCATTTCATATTCACAATGCCTTCTTTGAATATTACAAGTTTCAGGTCTCTAACTTGTTCTAAAGAGCAAAAATAAAATAACCTGGGTGACCTTTGGATTGCAGGACGGCAGCTCTACCACTGAGCTAATGTCCTCATAAATAAACATTGTTTAAAACTTGTACTAATTACTGTTATATCAGGTTTTGCTAAATAATGGCATGGGCATTTTAATTTCATCTAGTGCAATAGGGTAAGGTAAGCTATAGTTTAAGAAGCGAGAAATACATTGAAAGCAATGAGCTAGGAGGCTGGATTTCTCACAGTAATTCAACCTTTTCCCATAGATTAACTGGTGTGAATAACAAGTGGCAACTAAATACACTTTTGGCATTGTCATCTATGGCATTTTGACTTTATATATGCAAGAATAACCTAGAAAGCAAGGGGCTAGGAGGCTGGGTTTCTCACAGTAATTAAACCCTTTCCCATAGATTAACTGGTGTGAATAACAAGTGGCAACTACATACACTTTTGGCATTGTCATCTATGGCATTTTGCCTTTATATAGGCAAGAATAACCTAGAAATCAAGGGGCTAGGAGGCTGGGTTTCTCACAGTAATTCAACCATTTCCCATAGATTAACTGGTGTTAATAACAAGTGGCAACTAAATACACTTTTGGCATTGTCATCTATGGCATTTTGACTTTATATAGGCAAGAAGAACCTAGACAACAAGGGGCTAGGAGGCTGGATTTCTCACAGTAATTCAACCTTTCCCCATAGATTAACTGATGTGAATAACAAGTGGCAACTCCCTACACTTTTGGCATAGTCATCAATGGCATTTTGACTTTATGTAGGCAAGCGAGACATATAAAACAATGAGCTAGGAAGCTGAAATGTGGACTACACTACCTTCTCAAAGTCTTGATCCACTGGTATGAAAATGAAAAGGATTGGAGAAAGTGCATTTTTTTTAATTATCAGGCAAATAAGTCGAAGGCTTAATATGCCTTAAAATTCAAAGTCATCCGATTTGCTTGAAACCTTGTGCTTATGGTGGGCTGTTCCCAGGTATGTCCCCTCGTAAGTTTCAGCCTCCTAGCCTAGAGCATACTGTAGATATGGTTAGGGACAATAGTGACAATTTCTGCCATTTCGGTTAGGACGTTTGGACAAAATTTTCAGCCGTACTCATATAGTCGAAATGGCCGATAATAAGGGAACTCGAGTTCCCTTATAAACGTCCGAGTTCCCTTATAAATGGCCATTTCGACAAAATATGTATCGGCTGACCATTTTGTCCAAATGTCCTAACCGAAATGGCCCAAATTGTAACTATTGTCCCCCATTTCTACAACATGCAAAATAACTCATCCAATAGCTCAAACAGTCTGGAACTTGCACCCAACATCCAATCTGAGGTCCTGAGCGTGCTCACCAAGGACCAAGTCTCTCAGCCCTCTGGAAAGCTATCTTCTTTTAGCAGCAGGCTAATGGCATCAAACCAATTCATCCTAGTAGAGTGTCCTCTTGTGTCCACCTTATATCAATTTCATGATGACAGGTTGTGTAGTTGTATTTTTATAGGACCCCAAAAACACCTCTTGACTCTGAAGTCTCAAAACAACTATTTTCAAAATCTATTTTTCGAAATGGCCCTTTTTGTTACTTATGGCCCAAAACAAAGACTTCCCTTATAATCGACAATTTCAACTAAATTAGTACGGCTTACAATTTTGTCCAAACATCCTAACCGAAATGGCCCAAATTGTCACTTATGGCCCAAAACAAAGACTTCCCTTATAATCGGGCATTTCGACTAAATTAGTACGGCTTACAATTTTGTCCAAATGTCCTAACCGAAATGGCCCAAATTGTCACTTATGGCCCAAAACAAAGACTTCCCTTATAATCAGCCATTTCGACTAAATTAGTACGGCTTACAATTTTGTCCAAACGTCCTAACCGAAATGGCCCAAATTGTCACTTATGGCCCAAAACAAAGAAAAAAGTAAAAAAGTTTTTTTCATTCTGTACAATTTAGCGCTGGTCCGAGATTATCTACGTTTCGACGCTGTACGTCGAACGGTCGAGGAGATATCGCAGTTTAAAAGTCGATCCAGGATCCCACGGGAGGCGGCCCCGAAACGTCCCTTGTGTTCCCATGTAACCCCAGCCGCGTGTCCCTTTTGTTCCCGGGTGTCCCGTAAATGTCCATTTTGGTCCGAGTGGCCGGGAACAAAAGGGCCATTCCGGGGACAGGTTCTGTGGGATTTTCGAAATGGCCCTTTTTGTTACTTATGGCCCGGAGCAAATGGCAGTTGTGTTCCCACACGTCCCGAGTCTGCGGCCACCTGGTGGACAAAAAGATAAACTGCCATTGGGACTACGCGTTCTGAAACTTTGGAAAATCACCACGCGGCGAGCGCGGGTCCGAGGGGAACGGCGCTTTCCCGCGTCCGTGTCGGGCCGGGATGGCGTCAGAACCTGCGCCCTCCTGATTTTTAGCGGCGCTCCTTCCGTCCGTTAGGTGGGGGTGAAGTCGTGACATTTTCGAAGCGTGTAGTCGAAGCGTCCCGTCGAGTCCTAGGGCCGGACATGGTCAAACCTTACACCAGGACATGGTCTAACCTTACACCAGGACATGGTCAAACCTTACACCAGGACATGGTCGAACCTTACACCAGGACATGGTCAAACCTTACACCAGGAAGTCTCTACATCTTCCGCCGCAAACTAAAAACACATCTCTTCCGACTATACCGGGAATAAAAAAATAAAAAAAATGTATGTGTACATATATATATCATAGTACTTTAGTAGCACTTAAATGGCTCTTACTTATAGCACTTTGTAGTTTGGCTTTCTTGAAGAAATTGTACTTTCTTGATTCTTTTTGTTCTGTGTTTGAACTCTCATGGTTGAATTACTTATTGTAAGTCGTTTTGGATAAAAGCGTCTGCTAAATGAAATGTAATGTAATCTAAAAACAGGATGTGTGTTCCATGTGAAGCCTCAAATGTACTGTAGAGACCAGGCTGGGCTCTTTCAGGAACCCACAGAAAATATATTGGAAGCAACAGACAAATAATTACATGACATGAGTGATCACAGGACGACGTGAGTGAACAGTGTATATTACCATTTTACTCTATTACAACTACTGTCCACAGGTTTAGTTTATTTCCTGGGTACAGATTGATCACATCAGGTACAGTGCATTTTGATTGATGCAGATCATCTCTATTTTCTGGAATTCCATAGTATTGCCGATATATGATCATCTATGTTGAATTAGTGCAGTGAAACTGAGTCACAATATATTAATCAAACACACTACACGACATGCATATGCACATATTTTATTGCTTGAACTGCTGCTGGCAACACTAGACAACATCAGTGATGAGTCCATATTTTATGTAACTGTGCAGCTTCATAATATTTTATGAGAGAAGAACATTTTGACATGTCTAGTTGAGGCTGGCATTAACACAGAAGCAGTGCAGTTCTTTATCTAACCTGCTGGTTGCAGTAAATACTCACTGTAACGTCCCTCTTACAGTACATATGTATGAAAACAGATACTAATGCCATCAGTCATGCAATTTTTTTTACTTTTTTTTTGAGGGGCCCTTGTGACAGAGAGAGAAAAGCAAGTTCTACATTTATAAGGAAAAACAAGAACTTTCTCTAAATAACTGGCCAATATATCATTTTCATCAAAGTTCCTAGTAAAGCAGTACAACAAACTAAAATCCTAATATCAAGATATCAATTTAAACGTGATCCATCTGGGGAATGTTGGTCTCTTTTTACGACTGCCACCTATTTGGTTCTTGTTGATGTGTACAATGGCCTTTCAGAAGCAGCTGTTTGGGGCTTAGTTTCATATTGTAGTATGTTAGGTCATATGCAGGTGTTAGCACTCAGTTGCCAGTTTATTGATCTAAAATTGATGCATCCTTATACAACAGTCCTGTAATAAATGATTCCTTCATCAATGTTCGGTTTTTATTGAACCGGTTGAGAGAGGTGTACATTTTTGAGGGTGTAGTTTGCACTGTTGTTGACTTGTATTAAGTTGTACTGGGAAGTCTCCATTATTAGGTCCAGCCCATTTATTGCCAGTGATGGTAGATGACATATTATAAGGCTATAAGCTTGGTGTACCTAATAAACCGGCCACTGAGTGAAAGTCCTAAGGCTGCAGAAGTTGTGATAGACTAGTTAACAGACCAGCTATCATGTATACTTAGCCGTACTACTGCAGTGACGTTAACCATCATCATCATCATCCTCCTTTCAGTGACAGTACCCACCTGGGTTGTGGTTCCTGAATGCATCACCTGTCTGGGACACATTGGCATACACACATACAGTCTGAGCTCACACTATGTAAGGCAGCAGAAGTGCATGGTGCTACAGTGAGGTCCGTTGTGTTGCTGCACATGTCCTCAGTATAATTACATTCATTGAACTAAATTAAATAGTCAGCTGGATCATAAGACAAGTACAGTGCTACTTCACTGTACCAGGCTGTCTGGGCCTGAGAACGGGACAGAACACACAAAGACATTTTAATCTTTTTACACAGTGCTTATCATTCTGCGTGCGTGTGTGCGTGTCATCCAAAAAAAAAAAATTATATATTATTATTTGCAAGAAAGTAGTTCCAGAGAAAACAGCTGTTCTCTGGGTTATCTAACAGGGGCATGTCTGTAGAAAGCTGTGATAACCTCCGTTGTATTGGGTTAGAGGCAGAAACAGCAACTTAACAGCAGCTGGAAATCTTGTTTTTGATGACCTTAGGTGGCTCAAATTTGGAGCCGCAGTGATTAGGAGATTGATCAACACAAAATTCAAAAACAGTTTTGACAGTTAGTGGTTAGCATAAAAAAAAGGCAATATTTCACTCGTTCCAGCCTCTCAAATGTGAATGTTAGCTGATTCTCTGAGCCTTCAATAGTAAACCTATATCTTCATGAGTTGCCATCAGTTTGGGGAAATGTGGTGTTTGCTTTGGAGCAATCTGTTAATCTGCTGATTAGTAAATACTTGGAAGATCATTGATAATTAAATATTCATCAGTTGCAGGTGTATATTTAACTTGGCCTGTCTCTCAGTATATGGTGACATCACTGTTCACTGTGGTCGGAAGTGCAACACACACTCAACCAGAGAGGGCAGTAAACAGCCTATTGTAAAAAGAAATCTGATATATAACATTTCCCTCCACTGTGGTAATACAAGCTTTATTTTTTATTGTATGGTCTGGTATTATTCAAATTTGGATTGTACTCTACTGGGTTAGTAGGCTACAATCCATTACATATAAGAATCAATCACTGATTCGGTGAATAAAAACATTGGTTGGTGTCAGGTATCTGTTCAACCAAAATGATCTATTAGCCTATAATGCATTAGATAGATGCTGCATGTTGAACATTATCCACATAACAACAGAGCCAATATGGCAGAAAATTCAGAAGCCTTATCTAAATATCTGCTCTGTAACTCGCTGTGGATTTGACAACCAACACAGAGTGAGCAGTGTGTGTGTTTGTTGTTGTGTGTTTGGGAGGCGGAGGAAGGCGGTGGGGGCTGTTTTCATATCCTCTGGATGGATAGGCTACTGCACCATTAGTGAGCCGTCCATGCTGCAGAACCCCCCTGCAGGACCCCCACTGATGTCAGCCGAGAGAGAGAGAGAGAGAGAGAGAGAGAGAGAGAGAGAGAGAGAGAGAGAGAGAGAGAGAGAGAGGCCACCGTTGCATGAGAGGCGATCCACAGCAGAGAGGTGGAGGAAAGGAGCGCTGCTTCAGCTCTGCTCTACTGTGAATGGAAGAAGGAAGCAGCAAGTTGACAGCTGGAGCTTACCTCAGCGAATAGTGCCGCAGATATCACCGAGGAGACTTCCTCCTCATCCTCCCTCTACTCCTCCTCCTCTGCGCTCTCGCCCTGGGAATAACCACCTGCTCAACCGTCTCACCTCCTCTTCATTTCCACTTACTTCCATACTCCCCACTTATATTTCCCCCTTGTTGTGGTGCATCCAAATCAGGATGCGGACCCAGCAGGGCTCGGAGGGGGGCGTGCCCCTGCCTGGGGGCAGCTGTGGCAGCAGCGGCAGCTCGGGGCTGTCGCCTGGGTCCGAGTCGGACGGAGGAAGCCCCACAGCCGGAAGGGTGGACAGCATGGTGGACGGAGATCTCGGGGTGGGTGGATGTATGGGTGGAGGAGGCAGAGGAGGAGGTAGCTTGGGTGGAACTCTGAGGGGGGTCCTGTCTCGCTATTGGAGCTTGGAGAGTCTGCATTCGACCACAGGTAAGTGCCTTCCACACACGATGCATGTCTTTGCAGATCTCCCTCCAGAAGACCGGATTGCTGAGGCCTATGTTATTAAAAAGTCTCCTTTTTATGCACATGGATTGGCTATGCTCTCTATGCTATATGTGACCACACATGGACACCAGCAGACCGACAGTTTGCCATGACGTTAGTGTGTTATTCAGGGTTGGATATGATGTACAGTGTGTGTGTGTGTGTGTGTGTGTGTGTGTGTGTGTGTGTGTGTGTGTGTGTGCTTCACACCAGCCAATGGACTGACACTCACTGACAGTGACAGGCTTGATGTGTTTGGGTGGGCCGGCTGCCTCGCTTTCTAGTCATGCACAAAGAGACAGAAAATGCCAACAGCATCGCCTTTTACAGCCCACTTTCTTTCAGCTGCTACACACATGGTCACATATGTGCTCGCTGTGTCTGTTGCACTCAAGGTCCTCACGTAGCATGACGAATCCGGAGTCAGGACTTGGGCTGGGTATCATTTTAAGTTTTTCAAAGTCATTGCTGAGATTAAATTTTGGGGCATTTCTGTCAGGACATAGATAAAGAGAGAGAGAGAGAGAGAGGAGAAAAAAGAGGAATGATATGAGCAACAAAGTTTCCCAAGCATAGTCAAACCAGAAACATCAAGCCGTGGCCACCAGGCCGCCAATGTTAAAGGCTACTCTGCTCCATATCCTATTCTAAGAAAAATAGACATTCAACAAAAGGGTTGTTTGAATAATCTCTTTTGCAAACACAAAATATCTGTAATGTAACCTTAAATATGACATAAATAGTGTGAAACCATTTTCCAAAGGTTAACAGAGCCCAAGGATGGCATTTTTATATTGATTGCTTTATTTGACCAATAGCCCAAAAGTCAAGCATATTACATTTTTATGTAATTTATAAAGACATCAAACAGAGTAAATTCTGATATTCTAGAAACTGGAAACACCAAATGTTTGACTTGCTTGATACATAACTTAATGATAAATGAGGTTTGTTAACGAGCCCTCTTCTCTTCTAGAAAGGCTAAAGCCAGAAAAAAATAAAAACTAAACTGCTGATGGTCGCTAGCTTAACACATTTCATTAATGCTAAATGCTCTGTACTTGTATAGATATGTTCTAGTCTTCGGACCACTCAAAGCTCTTTAACACTACATAACATCATTCTCCCATTCACACACTGATGGGAGGAGCTACCATGCAAGGTGCCACCTGCCCATCAGGACTAACTAACCATTTACACCTATGGTGTCTTGCCCAAGGAACCAGGGATCAAACCGCTGATCTTCTGATTGAGGGATGACCCGCTCTACCTGCTGCTCTACCTCCTGAGTCAAAGCAGTATCTGCCTTCATGTGATTCGGTGTGGTTAAGCTACCTGTAAATCACTTAGTTTAATGTATTAAGTTGCAAATGAGTGTATTATATTGATGTCAATATAGATAATATCGGTAGCCTCCAGATATAAACTCAGACACAGAAAACACTTGATTCCCACAATCTAATTTAACAAACCAGTTAGAATGGAGAAGATAGCTAAGAACACACAAGTTGGTGAGCAGTTTCTCTGAGCATTCCATTAAGATTATGCAAAGGCAGAGTGCAGTATCTATTATGTATTTTATTTCACCGTTATTCAACCAGGAAGTCCCTTGAGGGACTGTCTTGACCAAGAAGACAGCACAACAGTTACAGTTTAGATAGAAATAAAACACATCAGACAGGAAATACAATCATCAGACACTCAAGGAAGAGACTAAATATAGCTCAAATAAAGCAGTTGAATTTCTCAGTTAGGGACTTTTAACATGGCTTTACATTTTATGTAGGAGAGACTGCTGGAGGTCTGTGTCAAGAGATTACACATGAGGGGAGTTTCCTCAGCATGACATTGTACACAAAAATATACATGTGAAGATGTCTCTGTAGACTTAGTGACAGCCAGTCTACCAAATTATAAAGCGCACAATGATGAGTACAGGAACCAGTGTTATGAATCATAAAGCACATGTCCTTCAAAAGGTAGCCTGCAGCCTCCACCTTTTTTCTGGCTGACATGATAACTGCACTGTGCCTTTGTAGGAAAGGACTTAGGTCAGATTTTAAATATGTGTGGACACCTAATACATACAGAGAGCGGCTGTTAACTGCTCCAAGCACCTTGTAAACATATAGAACTTTAAACTACTCATGAGTGTAGCAACAATACATGGACCTGAAGGTCTCACCAGAAGAACAACATTATAGGTTCCCACATCTTTAGGTAAGCAGCTTCTTGTTGCCATGCCAATGGTGAATGTGGTCTGTCAGGTAAAACTGTCTATACCAGTTCTTAATGGCCACCCTCTTTCCAAACACTGTTAGATGATCCAAAGACACTTTGTTTGATGACTCAGGCCCGAAGTCAAGACTTGAAGACTTGTTGGTCATAATACATTTATCTACGGCTATTTTTGTGTCGCTTTGCCCTTGACAAATAGGAGAGGGATTGAAGGGCAATTTGGAGATTTCTACTGATGGGGATCAAAAGAGAAGTTTAATGTGATTTGGTTGGAGGAGGTTGTGTCTTCTTTTAGAGGAAGCAGGGGCAAGTTAAAAGACCCCCCAGTTAGTGCTGGCAAAGTGACAGAAAGACGTCCGTCTCCACTGGCAGCGCTGCTCTTAGGTAGAGCAGGCTTATATAGAGTTCCAAGGTGCAAAACTCCTTATAGCAAAGGCATGTCAAAGGTATAGTAAACACTGTTGAAGGTTTGAATTCACCAGTCTAATTCTAGTTCAGTCCTCCGAAAACTTACCCTGCCTCTGTTTGTGAATCCACCGATTCTATTCATCAAAATGAATTAATTTAGAGGCCTGCATGGAAAAAGCCTGGACTGGTTGAACCATGCCCAGGCTCCATGCCCTCTCAGGCATTAAAATCTCACCTATGTGTGAGATTTGGTTCAAACCAGTTTACTGGTGCCTCTTTGGACGATGGCCACAGGAACCCAGGTGACACAGCCCTGACATCACTGTGACTATAAACATCAGCGCATACCTTTTTGTTGCACCATCCCATCCAAATCGGCTTGGATGAATGGAGGTAGAACCATTGTTGTTGCTTTAAGAAAGCAGGAAGAATAGTTCTACATTCACTGGTCGAACAATAGACTGTTTTGGATCCCGAAGGAGGAGCGGATAACTTGCCCCGCACTCCCCAACTTTAACCTTAAGTTAGCTGTACTGTTAACGTGTTGTTGTGTATTTTTACATACTGCAGAGTTCCATTTAGTGCTGTGTAAAATGACTGTTGTTTCAATGCTGTTGTAAGAGTGCTGTTCCATGCGGCTGTAATGGTGTTGTGTTTAGGTCAGCCACCGGTACCTTATCAGTTAAAGGTCCAGTGCCCAATCTGAGTTCGCCTGTCGGGTTTCTGTGTGATAAAATAACAGTTGCTGTATTTTACCGTGGCTGTGAGGATCTGCCTTGTTTTGAGTGTTTTTCTTCTCCATGTTATTTTTAAACTAACCCATACAGGTATGCATACTCATACACACATGTAGGCTGTGTTGTTACGCTTACTTCAGATGCACGTCGAGCTGTAAGCCTGGCCTCTATCGTGTGGCTCATTGCTCCTTTATATAATCGCGACCTCGCTGCCATTGTGTTACATTGCATGATGTAATCACATACAAGATTACGCCTGTCATCTTTCTTTTTCACTCTTTTATCCCCCCCTACACACACACACAAACACACACAAACACCCTCACCACATGATTGTTTGTTGATTTTAGGTAATATGCTTGTAATTCTATAGTATTTGTTTGTTGGTTTATAATGTTATTGACTTTGATCAGTATTGTTAGAAATAAATGAACTCGGTGTAGCTGGTTGTTATAGTCAGCGCTCGTATTCAAACCTTCACTGTTCACTCTGAATGTGGAATAATACTTTGACTATTGCCATTTTGAGTGAACACCAACTTTGAGACCTAATCCATATTTTGGTTATTGGTCCCTGATCCCAGGGTGGTGCCCTGTTATTATTAATACATGTTAATAATCTTATTGATATTAACAATTCTATTAATGCCAGTTATTTAGTTTTCATACTTGCTGAAAACCAAACACCCTCCTGCCAAATCCCAACACTGTGTTAGTAGATTTCAATCCTGAACCCGAGTCTATTTCCTCATTCCTTTTCAGGATGACTTCTCCTCCATTATACACCATCGTGCTGCTCTCTCCCAGCAATGCTGCGTCCTGTGCTGGTCTGTCAGGCTTGACCCCAAACCACCATTACTCATGTCTCTTCCTTGCACTCAGTGCTGTACGTCCCCATTGACAATACAATTAGTCAAATGATGTTTCACGTGTGAGGTCATGTGTGTAAATATGGCTGTGACTGCCCATGCTCGTGTTAACTCTTGCCTCTGTGTGGGCCTGTAAATCAAAGCAGGGCCAGCTGGCAACTGTGCCCCACACACACACACACACACACACACACACACACACACACACACACAGCACACACACACACACACACACACACACACACACACACACACACACACACACACACACACACACACACACACACACACACACACACACACACACACAGACACACACACACACACACACTGCCAGATATCCTCATCTGTTGGGCAAGAAAGAGTGGGGGAGGAGGGAGGGATGTCTGAAAGCATCCATCACAGAAAATGGGAGTCACAGGGCTCTCTGGGAAATGGGTCGCTGTGGAACAGCCATTCAGCCTGAGGCGTCTTCGTGTTCTACCTCTGCTGAAGTTACTTAGTTGAGATAGGGCAGGGGAAACAAAGAACACTACTACTGCAATGGCTACTGCAAAGTGTTCTCATTGTGAACTACTTATCATCTAATCCATCACCTTAGCTGAACAATCTGCGTTAAAAGGGCGTGATCAAAGGCCACAAGGCATTGTGTCAAGTTAATAACATTAAAGTCAAATAGCCAGCACAGCCACCTGCTGCTATCATGTTTGCATGACACCAGGGGAAAGCACTCGCTGTCTGAAAGCACTTTGTATGCTAGCATGCCAATGAAAGCCACAAATACGTGTAAAACAGACAAAACATTTGGATTTTGCATGGCTGATAGAGAATTATACCTTTTACCAAAACAAATGATTTGGTTTATACTTTCAACATATTTTGGGTGGTTTTTGTACTCAAATTACATGAAAAGATTGATTAGTCCGTTTGGCCAATTAATCGGCGCAAAGAGGACTTTTTACAAACTATTGTTCTGGGCGGAGCTCAGAGGTACATCACTCCAGGACGTACAGCAGAGCTCTGCATGGAGGCTCCATACTCATGAGCTCCATTTTTCATGCAAATATCTGTGTGCATGTGATTAACTCCCAATAATAATCTAGACAATTGTAAAAGACACCACAAAAAACTTTAAATTACGTTTTAGATATTTATTATTTATATAGTTTAAGATGTGTTTTTTCAGATAGCAATTGTACACTCTATAACGTTATTATTCTTTATGACAATACGGTTGGTTACAAAATGTTATCTGAAACTTTGTGGTCCCAAAAAACAACTGATTTAACAGAGAGCTGACAAGTGTTTTTTATGTCATATCTGAAATGTCTTTAGTTTATTTCTCCCCACAAATGTTATCTCTCGGATATATAATGCAACACTATCAGCTCTTTGTCCATGATACGTCTTGTATCATGGACAAAGCAGACAAGAAAAAGACATCACTCAACTGATTTGGCGTTCTCTCTTCCAAATGATTCAGCCAAGTAAGTTCACTTTAGGATCCTCCTTAGCCCGGCTACATGCACCAATATTAATAGTTGGAAAGAGTGAAACTTCCCGATATAATGGGACGCACAATAGAAGTAACCCTGGCCAGTCCTAAACCACATAACATTGCATTGTCCTTTGTAAATAAATAGAACATATTCCAATGATGTAATGTAAAGAGTTTTCTTACTGATTACTGATTAAATTTAGAGTGACAAAGACTTGGTTAATTATAAACACTGTATAAAATAGTGGCCAACTTGCTGCAGAGGTAAAGCTCATCATAAACGTGTCTGATGTTACGGTGGTGAAAAGGCAATTCATTTTCACTTTTCTCTTTCAAAAATTCAAAGTCTCTCCCACTTAGAGTTTTTATGGTTAGTTTGATGTTCAGTGATCCATATTTATATATTAATTTAGGTATTTATTACTTTGAGTCTGATGTTCAGTTACAGATTTACATTCTTGGGGGGATCTAGTAGATTGAGACAAACTGAAAAAATCCGAAGGCTTTAGATGTTATTTCAGAATCGTCTCTAAACAACAGTTCATACTGTTAGCTCATCTCATCTCCAGGTTGGACCTACAGGTTGTGAATATCAATCAGGCTCACACATTATTATTTATTGCCTTTTCAGCCAATAAAAGATGATTACAGATCATCAATTATTGGTGGTTTATAACTTCAGGTACTTGCAATTGGCGGTTGGAACCCCGGCTCCATGTCCATGTCCATGTGTCCTTGGGCAAGACAACTCAAAGTTCCCGCAGTGTATGAGTGTGTATGAATGGTCATTTCGACTCTTTGCATGATAGCCCCTCCCATCAGTGTGTGAATGGGTGAATGATGACATGTAGTGTTAAAGTACTTTGAATCGCTCCATTTGCCATTTAAAAATGAATAAGATTAGATTTGAGATGGAATTTTAAAAATCCTCATGCGAAAACATGCTATTGAAACGCAACCCTTAAAGGGCATCACACAGAGAATCACGCTAAAGACCAACAATAATCTATATTGCAAAACATTGTCCTTCTGTCTGACATCGATCAATACAACGTAGTTGAATGCTTCCCTCCAATGAACATGAGTGTCGAACCAGAAGCATTATCTGAAGTGCTGGGAGCAATTAACTCCGCTTAATGGCATTGTTGTCTCCAAACAGCCCATCACGTCATGGTGGTTCCATAAAAAGATGTTGTTTGGGGGCACATGATGTCATGGAGCCACTGAAGTGAGAGTTTTTTTCTCAAATCAATAGTCTCCAGTGTATTTCCTTCAATGATGATTAATCAAACAGTAAATTACAACTGAAATATTGGTGTTTGTTTTTCCTCTCAGAATCATGAATAATATTTTGAAAGCGGATCATAATGTCCCATTAATAATGTAATTCATGATGCCCCATGATCTATGATTCATAATAATTCATATTATCCAGTGTTCTGTTTCTGTCACCCTTCTCTGTTTGTGTGGGGACAAATTGAAGTACATTCTGATGACAGCTGTGCTTGCTAGTGGTTGGTATGGTTATGGGCCTTACTGTAATAGAAGTGGAACCAGTAGTCTAGTAGGGTCCAGCTGCTAAGGGGCATGTGGAGGCCAACAATAATCATTTTCATCCTAAATATAAGCATCGATAACCACATTTTATTTGAACCAAATATTCACCGTTACTTATTAAATCAGCAAAAATAAACATTGTATTTTTGTTGCTTTGTTGCAGCATAATACTATGTAAAAGGTAGGGTGGTGGGCATGGTAAACATTAAACACACCGTAGCATTAGCATGTTAAAGGTTCTAAATATCAATATATCAATATTCAGAACATTTACATCTCATCA
Organism: Ophiodon elongatus; assembly: GCA_016806645.1. NCBI lineage: Eukaryota > Metazoa > Chordata > Actinopteri > Perciformes > Hexagrammidae > Ophiodon > Ophiodon elongatus. The sequence continues at coordinate 244,587 of JACSYO010000016.1, read as the reverse complement.
AACATCTATCATCTATGTAAAGATATAGAGGAGTAATGTCTATCTAAGCAGACAAGGAAGTCTCTCTCTCTCTCTCTCTCTCTGTCTCTCTCTGTCTCTCTCTCTCTCTTTGTGTCTCTCTCTCTCTCTCTGTGTCTCTCTCTCTCTCTGTCTCTCTCTCTCTCTCTCTCTTTGTGTCTCTCTCTCTCTCTGTGTCTCTCTCTCTCTCTCTATGTGTGTGTCTCTCTCTCTCTCTCTCTCTGTGTGTGTCTCTCTCTCTCATCTCTCCTCTCTCTCTCTCTGTGTCTCTCTTTCTCTCTCTGTGTGTGTCTGTCTGTCTGTCTGTCTGTCTGTCTGTCTGTCTGTCTGTCTGTCTGTCTCTCTCTCTCTCTCTCTCTCTCTCTCTCTCTCTCTCTGTGTGTCTCTATAATAGCTGCCTTGAGGCATCAAATCATGTGTTTTAAAAGAACCTCAGGCCAAAGTGGAGCCTGGATTTTATCTGATGTCAAGACATGCCAACCCAGGCGGAGAAGAACTGAGACCGAACTCTTGTCCTTTCTCTTTCTGCCACTCTCTTCATCTCATCCATCGCTCTCTGGCTTCGTCTTTGCTCGCCTCGTTGCCTTTCTGCCTGTCACCGCTGGGAAGAGCAGACCAGCGTGAGGAGGTTTGATGGTACAGCAGCCTACACGCTGGTTGCTCACTCTGGTGTTGATTGACAGGCAGGCAGACTGGCAATTAACAACAAGTTGATAAATGTCGATAGCTGCCACTGCATCCCTTCAGGTCAGATGGTCCTTTTGCACAGCCACACCTGATCTAACTCAGACATGATGTTGCCACTTGGTCAATGTCCCTTTTATTTTTTGCATATGAAGTACAGTATCTTAAAACAGTCACTAGGAGCAGTAGTTTCCCTCCAGTCTCATTTATAACATGGTGTTGATACATCTTCCCTTGAGCTTTAACACCACAGAAGTGTAAGAGCAGCAGTTTACAGCTTATGATTAGTGTTCAAGAGGTTCCTGGTCCATGAATGACCACAGACCATTAGACAATCCAACATTAAATGTTGCTATTTGAAATATCTGTGTTGTCTTGAGTCAGAAACACAATGACTGACCAAACTAAACCTGACTTATGGAACAACTTTGAAGTCAATACCAATATTTTAAAGTGAAGGCAGTGGTCAGAGACATAGAACAACTTGCTGTTGAATTCTCAGTAATTGTTCATGGTTAATATCAAATTATAGTTTGGGTTTAGTTATCAGAGGGATGTTTCACCTAAATTATGAAAAGAAAATATCTAAACTAATATCTAGCCATGAAGTTTGCCTCCACCCCAATATAGCAGAGGTGAATGGGATTTAGTTTGTGCTGCTCAAAACATTGAAAAAAATACATTGAAAAAATCAGCAGCAGCATCTTTCTCTAGAAAAAGTGTCGCTTTTACACCGTCAACAGCTTTTATCGGAACTATTGCTTTAGTCGTTCCACTGAAAACGGCCACAGTGAGGTCTGTTATATCTTTAAACATGGCCAAAACAAGCTCTAATGGTATCCAGACATACATGTGCATAGCTGGAGACCACCAGAACAAACTGAGAACCATCAAATTCATGGTCAGACTACTGAAAATGAGAGTGTCTTGACAGGATGCTAAAGCATACATGACACAACATGAGCATCCAAGAATATCTCCACATACATATGTTGTAGTTGGGGCTCCAGTGGCCCAGGCAATGACAATGCTCTTACATGTTTTAGGACATCTAACTAAATGGTTTACCCTTCATCACCGTGCCTCCTTGTACATTATTTAAAGTCTTTTCTTGTGTGTCTGCATTCAGAGCACTGACTTCTCCATGCTGACAGGGGATTTGGCCAATTCAAATGAAAATGAAATGCTGTCTTTGCTAATTCTTGTTTCTCTGTAATATTCACTGTCTTCCTCAGTGCTATCAGGCAGATTTTCAGTTCTTCCACTACCTTAATTCTATCTCATCCGCTGAGCTGCCTCCCTGGTCAAAAGTAAACATAATTTTTTGACTCTCATTGCCTTCTGCCTCCTTTATAAATGCATAGACAGGATAATACCCGAGGCACATCTAGTTTTTCTGTCTAACTCTCTTTTCAGATGACCTCTGTTTGTCAGAATCTGTCCGTGTCTCTGTGTGTCTCTCTCGTCCATAGCTGCCTGGCCCTCCAGACCCAGCAACAGTTCTAATGCCTTCTTCTGTTACTGTAGTATTGATCGACCATGACTTCTGGTTTGTTACTTGTCTTGCTGTTGTCAGCTGACGTTACCGACTTACTGAAGTACAGATTGATGGCATTATCACTTTCAGCAGTTGACTGTTTTTTCTTCCAGCCGCGAGGGCAGCTGCTGTTCTATTCTTTCTCAAGTTTTCAGTATTATGCTCTCCCTGTCTTATATCCTCTGCAAACTCATGAGCTAATGTGATAGGCTGTTCTTATCATAGCTTTGTAACTGCTTGGGCCAATCACTGCTTAAAGTGGCTGTGAATGTTGACTCTGTAGATTTCTAAAAAACAAATGCAGCCCTACCAATTCCAACATGAGACACATGTGGGGCAAGGGGCATGCTGTGCTGCTCTCTGACAAGCACTTCATTTGATGCATAATATTACCTTCACTGCCATTTCACTAAGGTCACAGACTGGTTTAGATATTTACAGAATCAGGAAACAAGAGGTCTAGTCATTTTGGTTAAAAACAAATGAGTTTAGAAGCTGACCTGCTTAATTAATGACATCATTTTATATTTGGTCATTTTTTTTATATTTAGAATTTGTTTTGCCATATTCTGGTACTCCTTCACAAAGAGTCTTCTCCTAAACTCTTGATTGAGTGTCCTGCCTTAAAAAACAAAAGGCAGCCTTTGAGAATGCTGGGCATGTAAGATAGGACCCTGATCCTGTCACACTCAAGAACATCACACCTTAAGGTGCTGACCCTTGAGCCAGAGTGGGTGTCTGGCAATAATAACGGTGTGACTGGTTGGTTCTTAGTGTGGCCGTTGCCTTGTTTGTGGCTCAATGCCACAACAGTGACAACAGGTTTCTCTGGCCATTTTAGAGCAATTTAGAGTTGACCAATAAATTCCTGCTGTTAAGACATTTCACAAACTATCGTTATCAATGGAACCAATAGTGGCTGATAGCAGCGAAGTACAGCAGCGTTTTGCTTGCGAGGCTCCGTACACTTTGTGTCACTCCCATCGTGCTGCTCAGAATAATTAGTGTCCGGCTCGCAGCACACAGCTCAACAGCTAACGTGATCAGAGGTTGCAGTAAAAAATTGTTTTGGGAAAAGGTTTATTATGCTATCATGGTGTGCTTAAATGTAATCTTGTAATACAATACAAATATATACAATTATTTGAAGGAGATGTTTTCACATCAGTATAGAATAGATATTAAGGAGGGTACTATACTGTACTTCACATCCACCAAAATCCTCAACAAACTACAAAACATCCAGAACTCAGCTGCCCGTCTGCTCTCCCACTCCACCAGAGACCACATCCCCCCAGTCCTTCAGAACCTCCCCTGGCTCCCCATACAGCAAAGAATCCAGATCAAGATTCTCTTCATCACATACTAAGCCCTTCACAACCCTGAACCCCTCATACCTTTCTGACCTCCTGCACCGACACACTCCCACCCTCAGACCCACCGAGGCCAACCTCCTCACCCCCCCACTCTGTCCAAGCATCGGCCCTGGGGGGACAGGGCCTTCTTCATTGCTGCCCCCTCCCTCTGGAACTCTCTCCCCCTCGCCCTCACCTCAGACACTCTCTGTCACTTTCAAAACTACTTAAAACTGTTCTGTTTCTTACTGTTATATCATCTCTCTTATGTACATTGTTATGTTATTGCCTTGAGTACCTTTTAAAGCGCTATACAAATAACAGCTATTATTATTATTATTATTATTATTATTCAATTCAATTTATTTTTGTACAGCCCAAAATCACAAATGACAAATTCTCCTCAGAGGGCTTTACAATCTGTACACATACGACATCCTCTGTCCCAGGACCTCTCATGGGTTCAGGAAAAACTCCCCAAAAACCCTTTAACGGGGAGAAAAAGGGAAGAAACCTTCAGGAGAGACACAGAGGAGGATCCCTCTCCCAGGATGGACAGAAGTACAATAGAAGTACAATAGATGTCATGTGTACAGAATGAACAATATAACAGAGTTACAACACATTCAATTCACATGACAGAAATGATTCATGTAATAATGACCTGTTTCATGTAATTATGACCTGTTTAACTTCCTAACACTAGCTCTAAGCAGTTTATAATAAATACTACTAATGCCAAGATATTTTTTTAAAGATGTATAAATGATGCGTATCCATAAAAAAGCACCACAGAAAAACTGGTATTTATAAGAGAAGAATGTGCACACATCACACACCTACTTCAGACCAGGCACAGATGTGGTGTCAGTTGAGATAGCAGCGGGGGAAATGATAAGGTGGACATTAAATATAAGGTGAAAAATGCAACCTAACCTTGTTTATTTAGGTGTGCAAATTCCACTGGTTGTGTTATTATTTTTGCATTCTACACAGAGTTCTGTCAAATCTCAATCAAAGGCCCATTTATAAACTTGTGGGTCTTTTCATAGATAACAACATATGTGAAAACATTTAAAGTCATGTTTAGTTTTGTTCCTTTGCATTGGGCCTTCTCCCTCGCGCTAACCCTTCTGCTTCCGGCTGGCTGCTCGAGGCTGCTGCTCATGCTCAGGGACATCATGACGGGGAAAAGAAAGACTAAAGATTTGAAAAACAAATGTAGACAGGGAAGCGCCTGTGGTTGATGGTCCCTCATCAAGTGGATTGATAACGTCTGGTCACCAAATACACCCAAAGTCAAACGTTGCCTGTCCTCAAATCGCTCTGCACCACTTCAGCACAGTTCATCTGCCAGCGCAGTGACACGGATCAGCCAGCAGGGCCTCAATCCAAACAAGCCTTTGGTGCAGGACGGTTTGTTTCAATATCTCAATCACATGTTTGATCATTTACATTATTACATATCACCGCAATGATGGTTTATAGGTAAATAGCCCCAGCGTCTGGTGAACAGGGTTCTTGGGTGGGTATTGTCTTTTAGTATCCTTTGGGCTCTCACCTGTATCACTAATGCTGATGGGTATCATTGATGTTCTGGGTGGTTTTAATCACCAACTGCAGAACCCTCCTGTCCTGGGCTGTGCACAACCAATTTGTAATCTTTCCAGTCAGGATGCTTTCTGATGCTCCGCTCTAGAACTTAACAATAACTTGTCACAGTTTCCTTCAGAAAGCTGTCTCAAAGCCCTCGTAACCAGGCTGGAGATGTGTTTAGCTTGCAGGCAGCTGGATTCTTGTGTTGTGTCAGAACCACAGTGGCTCAGACCAGTCGTAGTCCCATGAGGGCTCCAGGCAGCGACAGGCGTGGTTTAGGTGTGTGTTCTTTCTAAACAATAGATGCTACAATAGCATCATTATATCTGAGCTGCAGAGCATTTCTATATTGAAAGAAGCGCAAAGAACTGCACTCAAGGCTTTTCTCGATGGAAACAATGTTTTTGCTCTTCTCATGACTAACTCCTTCCTGCCACGTATTTTTTTAAAGTGCCTGCCCTTTTCCAAACAGTTTCCAATGACGATTCTCAAATGGTTCTGTGTGACGAACCCTCCAGTGCATCAGGTTAGAAATGTGTCACCATGTCAGGTTCTCTGTGATGCTAATTCCCAGGAACTTAAAACTGATGACAGCTGACAGGTGTTCTGGTGCCTCCACGATTCGACACAATCATTATAATTTGCATTTCTTCTTCCACAATCCTCTCATTGACGGCTCTGATGAGTGCTGGTGCTGGCAAAAGTATTGCTATGCAAACAGATGTTTAAGGGCGGATTTTATAAATCCATTCATGGCAACCTTTGGGAGTGGCAATGAGGCTCCACAGCTACACAATGATGGAGATTTCTAAAACAAAACCATGCGTACATGTATCTTTAAGAGTCTGATGAAAATAATGCATATACTGTCCTTGTGCATACACTCTAACCCATTTGAGTTGTGAATCTACACACAGCTTTATGCAGAGTGCAGAGGTGAGATATAAATGAGTGTTGGAGCTGGGAGACTATTTCTCTGCATCACTGATGGATTTCAAACTTGTTTTGTTTGTTGAAACCTTCACTAATTATTGTTGTGAGCACAAGTCGCAGTGAATCCATTGATACAATTTCATATCAATTCCTCATTTAACGTTTTTGGAAAGTGAATTATGCTGACAGTTTCATAAAGTAGAAGCAGGGCGAGTGTCCAAATTACATTCTTTAAGGCTTCATCAGCAAAATAAGATATATATAATAAAATCCATCATTGATGCAGCCTATGTGGGGACTCGCCTTCATAACTTTCCAATTTGCTGCTTCATTTCCATATTTCTTTTGTGATGTGTTCAATCATTACAGAGCAGATAGATAAAATAACAGAGCTACAGTGTTAGCCGCCACACCAATGTATACCTTTCCCTCCTCGGCTTGTCCTTCATCCCCCCTTCCACTCCTCCTCTCCATCCCGGCCTCCCTCATTTCTCTGATAATAATGCAGGCGAAGGTGTGCAGCAGCAGCAGGAGGAGTAGGGATGTGGAGGTTTTTACACACCTGCGTGTCTGTGTGTGTGTGTGTGTGTAATTCCATTTAGTGGCAGTAGTGTGTTTGTGTCCTCGTACTGTTTACAGTCTGGCTTTCAAAAACTGCCCATGTAAGGCAGAGAGCTAGAGGAAGAACTCCGCTCAGCCTAGCACTTCCTTGCACACACTTTATACTCCCCCCTTCGCCTCCCCCTCCTCCCTCATCCCTCTATCATTCCCCCCCGCTTCACTTGGTCAGAGCCTGTGAGTCCTCATCAGAGAAGATCAGTTGTGAGTCCTCACTCCTCAGTGTGTAGCACAGTGAAGCCCGTAGACGTCTTGGTGAGGGTGTGTGGACAGTGTTTTAGACGGAGGCCTTTTAAAGCTACTGCCCCCTCCACAAACCTGTTATCATGTACTGTATTTATCTTGTATATTCTTTCTGTGTGTGGGTAGAAATGTTTTTACTGAATGTGTGCTAAACTACTGCTGCAGCCCAGCTCCCAACATCCTTCTGTTTGCAGTCACACATGTCAGATTTAAAACACAAATCTGCCAACAAGCTGGTTTTGAGACTGTAGATTTTTTTACTTAACACTCATTTATGTTTGGACATCATATTGATTATATAACAAAGAGGAAATATTTCGTAGACTCTACAATTGGTTGACAACTGAGATGTCATAACAGTAATGATGAGCTGTTTTCTCCTGTTTACTTCGTGAATAAGTATATTGTGGTCCAAGAGAGCCTGTAGTACAGACTCTACAAATATAGATATTATGTGGGCCACATGATTAATGAAAGAAGCTGAACTATTTCTACAAGCTTCATCATGTCTGTCCTCCACTAACGGAGCTGCTGGACACATAAAGAAGTGAGGGTTGGTCAGAGAAGACAGCGTCTGTTTGCTTGGAAGGCTGATCTGTGTCAGCCTGCAGTGTTTGAAGATAATGTCATTGACTGGCTGTAATTACTCCTCTCTGGCCTGTTCATCCCACTGGATGTGACACACGCACTGTTAGACCGGCAGTTTGAGATGATCCGCTACACAACCTGCCACATGCTCCTCTCATCCACGTCATCGTCCACTCTCATAATTACAGCACACGTAACCCTAACCCTCCCACACACAGCACTGTCCACCCTACACCCTTTCCTTCAGTCTTCTTTCTGAAAACAATACTCTCAGGCTCAGCTGTTTTCAAACAAACTTGGAATCCTTTGCACTGGACATTTAAGGACAATTCCAGTTTATTAAACTGGAAGTCTCAAATTGGGTTGGATGATTTGGGGCTCTCGGGGTAGAGGACAGTCAAATGGGGCGACTGTGGCTTAGTGGTGAGCAGGGTCGTCCTTCAATCAGAGGATCGGTGGTTTGATTCCCGGCTCCACTAGTCCATGTCGATGTGTCCTTGGGCAAGACTCTTAACCCCAAATGTCTCCTGCAGTTGTGCCTATGGTGTGTGAATGTTAGCTACTCCTGATGGGCAGGTGGCACCTTAGCCCCTCCCATCAGTGTGTGAATGGGTGAATGATGTCATGTAGTGTTACAGTGCTTTGAGCGGTCAGAAGACTAGAAAAGCGCATTCACCATTCAAAGTGTCATCCCAGTTTCCCCTCTGCCCCTGGCTGGATCTCTCAAAAGTTGGGGGGGTCTCTTCCACTTCTCCAGGAAAACATTTCCCACTGTAACTATTCATAAAAGCAGAAAAAAAATTTAACAGAACATAACAATACAATGCAATGTAACAAAGTAATGTAGCAACACAACCTAGCAAGGTAACTTAAAAGTACCAACCAAAGTAACAATGCATTAGAAAACAAGCTAAAAGCATGAAAGACTATTTACACGTTTGTCTTCTGGAACATCTGACTGGACACAATCAAGCTTTGTGGCAGCAGATTCCAAACTTTTGGGGCTGGGTTGTTAAATGACCATCATTGTAGACAATGTGAGCTGCTTTTTGTTACTTGAGCCAGATATCATTGCAGTAGAGATGAGAAAAATGGATCTTTGCTGCAGACTTCTTGAAATTTAGGATTGGGGGGTGAAGAGTGAAAATAAAATAGATTAGAGAATGAAAGAATTCAAGGGACGGTTCTCTCAAGTAAGAGTAATATAAACATGAGCAGTTGGCTAATCAGCGTTCTGTCAGTTTGTTCAAGAGATCCTCTCATTCCTCCTGTGTTTATGTGTGTGCTACTTACTCATCATGTAAGGATGCATTGAGACCTGGAAATCATCACTTGTCAGCCTTATCATTCACGAGCTATGATGTTAATGACAGCCTGCCAGGAAATAAACCTTCTCTTCCAAGAATGATCACTTTTTACCACTGAAAGTTAACGTATTTCTGAATGGCATTAGCGCATTGTATGTGTCAGGGAATGAGTTTGTGAGTTTAGTTTTTGTCTCATGCATTGTGTGAGTGACCAGAAACTAAGACCAATAGAACAACTCTGCAATAAATTCTACATTTAGTCACTCACAACATTACATTTTTGACCATATTCATAACAACATTGATATCTGATGTGCTCCCTGATATGTTATTACTGGGTATTCATGTCTTTGCAGGCTCCTTTTCGTTCGGACAAATCACTGGGATTCTTATACTGTTAGGTTCCACTTCTTCATTAAGCTATCATGATGAAGTATATCTTTTTTTTTCTGGCTTTACCACGGACTGTTTTTTATGGGGCCTTTATTAATCTCAATTGCTGAGAGAATTAGATCTTTAAATATAAGTGTATTAATTTATAGAGAGAGGTTAGAGACAAGTCCTTGGTCTTAACTTTCCCCGTTTCATGAGTATATATCATATTTTAGTAAGACACCTCCCTGTTTTCTTCTATGCTCCTGTTTTATTGGAGAAGAGATTTCAGGGGTGAAGAGGTCATCAGGTCTGTGGTGGAGTGAGCACATCAGAATGTAGTGAATCCAAAGCCGCCAGGCGAGGCTTACAGGATCTGCAGCCATGTAGGGTCAGCTGCTCGTTAGCTGCCCAGCAGAGGAAACCAGGGAGCATGACATGAGAGCAATTCAGACACATGTTTGTGAAGCTGTAGCAGCTCTTGGAGTTTCTTTAGTGTTTGGGGAGTGGACAGTGTCAAGACAAACAGACTACGTTTACACTTTTCATTGTATTGGTTCGGGTTGGCTGTAACAACAGCTGTTCATACTCCATTTATCTGGCTGTATACGGACATTGCAGGATGTTGCAAACCAATCAGACATAAGGAAATGTATATATATATATATATATATATATATATATATATATCATTATTGTGTCATGATTCCGATTCTCACCGTAATTTCTTGACACTTGAAAGACAACACAACGTAGCTTAGCTGTAGCCTGCAGCTGCACTTCTTGAGACACCAGGGCCACAGCCAGAATCGGAGATGAAGGAGAAATAACACAATTGGAAACTCCTCCTGCCTCACTAAAGTCTCGGTGTGACAATATTTCACTTTCACCATGGGTTATGGACAACAATGAACGCTTTATTGATAGAACAACTACAGTTTGGAGGCTCCAGAGTATTTAGAGCTCCGACAGGGGCTTCATGCTTATGGTGCATTCAGGTGTACCCTGTAAACTCTGAGAAATTCAAGTATGCGTGTGTGTGTGTGTGTGTGTGTGTGTGTGTGTGTGTGTGTGTGTGTGTGTGTGTGTGTGTGTGTGTGTGTGTGTAACAGTAATATAAATGTTTATATATTAAGGTTTAAGGCATTCAGGCTTATGATAAATAACAATGTCTATACTCAAAGATCTACCCAGGAAAAGTATTATTGGTTTATGTGTGGATGTTTCCAAGGATTAGTAAAATAAACATGAATATCAATTCAAGTGTCATTGGGTAACATTTAATGTTCTACTCACTGTGCAGTTTGACATCCATTGATACCAGCTGTCTGATTTGCCTTTGATCCTATGGACTGGTATTATTTCTCTCCTCTGCTTGATGTTTGTTTCTAAGTATATCAGAAATCAGAAGGAAACCCTGATCGGGCAGAAAATACTGATACACATGCTTCTTTGCCGCTTGCATTTGCCATTCTGTTTGTTACAGGCAGAAATGAGGCCATCTCTCTGTCTTCAGACTACCACCCACATTGTCTTCATCATATTATATTGTCAGCATTTCAATGATGGGCCTGCTGCGTCAGTGCCCTCTTCTACAGGCCCCGCCCTTCCCTGTGGAACAAGCTGAATGGTTCCACTCTTCAATCACAATCAGATCTTTACAGCCTTGTTTGTCCATCTTTTGGTCAGTGAAGCAACTATAGGGAATCAGGAGTTTGTATGGACCCCAGTATCATTATAACATTCTTAAAATTATAAAAGCTAAATATGAAAAAATACTTCATTTTTAACAGGAAGGGATCAATATTTTTGAGGTCTGACTACACACATAAGAGTAAACACGTATTTTCTAAGGAAAGGTAACTCTCTACGTTCATTTTTTAAACTGTACTTTTACTTTTTAATCAAGCATTTTTGGGGCCAGTAATCTACTTTTAACTTTTGCTACACTAACTGAAATGAGCTGTCCTCCAAGCTGTGTGCGTGCGGTTATGCTTCGACTGGTCTCCTTGTGGTAGAAAGGGACAAACACTCCTGCCAGATATTAATGAGCTGGGAAAATTAGATAATTAGGCAAACACCTTTTCAATTTAAGGTTTGGTTGTTCTACTAATGGAGCTGAAATATATGCCACTGGTGGCCATGTTGGAAAGCAGCCTGCATCTCCCTTTCACAAGTTGGCAGAAACACTTTAATTTTCCATTAACAGCATATTAAAAGTCTATTTATGCAGAACAAATGTAGGCTACACACTTCATAAACATATCAAGTCAGGTGATCACTGATTCTGATATATTAACAGAATCTTCTCGTTGCACTGGCTGTTTTTTTCTTCTTTTTTTTTATAGCTATATCCAAAGGTGAATTCATTAAAAAAACGTTGCTGGTAAAACTGATGTTGGCTCTCACTAGACTACCATTTGTTATCTATTTATAATTGTTTTATGTGCAGTGTAAAGATGACAGGACCTGAGTCTGGATGAAGCCGCTTCCAGTCTATCAACTTCTCCTCCATAGTTTCTGATTCAACAACGGCATGACGTCAGTGATGCCGGGCGGAGCTTCTCAACGCTGATTGGCTTTAAAGACACAGCGTCATGCGAATGAGGCGAATTGTTGTATTCACGCCGTTCGCACTGCCTGGCTCAACGCTTTTGGTGTGAACACATCATAAGGGAACGGGAATTGTAGTAGCAAAAAGGGCTGCCTTACTTCTGACTGACTGACTGGTGAGGCATTTGTCAATGTCAGGATGGCATTTTAAGTGGCTGATAGGTGGTTCCATAAACTGTTGAGGATGAGTTTGTGTTGTCATCTTGCCATTTTGAAGCATAGGTGGTTCCTGCAATCTGTTTTAAGGCTGGCCCTTAATATTTCATCTTAAATTGTCCAACAATGTGTCTATGAAGATTTTCAGTTGTCTAGGTAATATGATACAAGGGGTCAGATTTTTGTTGTTGTATTTGTTTAGTGTCACTGCACCAAGGGAACGTTAGCTAACAGTGGTAAACACGTTTGTATCTACCTGATGTGTCATGATTGGCTTGGTGATATTCAAATGTAACTGATCATTGAGATTATACTATATTTGAGTTACTATTTTTTATTCATGAAATATTGAGCACATTTTTATTTTATTTATTTTATTTAATCCAACCATTTGGCAAGCTCAATGAGGGGGCATTAAGCTCACTACCTATAATTATTTGAATGGAAGTTACAGAAATTAACATAAAATGTACACCTTCATCCAGTATTTTTGGGAGGCTTTATGGGCTGTCTATGCTGTCCATCTAGCACAGCAGATAGGCTTCTAATAACAGTCATATGAATCATTTTAATTTTTTTACAGTTTTTAAAGACACTGACAAATGACCGGGTTCAAAGCAAACATATTCCTGCCAAGTTGAGATTTTGAAAACAAAAAACAATAGGGATGACAATGAAAAGATCATTGTTTTGACAGAGTTTCCCATCAGCATGGTTCCTCTCTCCCCCGACTCTCTCCTCTATCCATTCATATATCTATGTTGCTTTGAAAACCTGTGGAGGTTTAAAATCCCAATAACTTCAAACTGGCACTCACATTACAATTACTGGCATCTCTGGTAACACCATGTAACATGCTCGGTGTTCACAGGGTTAATCTTTACTGCTGTTGACTGTAGCAACAATTTTCCAAAGGGTATTGCCTATGACTGTGTCCTCCTAGGCTAGCGATGTGTATTAGACCCTTGACCCAAGCCCCTGTTGATGTTACAATCAGTCAGAGATCAACGTCAGTCATTACTTTCAGGAAAAGGATGCAGTGTGTGACTGGCTCAGTCACCAGCAGTTAAGGCATTTTGTGTTTGTGTACATTGTGAGATCCCAGCCTCATTATTTCAGTATTTCCTACAGCTGAATTCAGGCATGTGCATGAAATTAGAAATGTCTCCTAGCAGCATTGCATGAAGTCCCAGGGATCATCTCTTGATTTGACTGAAAAATAACATAACAAATAATGGTCTAATAAGTCGGACCAAAAGGTTTGTAATAAGCCTGTTGAGAGACCGGCATTCTGTAGCAAATGCTTTGCATGTCTTGCATCCCATTGTATTACAGATTTAGTTATTTTGATGATTAGGATTTGGGCTTGCTCCTTCTGACTGGCTTTCCATGCTGAGTAACTCTAGTTTACAGGGAAGGTGATTGGTGGTTGATAGATTGCTACTTCCTTGGAGTAGGCTTGGTGTGTCTAAATTGTAACATATTACAGATATATACACAAGATTTTAAGCAAAGGTAATCATTTTGATTGGTATGAAGGCATCTGTAAAATGTCATGCTGGAATCCAGCAATTAAAAGAGTACTGGACATACAAGTCACGTACAAAATGGGCTTCGATAAAAGTAAAAGTGTTCTCTGTGTTAAATTAGTTTCATTAAAAAAAAGGAGGGCTGGGCGGGTGTCTTTGGGCAACAAAATAAATTGTATTTAATTTTAAGGTATACTAGTCACTCCACAAATCCTTTATGTCTGAACCATTTGATTTCTGTAGATGTTACTTTGCAGCCTTTGGGGATTATTGTCAAAAACAGCATGAAGGCCTCACACACTTCACTGAAAGTATAAGTTCCCCACTGGAGGATCCACCATGAGCATTGTAGCATTTAGCCACTACTGTTCAGGTCACAAACATTGTGGAGGTGTTTGATTTAGAACATTTAGCATGCTCGCCTCGACTTATGAATTAAAGTAAATGGTCAGTACTTTTATAGATCTTTTTTAGTCTTCCGACCACTCAAAGCTCTTTAACACTACATGACATCATCAACCCACTGATGGGAGGGTCTAAGGTCCCACCTGTCCATCAGGAGTAAATAACATTCATACAACATTCACACACACGCTGTAGGTACAGCTACGGGTGACATTTGGCATTAAGTGTCTTGCGCAAGGACATTAGGACGGAGCGGAGACGGGGCTCAAACCGCCGATCCTCTGATTGAAGGACGACCCTGCCCACCACTAAGCCACAGTCAGGCTAGATGCAACCTTTTCTTGAACTATGCCAAGTTACTATTATGGGCTGCACAGTGGTGTAGAGGCTAGCACTGTCACCTCACAGCAAGAGGGGTCCTGAGTTCGATCCCCGATCCCGGGTTGAGCGGTCCTTCTGTGTGGAGTTTGCACGTTCTCCCTATGTCAGCGTGGGTTCCCTCCAGGCTCTCCGGCTTCCAGAGTCCAGTACAGTCCAGAGACATGCAGCTCAGGTTAATAGGAGACTCTAAGATGCCCGGAGGTGTGAATGTGAGTGTGAATGGTTGTCTGTCTCTATATGAGCCCTGAGATAAACTGGAGACCTGTCCAGGTGAGCCCTGCCTTCACCCAATGTCAGCTGGGGTCGGCTCCAGCCTCCCCGCAACCCTGAATAGGATAAGCGGTTCGGAGAATGGAATGGAAGTTACTATTATGATAACCATACCCTAGAATGACGTAATCCTTAATTTGATTGCATAGTTGTGCATTTTTTGTAATGTTCACTAAATCCTAGCCCCAACCCAGGTGTGACTGCTGTTCCACAACCCTTGCACCCCCGGCCAGTAAACATCCATTCTCACACAGTTTATCAGGACTTATTCATGAGAATTTTTGTTGTACCCATGAACAGATTTGACTTTAGAGTTTTTTTTTTTTTTTTAAGTACTGTTTTTAGTACATAAACAAACAATTGAGGAGTGATTATAATTTGTTACTTCCACCCCTGCCAGACTCATTTGAAATAAGACGATCTAACTCAGTGAATGTTAAGCACTGTTGGCCCACTATTACATCCTGCCAGACAGGTTTCACTAGCTGGTTTGTCCAGTCTTTTCACTAATAAATAGTGCAGAGTTTAAGCCTATCCCTTACAATTCTGATTCACCGAAGACATTATTATTATTATTGGATGTATTGCCATGAAATTCTGTACAGACTTTCAAGGTTTAAGACAATGCTTTTTTCTGTAGCACCACCATGAAGTTGACGTTTGTGGTTTTCCGCAAAATCTCTCAACATGTCCCTCTTTGGATCTATTGTAAATTTATAGCAAACACTAATTGATTCACAAAATAAATTTTGTATTTAAAAAAAAATATCCATGACAAAAGAATATCATGGAGTCACAGTGTATGTAAAATTAACATGTATAACACAGGCAGCGACAGTCTCCTTGTACTTATTCGCTAACTACCTGCTATTTGGCACTCAATTAGTGTGATGAACATTGCGCACAGGTAAACAACATGTTCTGACTGCATTAAAATGGAATGACTGGTGGATGATTCGCTTGCATCTCTCATCGAGAATGCTCTCTAGTCAATTTATTTCCAATTTAGTGTAATTTACACCATTTAACCAGTGCTTACAGTGATCGGTATAAGTTTTTGGCTAGCTACTGTAGTTTACAAAAGTCAACTTATGGAAAATACTAGATTGGATTGACTAATCACCCACATTTACCTTTGGTGATGCCAGCCAACATCTTTGGATACAGAGTGCTTTTGTGGACCCACATTGAAGATATACCAGCCACCCTATAAAGTGGGTGTTGGGAACCCCCAAATATAATTTTAAATATTTAGTTTTCTTACCAGACGTTTTTTGTTCAGTGCCACAGTGTACGGACAGGACGTGAACATTGGTTGAATGGGTGGGATAGCAACACCTACCTCAGGTGTCAGATGTGAATGTCCCCCTTGAGCTCCAGCCATCCACTGACCTGTGGATGGCTGTGAGCTGTGCTTACAGACAGCTGGTTAGATAGTCCAGCCATTTAATGGAGTCCCACTGGGATGCCTTTTTAGCAGTGTCTTTCCTGGTCTGAAGTCGGGGTATGATTCTGATATTCCTTACCTTATACTTGTTGCTCACCTTCTTTTCTTTATCCTCCTCCTCACTGATAAGACGTTGTGCTCTGTCTACAAGGGTCTTCATCACTGATCTGTTATTTTGTAAATGGTGGTTTGGGTGAAGCTAATGATGCTGACAGAGCAAAGTGTGTTAATGTGAGGGGGAAATGGAACATCACGGTTGGGACGACGTTATCAGCACACAGAGGGAGACTGACATACTCAGGTAGATGTTCTCCACTATATCTATCTATGTAGCTGTTTGATGCTATATTAATACTCTGAAGGATATAGAGAACCCTTAAAGGGTAATTATCTGGTTTATTACAATCTGAGTCTTACAATAACAGTTTTGTCCATCATTTCTCTCAGCTATGACAAAGATAAGGAAGTCCGACATTACAAGAAAGCCATCAAGCGATCAGATGTGAGCAAGCCAACAGTTTATCCAGATTATCTCAATTATTTGGGGGTCAAACTGACAAACTGACAGTGAGCACACACATAATTTCTAATATTACCTAATGACACAGAAAAGCAGTGTGCCCACAACTACAGGAGGTGCAGTACATCGAAGTTGAAGCAGGTTTTAATTTTCCTTTGTGTTCTCTTCCTAATCAGTGTGACTGATTTGTTGGTTTGTTTCCATAATCTGACTGCTCGTGTTTCTTGACCTTTCTGACTACATGTCAGTGCAACTAGGTATTAGTGGTGTGATCTGAACTCTAAGTCATCTTGTTAGAGGCTTGAGTTTAGTACTATTTCCAAAATAAAGAATGAATGTATAAAAATGTCTGAAATATTTGCTGTATTCTATCTGGAGATACGGCTTTAGTACTGTCTGGTATGAGAAGCAAAGGTAACATTGTATCAACATGTTATAATGCATGTTGGCAAAATGCAACTGCCTTTTATTATGGTTAGACCTAAAGACGTGTATTAAATGGTAATGAATTCTTTCAAACTGACCTGTTTAGGTAATAGGTAAAAAATCTGATGGTCTTGAAGTGGCAAAAAGTATAACCCCAGTAGAGGATTTCACATTTCATTCATTGTTTTTAGTTCCTTTACCACATTGGATACAGAAATACATAATGTTGGGCCTTTTTTACGGATAAGATCACTCTGATCTATAACATTGCTTGAGCTGTTTTGCTGCTCACTGTGTGGACTGGGATTGCTCACAGGACGACTCCCCATCACATTCACTCACTACATATGTAGTGTGTGCCAGACAACACTGATGGGCAACAGTGTTTTAAAAACCTTCCAGACAATATCCCATGCCTGTTTCAAACAAAAAGTAAAAGACAGGGAAATATAGTGCATATTTGACATTTGTGATGGACGGAGTGAAGCAGTAAGCAATAATAAAAGGATTGATACCGTTCATTTTTACATTATGTTTATGTATAAATTAGAAAGAAGTAATACAATGTGTTAATCAGTTAGCTTTAGAGGTTTTGGTATGTGTGTTTATGAACCGAGCAAGGTTAACTGTTTATCCCAGTATTTATGCTAAGCTAACCACGTCCTGACTCCAGCTGCTTAACACACAGACATAACATTGATATCTTCTCTTTTCCACTGCATTACCCCAAATTTTTAACTATTCACTTACCCTACCATGTGTGTGTTCATGGTAATCAAAGAATGTTCCCCAGTCGGGTAGTGTTGCTCACTAATGTGTTTTAATAGGTTTTGGGCAACAATGGAGCTCGATCTATCAGGGTTTAGAAACATTGTTGCTTTAGCTCTGCACATGGGATTCAATCACAAGAATAAACATATGGGATGTCGCCAGGGTTATCTTTTAAGGTCCAGACACAAAAACAAGAACAAATGTCTTAAAATTAGATAAGCTGAACAAGCTCAAAACTGTGGAGATGACAGTGGACTTCAGGAGGAGCCCCCCAACACTGCCCCTCCCTAACCATACTTAACAGCACTGTGTCTGCTGTGGAGATCTTCTGGGATCCACAATCTCCCAGGACCTAAAGTGGGCCTCCAACATAAACCCCATCCAGAAAAAAGCCCAGCAGAAAATGTACTTCCTGCGCCATCTCAGGAAGTTCAACCTGCCTCAGGAGCTGCTGATTCACTTCTACTCCGCTTTCATCCAGTCTGTTCTCTGCAGTTTCATCACTGTCTGGTTTGGATCCGCCACCAAACAGGACAGGAACAGACTGTCAGGTCTGCAGAGAAGATCATTGGTGCCATCCAGGACTTATATCTCCAGAGTCAAAATTTGGGCAGGAATCACTGCAGACTCATCTCACCAGTTCCAACTCCTCCCCTCTGGTAGGCGCTACAGAGCTCTGTACGCCAAAACCGCTTCTTTCCACTGGCCGTCACTCTGATGAACAATTAATCAGTCATACTGCCCTATTACCTCCATTTCTGTCAGGCTTGGCGTAGCGACGAAGGCAGGACCCAAATGCAGACTCGGGAGACAGGGTAGTTGAGTGCAAAAAAGATATTTTAATGATTCCAGTGACACAGAATCAGAAAATCAGACGAACGCACAAGGAGGAACAAGACAGACAGAGTTTAAATACATAGGGGAAGGCAGGCACAGGTGGAAAAAAAAAATCAGGGCGGGGCTTGCAATCACACAGGAGGGGAATACATGAGGAAGGAGGTGCCTGAAACGAGAGACAAGGTGAGTGACAGAAAACAATGACAGAGACAAAACTACACAGAAGGTCCGGGTGTTACAGTACCCCCCCACCCTCCCTCCCTCTCTAAGGCCAGCACCTGACGGCCAAGGCTCATCAGGAAACCTCCGGTGGGGGTCGGGGAGGTGGTGGGGGTCTGGAGGCAAGGACCAAAAGGGCTCTCCTTGAATGGCTTCAGCCGGGCTACATGGAACGTGGGGTGAACTCTCATGGGCCTAGGAAGCTTGAGTCTCACCACCACAGGGTTAATCACCTTCGAGATCGGGAACGGGCCCACAAAACGAGGTGCCAACTTGCGGGACTCCACGTGAAGGAGGTCCCATGTGGACAATCACACCCTCTGGCCGACCCGGTAGGGAGGGGCCAGGGTACGCCGTCGATCCGCTGTCTCCTTGTAGCGGGTGGAGTTTCTGAGGAGTACCTGTCAGGCTCGACCCCAGGTGCGGCGGCAGTGGTGGACCATGGCCAAAGCAGAGGGGACCCTAGACTCCCTCAGCAGTGCTGGAAACAGGGGTGGCTAGTAGCCATAAGCGCACTGAAACGGGGAGAGACCAGTGGATGAGCAGGGGAGAGTGTTATGCGCATACTCAACCCAGATGAGGTGCTTGCTCCAGGAAGTAGGGTTCTGTGACACCAGGCAGCGAAGGCCGGTCTCCAGCTCCTGGTTCAACCGCTCCGCCTGGCCGTTGGACTGGGGTTGATATCCTGAAGACAGGCTGACAGTGGCTCCTACGAGCATGCAGAACTCCCTCCAGAACTTGGAGATGAACTGAGGGCCCCGATCTGACACCACATCTGTGGGAAAACCATGGAGACGGAAAGCATGAGACAGGACAGCCTCCGCCATTTCCTTGGCGGAGGGCAACTTAGGCAGGGGAATGAAGTGGGCCATCTTGGTGAATCGGTCGACTACCGTGAGAATGGTGGTGTTCCCCTCCGACAGGGGAAGACCTGTGACCAAGTCCAGAGAAATATCTGACCAGGGACGACGCGGGACCGGTAGTGGGCGTAGGAGACCAGCCGGAGGGCGTCGGGGAACCTTGTTCCGTGCACACACCTGGCAAGCCGAAACATACTCCCCCACCTATCTCTCCATCACGGGCCACCAGAACCGCTGCTTTATGACGAACATTGTCCTCCGGACCCCGGGGTGGCAGGAAAATCGGGAGGAGTGAGCCCACTGGATTACCTGAGATTGGAGGGGAAAGGGGACAAACAACCTGCTCGGAGGGCAATAATCAGGGACATTAATGTTCGCGGCAGCCTGCCTCACCCTCTCCTCAATGTCCCAAGTGACAGCACCAACCAGACAGGAGGGTGGCAGAATGTATGAGGGAGGGTTGGGGGGAGCAACAGGGTCAAACCGCCGAGACAACGCGTCAGGCTTCGCATTTTTAGAACCAGGGCAATACGACAGAGAGAAGTTGAATCTATTAAAAAAATAGAGCCCACCTGGCTTGACGCGGGATCAGTCTCTTAGCTGCCCGGAGATACTCTAGATTCCTATGGTCCGTCCAGACCAGGAATGGGTGCACTGCCCCCTCCAGCCAGTGCCGCCATTCCTCCAGGGCTACCTTGACACCTAGTAGTTCGCGGTTTCCAACATCGTAGTTCCTCTCCGCAGGCGAAAGTCTCCGAGAGAGGAAAGCACAGGGGTGCAGCTTGTTGTCCTTCTTGGACCGTTGGGACAGTACCGCCCCAACTCCCACATCTGAGGCATCCACCTCCACGATGAACTGCTGAAGTGGATCTGGTAGAGTAAATACAGGGGCAGTGGTGAATGCTCCCTTGAGTCGTTGGAAGGCAGCCCCCGCAGCAGGGTTCCACTGGAACTTAATAGCAGGGGAGGTTAGTGCATGCAGGGGGGCGGCTACGGAGCTAAAGTTCCTAATAAATTTCCTATAAAAATTAGCAAATCCCAAAAAACGTTTGACCTCCTTGCGGTTGCTAGGATTGGGCCAATCCGTAACCTCTTCGACCTTAGCCGGTTCCATCTGCACATCTCCCTCAGATACTATGAATCCCAGGAACGAGACAGTGGGCACATGTCTCCGCTTTCACAAAGAGTTGGTGGTCTAGGAGGCGCTGGAGGACCTGTCTGACATGTACCTTGTGGGTCTCTTTGTCGGGAGAGAAGATGAGAATGTCATCCAAGTAAACAAAAACCGAGTCGTTGAGTACGTCTCGGAGGACATCATTGACCAGAGCCTGGAACACAGCTGGAGCATTGGTTAGTCCGAAGGGCACTAAGAGTGTTAAAAGCAGTCTTCCATTCATCCCCCTCCCGTATTCTGACCAGATGGTAGGCATTTCTTAGGTCAAGTTTAGTAAAGACCTTGGCACCTCGCAACAGTTCAAATACAGAAGAAATAAGAGGGAGGGGGTACCTGTTTTTTATGGTGATGTCGTCAATACAGGGGCGGATGTTCTTGTCCTTCTTGCCGACAAAGAAAAAACCAGCTCCCGCTGGGGATGATGACGGTCTAATAAGGCCTGCAGCCAATGCCGAGGTCACATATTTCATCATGGCCTGTCACTCAGGTGCAGACAAGGAATAGAGTCTTCCCCTTGGAGGAGAAGAGCCATGGAGCAGGTTGATGGCACAATCATACTCTCGATGCGGAGGCAGAGAAGTGGCTCGGGCCTTATTAAATACCTCCTTAAGGTCATGGTAGCAGGTCGGCACCTTGGAAAGGGCCGGATAGTTGGAATCCAGCGTAGGCGACAGCTGAGGAGTAGGTGGTGGAGAGGTCAGGGATGCTTTCGAGGGAAAACACCTCTCCGAGCACTCTCTCCTCCAAGCAATCATCCTCCCCGAAGCCAAGTCAAAATGGGGGTTGTGTTTGGACAACCATGGGAAACCCAGAATGAGGGGGTGTTGCAGGGACTGGAACAGGTGGAAACTGAGAGTCTGTGTGGTGGTCAGGAAAGGTTAACTGTACCGGGGACGTGTGGTGAGTTACCCGGCAGAGAAGACGCCCGTCGAGAGCGCTGGCCTCCAGCGGTTTGGAGAGAGGGAGGCACTCTAACCCCAGCTTGCGAGCTAGTCCTCCGTTCATCAGATTGGCGTCCGAGCCGGAGTCCACCAACACAGTCTGATTGAGGGAGAAGGACTGAGAAACAAGAGTAACTTTTGGGAATAAACGAGAGGGACTTACGGACAGGGTTGTAAGGCTCACCAGTGCCCTCTTCAGTGATGAGCCTGGTCTTTTACTGGACACGAGGCAATGAGGTGCCCCTCTGGCCGCAGTAGATGCACCTGCCCTCTCATAGGCGAAGCTGCCGTTCCTCCGGAGTTAACTTGGTCCTCCCAAGCTGCATGGGTTCCTCTGTTAGGGGGTGGGCTGCAGGGAGACCAGGAAGGGCATAGAGCCTAGAGGCTGGGCTGGTGGCGAGGTTGCTGGGGAATGGGTTCCTCTCGAGGCCTGAACTGGTTCTCCCGAGAGGAGGAGAGACTGAGCAAGGGAATGGCGAACTATAGGAGCGGCTAGGTCTTTCTCTCATGAGCTCCTCAAGGCAACTCTCCAGCCAAATAGCAAGGGGCAATTAAGGTGTCGAGACTCTCCGAGTCATCCCTCACTACTAGTTCCGCTCTCACTGGATTGTTAAGTCCTCGGAGAAAAATCCCCTGGAGGGAGACATCGGACCATCCTGATTCTTGCACTATAGTTCTGAAGTCAATTGAAAACTCAGCCACGCTACGGGAGCCCTGACGTAGGGAAAGTAGGCGTGAGGAAACGCATTTCCTTACGCATTTCGTCTGTGAAACACTGGTATGAAGAGTTAGCGGGAGACTGGCTGTCCCATACGTCTAGCCCAGGCTAAAGCTCTCCCAGTAAGTGACCCCATAATAAAAGCAATCTTAGCTCTATCCGTCACATATCTAGAGGGTAGCTGGTCAAAAACTAAGGAGCACTGCATAAGAAAAGACTTGCATGTGCCCAGGTCTCCAGCGTAGTGCTCCGGCGCCGGAACGTGTGGCTCTCGGGGGCAAAAGGCGGGCTGGGTAAGGGGTAGTGAAGGAGCAGTTGTAGCAGCAGGGGCTTCTGAGGTTGAAAAGGACAGCTGTGAGCAAACCTGGCCGAGCTGCTGTCCAAGCTGACTCATGTCAGCAGAAAGGGATCTGAGGGACTCCATAACGGTCCAGAGGAGTTGGTCATGTTGGTCCACGAGAGTGCCTTGTGAGGCAAGAGCCTGATGGAAAAAATCGGAGTCTGCTGGGTCCATGTTGGTGCGTTCGTACCGTCAGGCTTGGCGTAGCGACGAAGGCAGGACCCAAATGCAGACTCGGGAGACAGGGTAGTTGAGTGCAAAAAAGGTATTTTAATGATTCCAGTGACACGGGACACAGAATCAGAAAATCAGATGAACGCACAAGGAGGAACAAGACAAACAGAGTTTAAATACACAGGGGAAGGCAGGCACACAAGGCACAGGTGGAAACAATCAGGGCAGGGCTTGCAATCACACAGGAGGGGAACACATGAGAAAGGAGGTGCCTGAAACGAGAGACAAGGTGAGTGACAGAAAACAACGACAGAGACAAAACTACACATAAGGTCCGGGTGTTACAATTTCATTGTCATTGTTGTTGTGTTTTTATGTTCATATACTTGTGTTTATACCTATATTTATATTTGTACATAGTTGCTAAATGTTTATGCTTACCTCTGTTCCTCTTTGTTGTCCTTGTTTTACATAGCCAATAAAGCTGAATCTGATTCTGACTCATACTAATTAGACTAATAATTTAGTCTAATGTGTAGCCTCGTGACCCCCCTGCTAGCAGGCCAAATGGTTGAGGGCAGCCAGTCGAACGAGGCTGTCCAGTCACGCTCTACTAGGATACACGTGCCCTGCAGACAGCAACACACACATCTAATGAAAAAGTTATCATTACGCTTGAGTTCCTGGCCTGACAACTAACACTCATGGCAGTAAGTATTTCAATATTTTCTGTGCTGACAAATTTGATTCACTAATATGACTACTAATAATAACAGCAACAGTAGTAGAATAATAATGACAACAAAAGCAGTAATGGTATCAGTAATAGTAAAATTACTTATAATAATTACGTTTCATTTCATTTAGCTGACGCTTTTATCCAAACTTACAATGAGTGCATTCATCACACACTGATGACAGGGGCTACCATGATTGCCACTGTCATCTCCCATTAGGACTCACATTCACACACCGTAGGCACAGTTACGGGAGCAATTTGGGGTTGAGTGTCTTGCCCAAGGACACATCGACATGGACTAGCGGAGCCAGGGATCGAACCGCCAAATCCTCTGGTTGAAGGACCCCTGCTCTACCACTGAGCCACTGTCGCCCGTTATCATACCTTTATTATAATAATAATAATAGTAGCAGTGGGTGTCAGCATGGCCACGGCAGGAGGCAGGACCAGGGTCCAGATATAACCACTATCCATGGAAACCTGTTAGACGAGAAAGAAGTAGTTAGTAATGTGAATTGATGGGAGACCTGAAAGTCTTCAGTCTACTCTGAAATGCAGACTGTGTCTGCCGCCTGGACTGAAATTGGAAGCTGGTTCCATAGAGGAGGAGCTTGATAACTGAAGGCTCTGGCTCCCATCCTACTTTTTAAGACTCTAGGAACCACAAGTAGCCCTGCATTCAGTGAGCGCAGCTCTGTAGTGGGGTAATATGGTACTATAAGCTCTCTAGTGGGGTAATATGGTACTATAAGCTCTCCAGTGGGGTAATATGGTACTATAAGCTCTCTAGTGGGGTAATATGGTACTATAAGCTCTCCAGTGGGGTAATATGGTACTATAAGCTCTCTAGTGGGGTAATATGGTACTATAAGCTCTCCAGTGCGGTAATATGGTACTATAAGCTCTCTAGTGGGGTAATATGGTACTATAAGCTCTCCAGTGGGGTAATATGGTACTATAAGCTCTCAAGTGGGGTAATATGGTACTATAAGCTCTCTAGTGGGGTAATGTGGTACTGTAAGATCTCTAGTGGGGTAATATGGTACTATAAGCTCCTTAAGATATGATGGTGCCTCACCAATTAAGGCTTTGTAGGAGAGGAGCAGGAGGATTTTAAATGTGATTCTGGATTGTACAGGGAGCCAGTGCAAAGAAGCTAATACAGGAGTAATATGATCTCTTTTCTTAGTTTTTGTTAGTACACGAGCTGCAGCATTCTGGATCAACTGGAGAGATTTAAGAGACTTATTAGAGCAGCCTGATAATAAGGAATTGCAGTAGTCTAGTCTAGAAGTAACAAATACGTGAACTAATTTTTCTGCATCACTTTGAGACAGGATGTGTCTAATTTTTTAAATGTTACGTAGGTGAAAAAAGGCAGTCCTTGGTATTTGTTTTACATGAGAGTTAAAGGACAAGTCCTGATCAAAGATAACTCCGAGATTCTTTACGGTGGTGCTGGATGCCAGGACAATGCCATCAAGAGTAACTATATTACATTACATTTCATTTAGCAGACGCGTTTATCCAAAGCGACTTACAATAAGTGCATTCAACCAAGGGAGTTCAGAACAACAAAAATCAAGACAGTACAATTCCTCAAGAAAGCCAAACTACCAAGTGCTATGAATATGTGCCATTTAAGTGCTACTAGAGTACTAAGAGAGATACAGAATTTAATTTTTAATTTTTTTTTATTTTTAATTTTTTTTTATTATTCCAGGTATAGTCGGAAGAGATGTGTTTTTAGTTTGCGGCGGAAGATGTAGAGACTTTATCATTAGATTAGACTATATCATTAGATAGTTGATTTCGGAGGTGTTCTGGGCCTAGTAGAATAACTTCAGTTTTGTCTGAATTTAACATCAGGAAGTTGCAGGTCATCCATGTTTTTATATCTTTGCTTGAAGACATGCTTGAAGTTTAGCAAGCTGATTGGTTTCTTCTGGCTTGATCGATAGCTATAGTTGAGTATCATCTGCATAACAATGACAGTTTATGTGGTGTTTTCTGATAATATTGCCTAAAGGAAACATAAATAAGGTGAATAAAATGGGTCCAAGCACAGAACCTTGTGGAACTCCGTGACTGGCGTTGGTGGTCATCGAGGTTTCATCGTTTATATATACAAACTGAGATCGATCTGATAAATAAGATTTAACCCAGTTCAGTGCGGTTCCTTTAATGCCAATTGACTGTTCTAATCTCTGTAATAGGATGTGATGGTCAATGGTGTCGAACGCAGCACTAAGGTCTAACAAGTCAAGTACAGAGACAAGTCCTTTATCTGATGCAATTAGAAGGTCATTAGTAATGTCCACCAGTGCTATATCTGTGCTGTGGTGTTTTCTAAATCCTGAATAAAAATCCTCAAATAAACTATTGTTACATAGAAAGTCTCCCAGCTGATGTAAGTCACTGTTTTGTTCTGTGATCCTATCAGCCCCTCAGTCAGAACACACACACATAATTCTTAAGGACAGGCTGACTAGCCAAGCGAGAGGCAAACAGTAAACCGTGTGAGTGACCCGATGGCCTTATGAAGCTGCTGCTGTTCAACAGATGACACTGATGGCTTTTGTTCTCTGAGGATGACAGCAGAGCAGAGGAGGAGCCTTCCCTTATCACTGTTACATCCCATAGTATGTTGCTTAGTTATCCCATTCGCATGGCAGGGCATTACTGAATAAATCACTCTGCGACACCTAAGACATGAAAATTATATTTTAACTTGTCTGTGTGTTTAGCGGCTAATCCAAGCAAACATATTCCACTTAAAAACTAAGTGTATATACAGTAGTTGATGATAATAATAATGATTTTTGTTTATTAGTTATTATACACATAGATAAATATTATAAATAATAATTAAGAAAACCATTAAACTGTGTTATTTCCTCTGACACTAATTCAGATATCAAAATATCAGGTATTGTGTATCGTTACATTCCTTATCGATTCAACACTGCAACTGCTTCAAGGCCCTGATCTATGAGGGCGCTACATGTGAGTCGCTCATTTGACTAATTGCAATTTCTTAGGGATTTTGCGCTACAAAACTACAATAAAGTACCATATGAACAATGGCAGGTTCTGCAGAATAGGCTTTGGAGCTGTATATCTAAACCAGCTATTAGACCTTCACTATCACTACATCGGGACGAGGTGAAGCAGCATCAACACATGAGTTGATAAAAGTTGATCAAATTGACACACAGAAATAGTGTCTGGGTCGATGACCAAGCTGCCATGACTATCTGCAGGGTGCATTCTACTAGGAGGGAACCAGGAGGCATCAGGACACTTAACAATGCATGTACACTGAATGGGGGGGGGGGTGTAGGTTGTCAATAGGGGCAAAAAGCATTTTGTTTGGTGAGCTACTATTGCACTGGTTTTAACTGTAGAGCAATGTTGCACTTTTATGGTTGTATTGCTAGAAAGAGTTATGCCATAATGTGAATCCTGCTTGAGTTGGCAGTCGGAGCAGTGCCTTGTTGGAGATTCATGTGGTGTCCCTCCGTTCACCCCTCCGTGCTGCTATAGCACAGACTCCATGCACATGAATAAAGGCCAATCAATACCTAGAGCGCCTCCATCTCTCTACAGCATCACACACCACTGGTCAGGGTGTCCTACACTGCCCCCATGAGGGCACAACCCAAACCTCCATGGACCCGATGATGGCAGTGATGACGATGTTACAGTACATAGGGTTATATGATGTGCAAGATGCTGCTGTTCGAGGTCAATAACCTCAGTAAAAGAACCTTACTGCTGCCCAACTGCATCTTATTGTGCTTTCTCTAATAGCTCTATGTTCTCTTCCATTCCTCTCTCTGTCTCCACGGTGATTTGTCACCACAGATACGTCCTCCATGGCAACAACTCTTTGGCGAGACAGCCGATGGTGATGCTTATGAGGAGGTGTGACAGCAAATGTATTTTTAGCTCATCAGCCAGGTAGCCACACACACTTGAGAGGATGTTTCTGTGAGGGGAGGAAACACAAAGCCTCCTTTGTTCAAACCTCACAGTGTGAATTGATTGCTTCAGGATGATGTGACATTACATGTAACAAGTCTTCACATATATGAACATATGAAAGCTCAAAGCTATAACGTTGAAACTGTGGTTTGTAATAATTTGAATAGGAAAAACAGCTTCAGACTGGTTGTAAGGAATTCAAATGACATTTGTTGGTCATCTGTTGTTTGAGAGGGATCCTCCTCTGTTGCTCTCCTGAAGGTTTCTTCCCTTTTTCTCCCCGTTAAAAGTTTTTTTTGGGGGGAGTTTTTCCTGAACCGATGTGAGGGTCAAAGGTCAGAGGATGTCATATGTGTACAGATTGTAAAGCCATTTGAGGCTAATTTGTAATTTGTGATTTTGGGCTACACAAAAAAAATCGAATTGAATTGAATTGAATTCATTGCATGAGCCAACCCAACTACATCATACCCATTCTTATTTAGTTTCCCAAATTACCGAAAGCCATGCAAAACAAAGGCTACCATCTGAGTCTGTCACTCTTGGCATTTTAATGGGGGAGGTTGCTAATCCAGTGAGTTCTGATTGATGATGTTCAATAAAAAGACAATAATTCAGAAAAAAAGCTGTTTGTCCACTTTTTAAACAATTTTTTCCCATTTGAAAGCGCTGTCCTGCTGCAGAGGGGTTGTCAGACGATGGGATGATGTCACAGCCTGAGTTAGAGCTTTCTTCGCTGTGGTCATTTGGAAGCACAGTAACATGCAGTGACTGGGTGTGAAATGTTTGTCACTGTGTCTGTCTCCCAGCTGATTGTCAGTGAGAGTAAGACACAGCCTGCCAAGCTATAGAACAGGGTCTGCCTGATGTCTCGGTTTGAGGTCATATATAATGATATTCTATTTAAAAGCCCCCTCTACAGCTACCAATCATTTTAATACTGATATATCTATTCAGTTTGTCACGCCTTATTTCATTGTTTATTATTTATTTTTTATTATATTAAATAATAATTATTGTATGATGTGTAAATCAGTTAACCACACTGTCTGATGTTCCTGTCCCTCTTCTGTCCTCCCTGTCCCTCCCTGTCTCAGCGGTGGTTGTACCTGACAGGGCATCAGAGAAGGCGGGGCTTGCGAATGAGCTCGGCAGCGAAGAGGATCTGCTGTATGAAGAGTTTCGCAGTTCTGGACATCGTTTTGGACACCCAGGAGGAGGCGGTGGAGAGCAGCTGGCCATCAATGAGGTAGGCAGCATGAAGATGTGGTCTAGATTTCACCTGGGTTATGGTTAGAAGCACCATGATTGGCTCAGAAGATGTTGGTTTAGATAGAAGATTTAGAAAGCAACTCTGTGCAGGATTATCATGTGAATGTATCATCTTTTAAATGATCTTTTATTTGCACATGTCATTGTAGCTTTATGATTTCTGCTGCAACTATTAATGTTTAATAGCAGCTTGAAATGGGTTATTGTTTAGGTTTGAGCTGTGATATGGTTAAGATATAAAACTGGTTATTTTTAGGTTAAGATGTCCTTACACCAATTGATAGTTCAGTAGCAGTGATAGTGGAGAAGCCATCTTCCTGTTTAACTTCTGCCAATTGGTTTTGGGACGATATGTTCATATTTACAGTCAACCCAACCAGCTGTCTGGTTTGGTCGAAATAAAGCCTCATTTCACAGAGTTGGATGTGCAATATGTTGCCTCCCTCTGCCTGCTGAGCAGCTTTCAGTCTTCGGAGCAGACCATTAAATTAGCCAAATAAAATGACAGATTTCACCCAAACAATTTCCCCATAAAAATTGTACGCAGCCAATCACTGATAAACTCCGTCCAATTGCACAGCTCTAGTTCCAATGCATTGTGGGCCTTTGTTCACATAGCTGTCTGGCCACGTGTCTTTTAGTGCATGTTAGTACTAGTTAGTGCATGTGAGCGTGCCCCACTGGTTAGCTAACGGCTGTTGTTCTGCACTGCTCTCATACAGTGATCGTTGTGGAAGTGTAGCACCCTACTCACAATTAATTTCCTGCATTATGGTTCAATTGACAATTGAAAATATAAAAAATATAATGGAACATAATGCAGTAAGGCTCTCAGGCATTCAGTAATGCTTTCATATATTTCTTCTCCTGTAGATCAACTTCTCAATTTATGCGATCTCTGCTGAGTCAATTCACATGTAGTCATAATTTACTCTCCCCTCCCCTTTTGTGTCTTTAACCTCTTTAAATGTGCACGTGGCACCTTTTTTACCTCAATGATACATGAATTTATTGGAATTGATTTATAAACCCCTAAATGGCTCAGATGTGTTTTAACAATATTTCTGCTCATTTCAAAATTATCTGCACATTCAAAACATGTCCCATATATAAGTGTTCACTGAGAGGTCAAGAATAAAGTCATAATATTTTGATAAAAGAATTGTTGTAATATACAGCACCAGTCAAAAGTTTAGACACACCTTCTCATTCACATTGGATGAGAAGGTGTGTCCAAACTGAGAATATAATATCAATTTAATGAGAATAAAGTCATAATATTTCAAGAGAAAATCAATCCTGTAAAAAAAAAAATCACTTCTGCTTAGATGTGGTTTATTGTCCACATGAATGTTAACCACACCACCTCTGACAAAGTGGCTCCATCCACTTCATCATCAACAATGAAAGCAGCAGTTAAACCCCGGAGCTCAGAGGAGAGGGCCGGCCTGTCTGCTACGGACACTGACGATGATGAAGTGATCATCATCGGTTGTAGAAATCCAACATCAAATAGTCTACTGAATGATGTGAATGTGAATGTGATATATATGTGATATATGTATTTATATATATATATATATATTGTTCATCATCATAAAGGTTCTGTGTGTAAAATCTCTGCAGTGAACACGACTGTGCTGGAGGAATTGCAGCAGACACACCCGTCTCCAGTCACCTCACAGATAGCTGTCAGTTTCACATCATTCAGATGCACAGGGGGCTTTTTAGTAGGCTGAATAGGGTGAATAGTGTGTGTGTGTGTGTTCACGATAATGCAAACGGCTTTGTTCAAATATAAGTAAAGATCATTCTGTCCTCCTAAAATAGTGGTAGGCACATGTCCCTATTGTCCATATGCAAACATATGCCCTTGGTAGCACCCACCCTCCAGTGCCCCTTCAGGAAAACACTCTCAGCACTGTTGCCATTGTTTGCACTGTTAGAGCTGTTCGCATCGATAGTTGCCAGACACAGTTACTTTTAGCTGAACTGAACTGACAGGAAATAGAAAATTCAGTGTTATTATGGTAGCAAGTGAAGAAGAGCATGGCCTCAGTAAAGGACTAGAAATGGCTGCCTTTGCCTTTTGGCTAAGATGGGTGGCAAAAACAAGCTCTGAGGTTGCTGGGTTACTTGGTTGTCATGGATACCTGCTCCAGATTCTGCTGATGCACTCTTACAGCACCTTGATTAAGTCTCACACTTGATCTGGGGTATGTCCCCCTCTTTCAGTTTGAGCTTCTGACTGTTCTACTGTTGCACTCATTTCTAATAGTATACATATCATGAATGACAGAGGAAAACACTTTGTTCACAACCAAAGAGAAAAAACAAGAGACACTTATTTCTTGTGACTCCATTATGGAAACATATTACTTTACAAAAGCTATTTTTTTGTTGTTGACTGGATTTGTTGGAACATGTTTTTGAATTGGTAACATGGCTAACTCATTCATAAATGTTAATACCGCTTTGCTTATATATTAGGTATTTAGCTGTCTTTGTGAATGTATAGTTGGGACTTTGGCTGGGATGGGGCCTTGTGAGGTTTTTAGTGAAGCAGGCCTAGGCCGAGTACAGCAAACCACTTGGTGCACATATAAGTTGATCATACAGGAAGTGATATAAGAAATGATTTTTCCCTTACGTATTCATGATTTGCTCTTATTTTGTTAGTGCCCTTGATTTCTGGGATGGTGGGCGACTGTTGCTCAGTGGTGAGCAGGGTCGTCCTTCAATCAGAGATCGGCGGTTCGATCCCCAGCTCTATTAGACCATGTCAATGTGTCGTTGGGCAAGACACTTAACACCAAATTGCTCACGTAGCTGTGACTACGGTGTATGAATGATGTATGCATGTTAGCTACTCCTGATGGGCAGGTGGCACCTTAGCTCCTCCCATCAGGGTGTGAATGGGTGAATGATGTCATGTAGTGTTAAAGAGCTTTGAGCGGTCAGAAGACTAGAAAAGATCTATACAAGTACAGACCATTTACAGTTTTACCAGTGTTTTCTGATTTAAATTTTTCTCTTATGTAAGAAAAAAACCGTTACGACTGGTCAAGAGCACTCTTACCAAGATAACAAAACATCTTGTTTTCACAGTCCACAAATTGTTTGTTCAACACAGGGAAACATACGTTTTAAATTTGAAGAACACAAAGAATGCATGAATACCATAAAATAGATGAGATTCCTGTAACACCAGGACTGATGCTGCAGAAAATCATGTTCACTTAGTTCAAGTTTATTTAACAGAACCTCCATTTCACTACTGCTTAAGTTCTTCTCCTTCATCTTACACCTTTTTTTGGTGGCATCTCATCAATTGTTGGGCATGTGCTGGAGGATTTGAACACTGCATTACAGCTGCTATCGTGTTTAGGGGGCGTCACCTAGGCTAATAATAAACAACCAGCCACACGCCTCCAGTTTATGAGCAGCATCTGTCATTCAGCACAACTGGTGAGAGCGGATCTGGATGGTTAAGAACATTTGATGCTCTGGATCAGGAAAAACTCCCCCCAAAAAAGGGAAGAAACCTTCAGGAGAGCAACAAAGTACAACTATTGTACAGAAGTACAATAGATGTCATGTGTACAGAATGAACAACATAACAGTTACAACACATTCAATGGATATGACAGAAATTATTCATATGAGAGTAGTAAGCAGAATAATGATGGAAAAATTATGACTAATAATAATAACAGCAGCAGTAAATATAGTAGAATAATATTCATAATAAAAGCAGTAATGGTA
Source organism: Ophiodon elongatus (assembly GCA_016806645.1). NCBI lineage: Eukaryota > Metazoa > Chordata > Actinopteri > Perciformes > Hexagrammidae > Ophiodon > Ophiodon elongatus. The sequence goes on along the minus strand of JACSYO010000016.1, from coordinate 211,792 downwards.
TCAGTAAAATAAATGTGACTAATAATAATACTAGAAAATTTCGCAAGACATTTTGACAGTGTGGCTGCTACTGCCGTAAGACGTTGCAATATATATACGCCAACATTACCTGTAGTAAGATGTGTTATTGAGGTACAATATATATATACGCCAACATTACCGGTAGTAAGATGTGTTATTGAGGTACAATATATATATATATATATATGCGAGTAGATTACATACAAAGTCAATGCACAGACAACAAATTTCTGCCGGGCGGCGCGAACGGAGAGAGAAGAGAGACAGTGCGAAGAGAAAGTTTACAGTTAGCGACGTACTTTCAGCTATAGTAAATATTTTGTTTGGAAAAATAAAACTGTTGTAATGTTCATTTTTCATTTGCACACATCCCATGATGCTTGATCTGTAGTATGAAGTAATGACTCAGTCCCATTTGATCTCAGTCCCTCTAACAACTGGTGGAAGTAGATTGACAGACATCACTTCTACTCAAAAAACGATTTTACAAAATTTGTTTTTAGACATTTATTATACATTTATCTACTATTTTATCCATATATTCCACCACTTTTGTGAACCTAAGACTTTGCTAAACCAATTTCAAGCACCAAAACAGGTTGTCCACATGATTAAAGGTATGTTTTCACAAGAGATTTGAAGAATAAAAAAAAAAATTACTTAAATTTTTCAGCTTTATGGCCAAATTATCTCTTCACACAGTGTTTTAGGACAATTGGTGAATCATTATATAGATAGCTGAGATTGTTCTGCAAATTATCATATACAACACATGGATATGTCTCATATGCAAATATCTTTGAAGGTGTATTTAAGAAAATATGTAAAAATCAGGAAAATGCACTTAGACCCCAGAGGGTTAAAGTATGGCGAGCCACTATTGGCCAAAGAGGAGTGGGTTTTTTTGCTCTCTTCACGCCGAAACCCAATGCAAGTGAATGCGTAACTGTCTCGCCGTTTTTGGCGATTTTCGGGAAAACGCCTAGACGAATCTCTTAAAAAAGTCATAGCACAAGATTCACGATCAGGCCGCACGTTTTTATGTATTTTGACGCATGTGTTGGCAACGCTGCGGGAGGAGGTACGCGCCAAACTTCTGTACGGAAGAAGGAGAATAAGCGTAACAAGCCCGCAGGATTATAGCCTTGTTGCGTCACAACCACACTGAATTAGCAATGGATGTCAGCAGGGCGCCAGCAGGAGGCAGGACCAGGGTCCAGATACGTATAACCACGATCCATGTAAACCTGTGAGGAGAGAAAGCACAAAGCCTCCGGGGGAAGAAGTAGAGTTAGTAATGTGCATTGATAGAACATGAATTCATACAGAAGGAGAGAGAAAAGGAGAGAGGAGCTCAGTGTATCCTAAGTTGTCCCCCAGCAGTCTAGGCCTATAGCAGCATATCTAGGGGCTGGACTAGGGCAAAACTGAGCCAGCCCCAACTATAAACCTGAGCCAGCCCTAACTATAAGTGCTATCAAAGAAGAAAGTCTTAAGCCTACTCTTAAATGTGGTGACTGTGTCTGCCCCCGTATAGAGAAACTATATCATTAGATAATTAATTTTGGACGTGTTTTGGGCCTAGTAGAATAACTTGATTTTTGTCAGAGTTTAACATCAGGACGTTGCAAAACAATGAAAGTTTAGAGTTGAAGAGTTGCTTGTAGAGATCAGTAACAGCAGGCACCGGTTTGTAATCAAACGCTAATGTTGCTCACACTGATCCATTTTGATTTCAAATTTAGTCTTCACATTAGACAGAAATTGAAATAACCAGTCCAGTCTCGATTTGGTGGACGATTAAAACCATTTCTTCTGTCTGCCCTGGGGTGCAGTAGTCTGTCACTGAATCTGGGTATAAAATGAGTTGTTCTTCTCCCTATTTCAGCTGCATTTAGTCTACTCTGTTGGGTTGGTTAATAAGGACAGATTGACAGCCAATCAAAATGGGTATCCAGGCAACCGCCAGTTTTCAAACAGACCATTACTTTGCTGCCATCCTGTGGGTCAGTCATGTCTGTTATCTAGAACCATAAGGAGTTAAAATATGTGTGTCTGACAAAAACTGGTGCTGTGTGGTTTCTAACTGTTTTTGCTGCTCAGAAGAGGGCGACTCAGATAATGGAGACTCAAAGGTTTGGTGACTTTGAGAGAAACAGGAAACCATGGAAACTAGGGACTTTAGTCGTTAGTTGCTGCAAGCTAATTAGCGAATACACAGACAGGATGATCATGGGAAATGCTACTGCTAGTCCGCTAGAATAGCTTTACTTTGAGGGTGAGGTGAAACAGGGGCATTAAGGAAAGATGAGCTATATATTGTCCCTAACCCTCTGACTGGTAAAGCTGATATGCAGTATGCTGCCTGAACATCAGCAGACACATCAAAATAAATGACACTAATCTTTTGAATAAATAATCAAATATTTAGGGAATATTTATTACAATAAGATCTATCATCAAAGGATAAGATGTTGTATGTTTCTCTTGCTATCAACAATTATCAATTTACTTAAAAGTATTATGCAGGTGTCCAAAGCCTAATGTATATTATTCCTCTGGGCCGAAGAACTCCATTTGTTGTAAAAATAAAATAGATGAGTTTAACAGTTTTTGTGCAGTTTTCTTTTTGATTATTCCAAATGTCCTTACTGCAAATATATCACTTACTAACGCAACCTTTCCTATAAAAGGGAAAATGTTCCACCTTTTGTGTCGATGTCCAATCAGTTCACCCCAAGTATTTCCCCAATTAAGATGTGAAAATATGGTGGCTTTACACCCCTAGTTTTGCACATCTTCAACCATTTTGTTCTGTTTCATACTTTAATAGTTTGCAATACACGTTAAAAAAACAAGTACATTTTCCAATGGCTCCACAGTTACTGCAGCTGAAGTATCACTCTGTATTCAGTGCCTCCAACTACGTCACTGTCATGTCACTGGATGAAGGAAAAACTGATTTTGCAGCTGTGCCCCAGAGACATAGAGAGCATCTGCAACAACTACAGGTATTTTTCAGACTATGTATATTAATCCACCGATGAAACTAGGACCCAACAAATGCACTACTTCCTTCTGTTTGAGGAGCATTTTGTCACAATTCAGCTTCCCTTCTCTTCTGCCATTCTACCTCTCACTCACATAATCAGTTCATTCAGTGCACCTGTTAGTCACACCCACCTCGTCAGCTCATCCTGTGCACCTGTTGGTCACACCCACCTCATCAGCTCATCCTGTGCACCTGTTAGTCACACCCACCTCATCAGCTCATCCTGTGCACCTGTTAGTCACACCCACCTCATCAGCTCATCCTGTGCACCTGTTAGTCACACCCACCTCGTCAGCTCATCCTGTGCACCTGTTAGTCACACCCACCTCGTCAGCTCATCCTGTGCGCCTGTTAGTCAATCCCACCTGCCCACTCTGCTGCACCAACTCCCTTCTGTATTTATGCCACAGTCTTACACACAATCACTGCCAGATCATTCTCCATGTTTTATCAGACCATCCAACACTTTTCCCGTGGACTGTTTCCCCTTGCCTCTGCCTGTTTGGACTTCTCCACCTTGCCTCTTCCCCGGTAACCGCCATAGTCTTCGGTCCCCGACCCCGAGATTCCTGCCTTCTCCCCTGGTGTGTTCTGCCTGAATAAAGCTTTGCTCTCCACTCACTATTCCATCTCCGTCTTATTGCGTCTGGGTCCTTACCACCATCTGTTACAGTACGATCTGGCTAGAACATGGACCCAGCATACGACACCTCATCATAGGCCCAACTTCTGACCATCCTGGGAAACCAGATAAAGCAACTCGCGGTATATGCCAATTTCCAGACCAAGGCACGATTAGGTTCGTGAAACATGTCGACTCAGTATGACACGGCTTGGCTGCCCTCTCCGCCGGCCTCCGCCGGCCTCCACCGTCCCACCGGCCTGGCTGCCCTCTCTGCCGGCCTCCACCGTCCCGCCGGCCTCCATCGGCCGACTCCCGACTCGGTTCCCCTGTCGCCACCCTGGCCGACCCCAGTATCCCGTTCGCCGTCCCGTCAGCAGCCCGGCCGACTCTGGACTCCCGTGTCCAAAATTGAGATTGATCTGCTAAAAAAAATATATATATGATTTTAAATTGAGTTCCAATTCCAAGAACATCACCATTCGTCCCAACCAGAAGCCATTGGACGTCCACTGAGGTAGGTGCACTGCTGCCTTGGAATCCGGAGACATGGCAGCCCTCATATCTGCTAAGGCTAAACTGTCCTGCGATATCAGGGTAGCAAACAAACGACATGCGTCCATCAATGACAACAAGGCTGCCCCACACAGCTGTGACAGTGATGCCTTCCTACCGGAGGGACTGAATTATTTCTATGCATGCATCAAAACCATGAATGACACGCCCACCAGAAAGACTGCACACCCCCCCATGACATATGACTCCAGTCATCATATTATTCATAGATAAAACAAGTCTCAAGATAACAACTTGTCTCTCAACGTCGATGAGAAGAAAGAGATGGCCTCAGAAGGCCCACGCTGCCCACCCCTCTCTTCTCATGAACAGATCCTGCATGGAGCAAGTCAGGACTAGCTAGTTTCTTGGTGTGCACATTGCCGATGACCTCAACTGGTCATGCAACTGCACTCCCCTCACCAAGAAGACACAACAGTGTCTCCACTGCCTCCGCCGTCTGAGTCCATCGTTGGGATTTCTCTCTGCTCCACGGACCATGGTACGGAGTGTGGCTGCAGAGGTTCCCGTTCTGAACCACTAACTATGCTGCAGCAAATTGTTCATATGTACTGTACTACACTGTACACAGATGGATGACTATAAAGCCTCTCTTATCCATACCTGTTTTTGTAATTCATATTTATTTGTTTATTTCTTTTTATTTCTATCAAATTTGATATCAATCTATTATTTGAAAGATCAAATAAAATGTATGGTATATGTGAATGCAGCAAATAGCTAGCACTCGACCTTAAACCACTGCATATGTGTGCATACAAACACACACACACACACTATTTCCCTTGAGATCCATCCATTATTCTGCATGGCCTCTACCGTACCCCTCCCTCTGTCCCTCGCATTCTCAACACCCCACCCCCCACCCACACAGGGGTTGCTATGGCCCTGCCTCAACTACTCTGGTATCCAGGATACGTTGACACACTCTCCATCCCGATTGGCTGCCAGCTATACAAGGGTGGGCACACAGAAAAGGAAGGGAAGGAAGGGGAAAAAAAGAAAAGAGGGTGATCTTGGTTGTTAGATGGATGGCTGAGGCCGCACAGCTCCAGGCAGAGCAACGAGCTCCATTTTAGCAGGAACTCTTAACAGAGAGAAAACGTGGGCTGAGACGGAGGGATAGAAGAGGACAAAGGAAACCAAAGGAAGAATAAATGGCCACTTGGATTGAGAGGTAGAAACATCTGGGTAAATGTAGGCTAGAAAGAGAGAAGAACGAGCCGGAAAAACAAGGGGAAGGACGGATAAAAAGAAGAGGGAGGAAAAGACGAAGAGGCATGAGCACGAACCAGAGAGATGCAGCATCCTGTCCTCCGTCTTTTATCCTGACAGCCGACCGAGAGAGAGAAAAGAAGAACAAAACGAACGACTGAACTGGTGGAAGATAGAAGGAAGAAAGAGAGGGGAGGCTCCTGTTCCTAAAAGAGGAGAACGGGAGTAAAGGAGGACAGGGGTGTTGGAGAGGGGGGCTGGGGTGCTCTGCACGTAGGCTAACACACAAGTAGCTTCACTGCGCGCAGATTCACACACACGCTGACACAGATAGGCACCCAGCCTCCACTGGCAGGCCGGGGCGACGCTGGGCATCGGCAAGGTGGCAGGAGAAGCAGAGGAGGCGACCGCCGGGGAAGAGCGGAGGAGGAGAGCAGCACCAGAGGACGACGACGGAGATAGTCGAGGAGGAGGACGAGGTGACGCGGTGTGGTGTGGCGGCTCGGCGCTGAGGGAGAGGCGACGGGGGAGGGGCAGCGGTGCTGAGGAGGAAGAAGAGGAGGAAGCCAGGGGACTGATGGCTCGTGGCAGCGGCTCAGGGAGGTGGAGCAGGCAGAGGTTGGGATTTTTTAGCACCATGCTGCGCTGCAACCTCCCCCCAGAGACACAGAAGGTGGTGGTGTTCCTCATCATGATGCTGCTCATCATCATCAACGTGGTGCTGATGTTCCTGCTGGCTTTCCAGTAGAACGCACACACACAGACCAACACCCTCTCACACACACACACACACGCACACACACACACACTCATCTATTCTGGATGGAGGAAAAGACCAGATAAACTGATACAGAGAGGAGCAGAGGAGGACAGAGCGGGGCTGCTGGGATTGATGGGTGTCCAACATGGCAGAATCAGAACACAGGTACAACCAGGAGGAGAGGGAAGATCATTTTGTGTGAGAATGGATGAATTTTGTACATTTTTGAAACATCAGAAACATGTAAACGAGAAGGTTTACTGTATATGAGAGGACCGTGTACAGGGTGAGTTCATCAGAATTGTAGAAAAACATTTTTTTCTCATACCGCGAGTAACAACAATTAATGCAGATGGTTTGATTTGGCCAGTCTCTGTGGTCTCTGTGTTCAGTCTCTATTCGATATTTTACTATTTCTCAACCAATTCCATGAAAAGAACCAAACCAACAATACTTTGTGACTTCCCCACCCGGTCTGTGAATCTCATCTCCAAACCCATAGGTTCCTACTCGCAAAGATATAGTTTCATTAAAGACTAAAGCTCAGCAATTTTCTTAAACAGTTGGACAAAGTAGTTTTTAAGTAACATCACTGAAACTGTAGGAAATAGTACATTTGTTGGGGACTATTTTCAGCAGCAGGAAGAAGATATGTTGAGCTTTGATACACACACACGATACTTTTAGTAATACATTGTTGTAAGTTCTGCCCATGGAATTTGTTAACTGACAGAAATAGACTGACAAAAATACAGAATATTGTCAACCTTACCATAACCATGAACATACGACTTGGCAGGTTCAACAGAACTGAATAGACAGGGTTGGTTTAACCTGATCAATAATTTAATGCCATATATTATAATATGATATTAATGTAATATATCTAGTACCTTGCTCCCAAATATTTTACTACCAACTAGCATTCATTTGTTTGTGTACTATCTTTCCTCTTGAGGTATTACAGTATTACAATACTACTTGTTATGCTTGCTGTTGTACTTGCTACTTTACACTTGCCACTGCAAATTCTTGATCTTAATTGACTGCCCAGTGTTCTTTATTTTCTTGTAACATTCACTAAAACCGCACACCTTTGACACAGGTATTTGTTGTTGTCAATGAATTTGCCGAGATTACATGTAGGCACTGTAGCAACAGGTCTGACAGTTTAGCTAAATCAGGGCTCTTACGTTTGTGTGGGCCAGTGGCCAGGTGTTAACCTCTGGTAGATAAAACATGGATTTCTACTGCATGACTCGTCCTTACCTCTCTTCTCTCTCACACCAGTCGTAATGCTCCATAAGTTCAGTCTACAGTAGTAATGTCACTGAAGATTGTATTACTGGAGAACAGCAGCTTTCTGCTTGCAGGTGAAACAGGAAGCACTCACGTTAAAATCCACAACAATATCAAAGTCTCTTAAAATTGACTGTGCTCCAGGTCAACCCTTCTTATAGGATGAGTAGACACAGCTTTTTAAATGTGAAATAAAGAAGCAGTGTGTATGTTCTGTAGCCTTGGTACAAAATTAAGTGAATATAAAAAATAAATACAAAACATGCTGGGGGCCTTTAGCCAAAACTGGAGCCTAAGTTGGTAGAGGAAAGTGAATATTGAATTAAGATTCAATAGATGGCCTGAGATATATTCATGTTACTCTGTGCAACTGTAACATTCAGCAGATAAGCTAATGCTATCTCACAACTGTGTTTCTGTGTCTTTGTTTTGGACTCTGTCTGAGTTAAGAAATCACTTAGTGCAGCTTTAAAAAACTGATGGAAATGTACACATTTACTTTATTTCCCTTTGGTAATTGGCTGCTGGGGAACACCACTGTGCTTCGTATTATGTTGCTCTTCACCCTTACCCGGTCAACACATTCCCACCCCAACACGTTCAATACCGCAGCTTGGTACACACTCCTATACGTCAAGCTATGACGCTCTACGCTCAAAATACACTTCTGACTTCAAAGGAAGTTCAAAGTAGGCAACATCTAAATTAGGTTTACAAGTGTGGATGATGTTAACTGACTAAAGCTTTGTTTGTACTCGCGCTTGGTGCCTGAGCACGATCCTCCGCACACAGCATAAAAGCTTGAGCATAAACGGAAGCGTTTATACTCTGTGCGCTGTGCGCTGCATCATTCTCCAAAATGCCAGAGGGCTTACAAACAAAATGAACTGTGGAATCAAAAAGACAACAAGTGTAACTCATAGATATGCTCATAGACTGTAGGTGTAACCACCAAAAAGCCATAAAACAACTTCTACGATGACGAGATGGGATTGTAATTATCTGTAAACTCAAATCTCATATTCATGAACTACATCATTATTAAGAAAACAAAGGTCAAATATCCTCTAAACAATTTAATTTGGCTGCAAAATAGTTACTCAATAAGATTTTTAAGACCTCTTGTTTCATCTCAAAATGAATTGGCCTATTTGGTTTAATCCCTAGACATGTAAATAGTGTTCATATCACTGAACTGTTTGTGATCGCCTGCGCCGTAATTACTACTCAATTAATCATCAGTTACTTGTCGTAACGACAGTGCTAATCACTACGCCACGTGACTAGTGAGTGTGATACACAAGTCAACGTCTACTTCTAGTTTGGTACCGGACACGAAAAGTGGACCCATCTACCATTTTCCCACCCCTGTGTGAACAATCTCTTTATACAACATCAATTGCTCTCAGTGTGTATTAGGGACGCATGTTTTTGTACTGTAGTTGGTCGCAAGCCAGGTACGTCGCATACACACGCTAAAGAGTGCCTCTGTTGCAGTATTTGACGCATTGACAGTGAGAACAGGTTGACCCAGAGCTTTTTGAGGGCTTCACTTGAAGCTAAGATATGAACTAAACCCAACCTCTTTGGTTTGTCCCTGAAAAAGAAGCCATATCCAGTTGGGACCCCTCATCATAAGTTGTAAGTCTGTGAGCTGTGAGCAGTTCAACCAGAGTGTATTTTCACTTTAATACAATGACTGGCCTGACATGGTGAATTTACTCCAAAGACTCAACAAAAGCTAGCTATTTGTATTGTTGTGGCATACACTACATTAAATAAAACATATTTTATTTTCTCAAGTAACATTCAGGTCTGATGTGTTTATGTAGGTGTGCCCAGAAAAAGCTAATGTGTGACCCACGAGCCCCTTGGCCAGACGAGACCTGACCCGCCCTCAGCTGCTCACATTAGGATCAGGGGGCACAGCTGCTTGTTTGTGTGTGTGTGTGTGTGTGTGTGTGTGTGTGTGTGTGTGTGTGTCACGAACCGGGGGAACAGTGTGTGTGTGTGTGTGTGTGTGTGTGTGTGTGTATTAGCCATTGCTGTTACCATAGTGACACTTAGTCATGCTCTATGAGCACTGTCATGATGCTTGACCTGTTTACAACAACCTGTAGGCAGCCGTTTACTATCACAACATTTGATAAGAAGATTGTGTTCAGTCATGTAGTCAGAGAGGCTTCTAGAGAGAAGGGCAGCCGAGAGGCAAGATGGTGTGGGTGTGTTGCCTAGCAACAGCCATATCGTCTGTTTTCCTCATCGCCATGATGGATCAGTGGAGCTATAGTAAGAGCCAGTAGCAGACAAGAAAATGAGATGTCTTTAACAACACTAGTGAGGTTGTGTTGATAGGCTGAGAGGAGGGGTGGTGGGCTGATGTGGTCCAGCAGGAGCTCTGTTGTCTCTACAGCAATGAGAGGCTGAGCACCATAATGGATGGTCTCTGTAGAGTATGGGCCATGTTGATGCAGTGAACCTGGCAGTGTGTACGAGGCGGTGTGAAATATGACCACTGCAGTGTCTTCATCTATAACACTGGCTCGGTCTCCTTCTGGTGGTTCTCTTTGTTTGCGTCCTCGTCCTCTGTCTCTCACACTTCCTCTTCTGTATCTGTCTCAGTCTACTTTCACCTCAGTTTCTCATTGCTTTTTTTCATCCTCAACCATGAGCCTTTATCTTATCTTAAAGATTAAGTTTATAGGCACAGAGTGACCTGTGTGTATGGGCCTGCCCTGAACCCATCCTTCACTGTGTCCCACAGCTATATGTGATACTAATTCTCTGGAGCTCACACAATGCACCATGTTGAAAGGGCCTTGTGTTGGCAGTTAATGGGCTAAGTGAGGTTTTTGACTTAAAACTATGCCATTTCATATCTTTTTGGACCATTGTTATTGCTATATAGCTTAAAGACAAAACTTGCTATAGTTGAATACTTATTTTGATTATTACACATTTCACAGCCTTCATATGAACATTTAATTCGTCTGGCAATGTTTGCCATGTAAAATCATATTCTGTAAATCAAAAGAGAAAATTATGTTTCATTAATTATATTTGTTCACAAATAAAACAAGTTAAAAATGATTTCACACAAAGTACGTGAATATTGTATCGATAAACGTGTTGATTTCTCAGAACCAACAAAACTCCTCCAGAGTTACAGAGGCCATTATACGGAGTGGAACTGACCTTGATGAGAAAACTGACCTGTGTGTAAAATTGGTGAAGTGCCCCTTTAATAGTAAATGGTAAATGGTCTGTACTTGTATAGATCTTTTCTAGTCTTCTGACCGCTCAAAGCTCTTTAACACTACATGATGACATCATTCACCCATTCATACACTGATGGGAGGGGGTAAGGTGCCACCTGTCCATCAGGAGTAGCTACCATTCACACACCGTAGGCACAGCTATGGGAGACATTAGGGTTAAGAGTCTTGCCCAAGGACACGGACATGGACTAGTGGAGCCAGGGATCGAACCGCCGATCCTCTGATAGGGTCCATGAAGGTTCCTCTGGGTGGTTCGAAACACATATTTGATGTAAGCAACTTTGCAAGTCATGTTCAGGTTCACTACATGCATCCGGACTGAAACATCTGGACATTCATCTTCCCAAGTATGAATGATGACTGTGGTGGTCCTCTGACTTTTCATCCAGCACCCTAATGAGGGTCATGTTAGGTTAGGCTATTTAGTGATACGTCTCACAAACTAATGGAAGGATTGTCCTCAGACAGTCACACTACTGTCAGGATGAATCGTAAAAACTTGGTGATCCCCGGACTTTTCATCAGATCAAAATTTTAGCTTGTAGAAAACCTTCCCATCAGTCTCAGCAATACTTTGTGTTTAGTGATAATTAGCAAATGTTAGCATCCAAACACAACAACTAAGTTGGTAAACGTGGTAAATATTATAGCTGTTAAACATTAGCATGTAAGCCTTCTGACTTTAGCATTATTCAGCTTATGTTCCCTGATTGTAAGTCATTCCAATGTGGTCCTAGATGTCAGATGTCAGAGCAGCCATTGAACAACCCTTCAGTCTCACCTCCCTTCACATACTTTGTCAACCTGTGGGAAACAATGGCTGAAGAAGATAACTGGTTAAACTTAGAAGATTTGAACACTGTGTTGCACTGAAATTGTTTGTTACTTATTTGTCATTTCTGTGGCTGGTTGTTAACCCTTGATAGTCATGGTTTGACTTAAAGTGTCCCTGTTGCAGCCATGACCCTTCTTTGGTGGTTCCTCTGCAGCTGATCAGTGATGGCAGCGTGGTATATGCTGAGGCCCTCTGGGACCATGTCACCATGGACGACCAGGAGCTGGGCTTCAAGGCCGGTGATGTCATCGAAGTAGTGGACGCCACTAACAAGGAGTGGTGGTGGGGTCGCATCATGGACAGCGAGGGCTGGTTCCCTGCCAGCTTTGTACGGGTGAGACAAATTCTTTCCAGGTTGCTTGAAGAGACAGAATTGACCGTCCATACGGCTTTGAGTTGCACTGTTTGATTAATGTCTGCAGCTGCTGCAATACTGGCAGTATTGTCAGTGGATCCTCAGTAAGACTTGGCACATGATAAGCATGTTATGTTTTCACACATAGATCTACAAGTAATAAAAAAAACTTGAAATGTCTTGACAGATTAATCAAAATGGTTATTAAAACTCAAGCACAACTGTAAACCAGAATCTATCACAAAATTGGAATTTCTGTTCACATTCATGTGATTTTTGGGAAGGGAAAATTGAAAATAAAAGAGATGCACAGGTAACTGTAGGGGAAAACCAAAAGTCTTCTTGGGGGTTTAATAGTTACTTGTGTCCTCCTTAGTTGCGTGTGAACCAGGATGAGCCCATGGAGGAGTATCTGGCCCACCTGGAGGAGGCTCAGGCTGGAGAGGAGAACAGGGCAGGTCTGGGCTTGTTGCTGGGACCTGGTTTACCCTGTAAAGAACAGATGAGGACCAACGTCATCAATGAGATCATGAGCACAGAGAGAGACTACATCAAGCACCTGAAGGACATCTGTGAGGTCAGGATTAGATCATGTTTAAACATGATGTAAAACAAGTAATTTATTGTCATGTTTATACACTACACACTAGCTCCAATAAACCCAACTCTTTACCAAGACCATAGAAAATTATTTTTTCTGATGGGATGTCAGGTCTTGGTATGTGTTTACTAGCAGTGGCGCCAGCAGCTTATGCTTATATGGGTTATTGTGTACAGTATGTATTGTGTGTGATTTCAGGATGTATTTATTCACATGTTGTGTTTGGTGGTCAATGACTGTGCAGCATGATCTGAAGATTTGTCTGTTTCCTTCAGGGTTACATCAAACAGTGCCGCAAGAGGACAGATATGTTCACTGAAGAGCAGCTTCGTACCATCTTTGGCAATATTGAAGAGATCTACCGATTCCAGAGGAAGTTCCTGAAAGGCCTGGAGAAGAAATTCAACAAAGAGCAGCCACACATCAGTGAGATCGGTTGCTGCTTCCTCGAACACGTAAGCTGAGTCAGAGCCAGCCCCAGGCATAGGTATAGGCGAATATTAGGGCCCCATCCATAGGGGCGCCCGAAATCAGGGAAGTTATAACATTATAATTATAACTTTTACTAATACTATATTAATAATTTATATATTATTTTGAAATATGACAAAAAAGCCCACAATAACATAACTACGCAGCCCATTAAATAATAGGCCCTATGGAGCCCAGGAAAGAGAAAGAAGAAGAAATGAGGAGGAGGAAAAAGGTGAAAAAGAGAATGTGATATTACATAATAGTCACCATTGAATCAGAGTGCTTATATCATACTTTGGAAGAAAGTATTTTAAGTGTGATCTGCGTAGCTTGATCTCAAAGACAAAGCTAAGCAGTTTCTGTGTAAGTGCATGAACTCTATGATTGGTAGTGCAATTGGCTACAAAGCAAAGCACCAGCTAAAACCTTGCCCAGGTCACCAAATTGGTCAGGGCCGAGTCACTAAATCAGTCAGAACATTTTGATTTGATTTTGTATTATTCCAATTCACATTGCTACATTATCACACCTCGTTCGCTTTGTTTTCCAAGACCATCAAACTGATATTTGTATAGTTTGTGAACAATTTTCTAACAGTAATGTGAGTGCATACCTTTTTACTGTCTACCCAAGTATGTACTTGCTTCTAATCCTTTCTCTTGCTCTTCTTTGTGTGTAGCAAACAGATTTCCAGATTTATTCAGAGTATTGCAACAACCACCCCAACGCTTGCGTCCAGCTCTCTAAGCTAGTGAAGGTCAACAAGTACGTGTTCTTCTTCGAAGCCTGCCGACTCCTCCAGAAGATGATTGACATTTCCTTGGATGGCTTCCTGCTTACTCCAGTTCAGAAGATCTGCAAGTACCCGCTGCAGCTGGCTGAGCTGCTCAAATACACCAACCCACAGCACAGGTGACACAAACTCTTAGTGTGTTCCCGCAGGGAAGGTTATAGGAGATCCATTAGTGCATAGTGAGTCACTGTTATTCTTTCCTCTAGAGAAGGGCCAGCTCTCATTGATCAACATGGACAGATGCATATCAAGAGATGCATATTCATATGACAGATGCATGCATATAATTTTTAGTAGTTTAACACCAAAATCTTAAGTCAAGCTCTGTTGTAGCTATATTTGACTTCTTAACAAAGTATCTTGTTGCATCCCAGTACATGTTTGTGTTGCTTCAGATTCTGTTTTCACACATTATGGCACCCTCATTAAAGCATGGAGCTGCAGTAATTTTATGTTTTCTTACTGTCAACAAATTCCATGAAAACACCAAAAGTCTCTTAATACTTTCAGACTTCCCTACTCTACCTGTGACTTGCTTCCTCCTGAGGACGTTAAAAATATATAGTTTCACTTTTTGAAAAAGTGCAGTAATTTACTAAGATAGCTGCACACTGTAGTCTTTAGACACAGGAGGAAATGGTGCATTTGGTAGGGACTATTTTCCGTGGCGGATTAATCCACATTTAGTGCTCTAGTGAGTTTTAGGGGTAGCAGGACATTGTGTGGGATTTATCAAAATAAACTACAGTGTGTGTTTGTGTTCATGGTGATCAAGGATTAACAGTGTGACTCATTGATGTGTTTTTAATGAAGCTATATGGCACAGAGGAAAGAAGAGATATCAGGCTCTGATACACACACAGAATACATATTAGTAGGATACATTCATGGTTGGTTTTGGTCTTTTCATTGATTGTCAATGAGAAAATATGAAATATCGCCAGACTAATCCTTAACTTCACCTTCATACACCGACTGCATGTCACTCTCTGTACATTAGGGACTACAAAGATGTGGAGGCGGCCTTAAATGCCATGAAGAACGTGGCCAGGCTGATCAATGAGAGGAAACGGCGTCTTGAGAACATTGACAAGATCGCCCAATGGCAGAGCTCCATAGAGGACTGGGAGGTGTGGCCAGAAGCATATTTGTTCCGAAATCTCATTCTATTCTGTTCAATACAACAGCAACAGGGCTGGGTAGCAAGTAACAGCTGTGTGTGTGTGTGTGTGTGTGTGTGTGTGTGTGTGTGTGTGTGTGTGTGTGTGTGTGTGTGTGTGTGTGTGTGTGTGTGTGTGTTTTGACCCATGCAGGGAGAAGACGTCCTCAGCAGGAGCTCTGATCTGATCTTTTCAGGAGAGTTGAGCAAGCTGTCCCAGCCTCAGGCCAAAAGTCAACAGAGAATGTTTTTCCTCTTCGATCATCAGATGGTCTACTGCAAAAAGGTGCCTCGCCATTTTGCCCTACTTTATGCTGATGACAGTATGATTAAAGAGTAAAGGGGAGGGACAAGTGAACTTGTAGTATCTCTGACATAGCTTTCTTTAAGTTAAATTAGCTAAAATGGTGGAGAAACAGGTTGAAATAAAAATAACCATAATTATATTAATTACACTTAAAATCCCTGTTGAATTCAGCATATATGAATCTGCAGGCCACAGATTAAAAGCCCAATTAATTTTTGGAATACTATATAGACAGAATGTTTACCCTCAGTTAGTCTATGTGCAAAACAAAAAATGTTGATTTATTTTTGTATATTAGAAATACACAAAGTATCTGTTTAATATTAAGTCACTAGGCCGCTATTTCCCACATCCACAAAAAGTGAACTTTTATAGTAGCAGATTTCGAATGCAGGAGAGGATGATCCAAATATTAAAGTTTACTAAGTGCTCGTATTTTTGATGACATCAATATTTGCCTATAAATGACATTCATTCAAATGACAACATTAAAAGAGAAAAATAATGATTGTTTCCAAGGCCCAAAGTGGTTTGCTAAAATATCTTAGTTTAAGTAGCAGTACTCAAATGGCATTTAGTGCAGAACTCCAGGGCTTGGCTATTTTGTTTCTTTTAATATATTACTTAGTTTAACGAGCAGCCACAATGACCTGGGCTGAGTTAACTGCACCTTGGACAGTAGTTGTATTTGCAATATCACAAGAGCACGCGAGAATAGTAGGATCACAGTAGATCGAACAAAAATTCATCTTGTACTTTTTCAAGTAATGTGTTTGTGTCTGAACCACAGTGATTCGGACCAATCACATCCTGTGAAGAGCTACAGGCCGCTAGGGGCGTGGCTTAGGTGTGTGTGAGAGAGAGGTGAAGAAGGTGACATAGGGTGCGTCCCAAGTCTCTTAACTGCATCCCTGTCTCCCTCACTTGCGTCTTTTCCTTGCGTCCTAGTCCCTCCCACCAAGGATGCATGGAGAGATGCAAGGAAACCATGCGAGGAGAGATGAAACAAGGAAATATGTTTTAAGAGAAATGAAACGTCCTTTCCTTGAAAGCGTCACGTGAAGCGACGTCTGTTTCTGATGACGGAGGATCAGCTGATCACAGCTGGATCAGCTTATCACATCTGGATCAGCTGATCACATCTGGATCAGTTTATCACATCTGGATCAGCTTTCAGTCGCTTTCACAGCTGAAGAGACTTTTAACGGAGATCGTGTCTGAACACATGATCAGTCTCAGGGACAGTTTTAAGTTCACATTCCAATAACAATCCACTTAAAATATTAATACAAATTATCGTATAATGTTTTCAGTTAATTTAATGGTGTTAAACTACTACTTATACTAATAAAGACACCGTTATTATCACTAACAGAGTGGAGATGTTTTCTCTCTGTAGTCTGTTACCTGTTCATGCCGTTATGTGTTGTATTCATACACAGTGTGTGGTATTTATACTGTGTTCTGTGTTCTGCTTATACGCGCAGGGCCGATTTCTACCGGCGAAATGCGTTTGTTTTATTTATGAATTATTTGCATCTGTATGTTTTGCAATTATGGCAATTATGATTTCTCTTGAACACTGGAATTACTTTATTAGGCTCAATGTTTCAGGTTAAACTTAAATGATATAACTCATAAACCCAACACTCAGAAAACAAATCAAATATATAGAGTTTAATCTGTGATCCGTCTTCACTCTGGTATGAAACTCCAGCAATCAGTCCGACCAATCAGATAACTGATGAACAGTGAGGGGGCGTGTCGAGCGTTAAAACACTTCCTGGAAGCCTGCTCTCATGCTTCCTCTCCATGGCTCCTCCGAGATGCCTCCTCGCTCCTCAGCAAAAATAAGAGCTTTGGGACGGTCGTCAATATGGCGGCTCAGAACAACTTCCGGTTCAGGCGAGGAGCGAGGAGCAAGGAAACGACCATTAAGAGACTTGGGATGTACCCACAGAGGTGACGGTCCATCCTGAAAAAAAATGGCTACAGCCAAAGCCATAAGCGTAAATAGCAATAGCATCAGTTCAATAGGAACTGGAGAATATTTCTTCTTTGAAAGAAAAGCAAAGAACGCCATTGAAGGCTTCATCCAATCAGCTGTATTTTTGAAAGTGCCTGCCCCTTTCCAAACAGTTCCCAACAGCTTCTCAGATGGTTCTGTGGAACAAACCTTCTGGTGCGTCAGCTTCAAATGAACCTACTAAGTTGCAAAAGTTAGCTTGCCACTAAAGTGGAATAAAATTTCTAAGGACTTAGAACTGGATTTGACTCAAGACTGGGAACTGTAAGCTGGGAACTTCTTGGGGCCCTAGGATAGTTGACCATGACCGTGACTCCAAACATCCATCCATCCATCCATTATCCTCCGCTTCCGGGGTCGGGTCGCGGGGGCAGCAGGCCTAGCAGGCCGACCCAGGCTTCCCTCTCACCCGCAACACGTTCCAGCTCGTTCTGGGGGATCCCGAGGCGTTCCCAGGCCAGCTGGGAGATATAATCCCTCCAGCGTGTCCTGGGTCTTCCCCGGGGCCTCCTCCTACCAGTTGGGCGTGCCTGGAAAACCTCTAACGGGAGGCGTCCAGGAGGCATCCTGATCAGATGCCCGAACCACCTCAGCTGACTCCTTTCGATACGAAGTAGTAGCGCCTCAACTCCAAGTTCCCTCCGGATGTCCGAGCTCCTTACCCTATCTCTAAGGCTGAGCCCGGCCACCCTACGGAGGAAACTCATTTCGGCCGCTTGTATCCGAGACCTCGCTCTTTCGGTCACGACCCAGAGTTCGTGACCATAGGTGAGGGTCGGAACGTAGACCGCCCAGTAAATTGAGAGCTTTGCCTTCCGGCTCAGCTCCCTCTTCACCAAGACGGTCCGGTGCAGCGCCTGTTTTACTGCTGCAGCCGCACCGATCCGCCGGTCGATCTCCCGTTCCATCTTACCCTCACTCGTGAACAAGACCCTGAGATACTTGAACTCCTTCGCTTGCGGCAGGCACTGCGTCCCCACCCGGAGGGAGCAATCCACCGGTTTCCGGCAGAGCACCATGGCCTCGGATTTGGATGTGCTTACCCTCATCCCCGCCGGGTCACACTCGGCTGCAAATCGCCCCAGTGAATGCTGGAGGTCATGGTCCGAAGAGGCTAACAGGACCACATCATCTGCGAACAGCAGAGAGGCGATCCCGAGACCCCGAACCCGACGTTCTCCTCCCCCCGGCTACGCCTAGATATCCTGTCCATGAAAGTCACGAACAGGACCGGTGATAAAGGGCAGCCCTGGCGGAGGCCAACACCCACCGGGAACGCGTCTGACTTACTGCCGAGAATACGAACACAGCTCCTACTGCAGTCGTACAGAGATCGGATGGCCCGTTGTAACGGGTCCGGCACCCCATACTCCCGCAGCACCCCCCACAAAAACCCCTGAGGGACCCGGTCGAAGGCCTTCTCCAAGTCCACAAAACACATGTAGACTGGTTGGGCAAACTCCCAGAACCCCTCCAGTAGTCTGAGAGGGTAAAGAGCTGGTCCACTGTTCCACGACCGGGACGGAATCCGCACTGCTCCTCTTGAATCCAAGGTTCGACAATCGGTCGGAGCCTCCTTTCCAGCACCCTGGCATACACTTTCCCCGGGAGGCTGAGTAGTGTGATACCCCGATAATTCGAGCACACTCTCCGGTCCCCCTTTTGAAAATGGGAACCACCACCCCAGTCTGCCAGTCCATGGGCACTGTTCCCGACCCCCATGCGACATTGAAAAGGCGTGTCAGCCAAGACAGTCCAACAACGTCCAGCGCCTTCAGCATCTCAGGGCGAATCTCATCCACCCCCGGCGCCTTGCCACCAAGGAGCTTATTGACTACCTTAGTGGCCTCTGCCAAGGATATGGATTCGACCCCCCCCAAGTCGTCAGGCGCTGCCTCCTCTCTTGAGGACATGTTGGCCGGGTTTAGGAGTTCCTCAAAGTGCTCTTTCCATAGCCCGACGATGTCCCCTGTCCGGGTCAGCAGTTCCCCCCCCGTGCTGAGCACAGCCTGGGGTAAGCCCTGCTTTCCCTTCCTGAGCCGTCGGATGGTTTGCCAGAACTTCCTTGAGGCCAACCGAAAGTCCTTCTCCATGGCCTCCCGAACTCCTCCCATGCCCGAGTTTTAGCGTCCGCGACCACCGCAGCTGCAGCCCTTTTGGCCTGCCGGTACCTCTCCGCTGTTTCAGGAGACCCCCGAGCCAACCAGGCCCGAAAGGTCTCCTTCTTCAGTTTGACGGCTTCCCTCACCCCCGGTGTCCACCACCGGGTTCTCGGGTTACCGCCACGACAGGCACCGGTGACCTTCCGACCACAGCTCCTAGCGGCCACGTCCACAATAGAGGCTTTGAACATGGTCCACTCGGATTCCATGTCCCCAGCCTCCTTGGGATGTGTGAGAAGTTCTTCCGGAGGTGGGAGTTGAAGACCTCCCGGACAGGATCCTCCGCCAGACGTTCCCAGTTCACCCTCACTACACGCTTGGGCTTGCCGGGTCTCTCCAGCCGATTCCCCTGCCATCTGATCCAACTCACCACCAGGTGGTGATCAGTTGACAGCTCTGCTCCTCTCTTCACCCGAGTGTCCAAGACATACGGCCGCAGATCAGATGAAACAATTACAAAGTCGATCATTGATCTACGGCCTAAGGTGTTCTGGTACCAGGTACACTTATGAGCCACCCTATGTTCGAACATGGTGTTCATTATGGACAAACCGTGGCTAGCACAGAAGTCCAACAGCGAGACACCACTCGGGTTCAGATCAGGCAAGCCGTTCCTCCCAATCACCCCCCGCCAGGTTCCTCTGTCGTTGCCCACGTGAGCGTTGAAGTCTCCCAGGAGAACTATGGAGTCAGCAGGAGGCGCCCTTTCCAGGACCCCTCCCACCGACTCCAAGAAGGCCGGATACTCTGAACTGCTGTTCGGTGTATAGGCACAAACAACAGTCAGAGCCTTACTCCCCGCAACCCGCAGGCGCAGGGAGACGACCCTCTCGCTCCCCGGGTAGAACTCCAACACGGCGGCGCTCAGCCGGGGGCTCGTGAGTATCCTCACTCCCGCCCGGCGCCTCTCACCCTGGGCAACTCCAGAAAAGGACAAAGTCCAACCTTTCTCCAGGAGCTTGGTTCCAGAGCCAGTGCTGTGCGTGGAGGTGAGGCCAACTATATCTAGCTGGTACCGCTCCACCTCCCGCACCAGCTCCAGCTCTTTCCCCGCTAGCGAGGTGACGTTCCACGTCCCTAGAGCTAGTCTATGCCGCCGGCGATCAGCTCGCCCAGGCCCGGCCTGCCGCCCGGTCCACATAGCACCCGACCCCGATGCTTATCCCTGCGGGTGGTGGGTCCACAGGGTGGCTGCTCCATGATGTTTCTTCGGGCTGAGCCCGACCGGGCCCCATGGGCGAATCGCCCATGACTCCAAACAATACATGTATAATTGATTTTTTCCTTAAAATGAAAACATGTTTCCCAACTCTAGTACACCATGCTTTATTCACCAAAGATTTTAGGCTATACTGACTTCACATTATCCGTCTTTTTGTTCAGGCCTGTGGCATGAGACACATCAATCAGTCAGCCATGTGGGCGCTTGTTGGTTCTGTGGATTATTTAGTTCTTGTACTCTTTAAAATTATTCTTGGCTTAATGTGCCATCCTTATCATTGCAGGACCTCCTGCGGCGGGATATGCTGTACTACAAGGGTCGGATGGACATGGATTACATGGAGGTGATAGACGTGGAGGATGGCAAGGAGAAGGACTTCAACATCAGCGTGAAAAATGCTTTGAAGCTGCGTGCGCTGGCTGGTGATGAAGTCCACCTCCTGTCTGCCAAGAAGCCAGAGCAGAAACAACGCTGGCTGAGAGCCTTTGCTGACGAGAGGGTTCAGGTCCAGCATGACCTTGAGACAGGTCAGATATATTCACAGTGGGTGACTGTGGCTTAGTGGTGAGCAGGGTCGTCCTTCAATCAGAGGATCGGCGGTACGAACCCCGGCTCAGCTAACTGATGTCAATGTGTCCTTGGACAAGACACTTAACCCCAAATTGCTCCCGTAGCTGTGCCTACAGTGTGTGAATGTGTATGAATGTTACCTACTACTGATGGGCAGGTGGCACCTTAGCCCCCCCCATCAGTGTGTGAATGGGTGAATGATGTCATGTAGTGTTAAAGCGCTTTCAGTGGTCGAAAGACTATACAAGTCCATTTACAGTAAACATTGATTTTTAAGTTTGTCCTTTTAGTCAAATAATACACAAACCTGTGATATTCTAGTTAACCTCTCAGCCATGCTTCTTTTTCTGCCACAGACATGTGATCTATGTACTTTACCTTAACCTTCTCACTTTGTGGTGCCTCAGGAAGTTGGGCTGCCAGCAGTGAATGGATTTTATATGATGCTGACCCAAAGAAGAGAACAGAATGTCAGCCAGGCTTGTGTCCTGAGATGTTCATTATGAATTATGAGGAATTAATGTGTTGAACTGATGTTGAGTCCAGCATATTTCCTCCCATTAAGTCCTTGTTGGCTTGTATCGAGAAGATGGATTAGGTTCACCTTTTGTGAACAAACAAAATTAAAGAATAACTTATTTAGAAAGCTTCATAGTGATAGTAAGTTAAGTCTACGGACAAAGGGTGTTGTATGCTCTACAGATACTGATGATACTGGGCTAAATAAATAAACCTGACTTCATTGTGATACTCTTTTTTTTCTCCTTTCAGGATTCTCTCTTACAGAGGTCCAAAAGAAACAGGCTATGCTTAATGCCTGCAAAAGCCATCCAGCTGGGAAACCCAAAGGTATGCACCAAGCGTTCAGGGAATATAAAACTCCTTAGGTCACGTTACGTCTCTATGTAATATCAGTCTTAAGATGTTCTTCCTCTCTCCCATGGCTTGGACATGGGTCACCTACTATGAATAACATATCAGCACTGATCTATTACGCAAACAGCAGCACTTTTTACCTGTATTCTTCAAGCATTTCAAAATCACAGTAAAGGTTTGAGTAGGACTAAAAATACTCTTCCTCCTACAGAACAGGACAGCAGAGTTATTTATCAACACACACTACACACACTCTCTCAACAAGACAACAAATGATAGCAAATATCAGCGCTCCAATCGCTTCTACTTTGCGGTTCTCAACTATTTCTGCACGGATGTTTTCACATTAAAAGCATTCCAGTAGTTTAAAAAAAGAATCGTCACCTTTCTTGATAGGCTTTTAATATGCAACTAGACAGGTGTTGGGTTTTATTGAAATAAAGACAAAGTAAAGGCAATTGGCAATAATTAGTGAATTAAAACACTTTTTATGTTTAAAAGAGAAACTCAGAGCAGGAGTGTATTGATTTTAATATCACTGTTGTTATGACATTCCATCAACCCTAACATGAATGATAATGTAATTTATCTCAGTGGCTACACTGTATATTGTGTGGGGACATCATCATCCTGGCTGGGCCAGGTAATATTCTTTTAATGCAAACTCAATTTGTCAATGATTACCTGCTGTTACGATAAATTCAGCAAATATTGTTATTCACATATTTTTTCAGTTGCTTCTACTTTGCCGTTCTTTGGATCCAAAAAACAATGAATTGTTCTTTTACGAAAAATCATTCCATCAACTCAAAAGGAGACAAGTTAAGAGAAGACAAGTTAATAAAAATCAACATACAACAAGACACAACAAGACAAGACAATATACGACAAGACACAACAAGACAAGACAAGATACGACAAGATACGACAAGACAAGACAATTTACGACAAGACACAACAAGACAAGATACGACAAGAAAAGAAAAGACAATATACAACACAGCAAGTCAAGACAAGATACAACAAGACACAACAAGACACAACAAGACACAACAAGATAAGATACGACACGACACAACAAGACAAGAGAAGATATGACGAGATACGACGAGACACAACAAGACACGACAAGACAAGATACGACACGACAAGACAAGACAATATACGACACAACAAGACAAGATACGACACAACAAGACACAACAAGACAAGATACGACACAACAAGACAAGATACGACACAAAAAGACAAGATACGACACAACAAGACAAGATACGACACAACAAGACATGACAAGACAAGATACGACACAACAAGACAAGATACGACACAACAAGACATGATACGACACAACAAGACATGACAAGACAAGATACGACACAACAAGACAAGATACGACACAACAAGACATGATACGACACAACAAGACATGACAAGACAAGATACGACACAACAAGACAAGATACGACACAACAAGACAAGATACGACACAACAAGACATGACAAGACAAGATACGACACAACAAGACAAGATACGACACAACAAGACAAGATACGACACAACAAGACATGACAAGACAAGATACGACACAACAAGACAAGATACGACACAACAAGACAAGACACGACACAACAAGACATGACAAGACAAGATACGACACAACAAGACAAGATACAACACGAGATGACACGACAAGACAAGATACGACACAACAAGACAAGATACGACACAACAAGACATGACAAGACAAGACACGACAAGACACGACAAGACAAGATACGACACAACAAGACAAGACACAACACGAGATGACACGACAAGACAAGATACGACACAACAAGACAAGACAAGAAAAGACAATATATGACACAAGACAATACAAGATACGACAAGACACATCAAGACACATCAAGACACAACAAGACACAGCAAGACACAACAAGACAAGATACGACACAACAAGACAAGATACAACACGAGATGACACGACAAGACAAGATACGACACAACAAGACAAGATACGACACAACAAGACAAGACAAGACACGACAAGACACGACAAGACAAGATACGACACAACAAGACAAGATACAACACGAGATGACACGACAAGACAAGATACGACACAACAAGACAAGATACGACACAACAAGACATGACAAGACAAGACACGACAAGACACGACAAGACAAGATACGACACAACAAGACAAGATACAACACGAGATGACACGACAAGACAAGATACGACACAACAAGACAAGACAAGAAAAGACAATATATGACACAAGACAATACAAGATACGACAAGACACATCAAGACACATCAAGACACAACAAGACACAGCAAGACACAACAAGACAAGATACGACACGACACGACAAGACAAGATACGACACGACACGACAAGACAAGACACAACAAGACAAGATACGACACGACACGACAAGACAAGACACAACAAGACAAGATACGACACGACACGACAAGACAAGACACAACACGACATGACAAGACAAGACATAACAAGACACGACAAGACAAGATACGATAAGACACAACAAGACAAGAGAAGATTTGACAAGACACGACAAGACAAGATACAATGAGACACATCAAGATACGACAAGACACGACAAGACAAGATACGACACAAGACAAGACAAGAAAAGACAATATATGACTCAACAAGACAAGACAAGATACGACAAGACACATCAAGACACAACAAGACACGACAAGACACAGCAAGACACAACAAGACAAGACAAGACACAACAAGACAAGACAAGATACGAAGAGACACATCAATATACGACAAGACACATTACAAGACAAGATACAACAAGACACAGATACGACAAGAAACAACAAGATATGACAAGACATGACAAGATAAGATTCAGCTAGACATGACAAGAAACAATAATACATGACACCTTAAGAAAATAAGATATACTGTATATACAACTTGGCACTTTAGAGATAAAAAATGACATGATTGTTATAGAAATAAAAACTAAAACATGAATCATACAAGAACAATTATAAAACAATATTTCATTAATAATACTATTAAAATATGCTCCTCTTTATTTCTATGTGTTTAATGTGAAACATCTCCAGGAAGTATTGACTTTCATTGACGGTATCGCTTGAAGATGGGGTCGGCAAGTGTACGTCAAAACAAGACAAGATAATACAAGATAGGATATGATAAGACAGGACAAAATACTTTAAGATACAATAAGAAAAGCCTTAATTGATCTCCAGACGGTAAATTCAGATACCTAAGAATGTAGAAAATAAGTAGCACCTAAAGCTAGCTCCAATAGTCTCTAAATCTAGCGAGAAAGTCTCCAAGTCAGCAACACTAACCACCGTCCCTTCAGGCCTCCCTCTAAAGCCACTCCCCCAAAATTATCATTATGAACGTAACCAACCAACATGACTATTGTTAGTACTCATAGCTGGTAAGATAGAAGTTTGTGGAGGACTTAGGTGACACGGAATAAGTGCACAAGCAGAGTGCACACAGGACGACAGGTAAGTAGACAGGTAGGTAGGTAGACAGGTAGGTAGACAGGTAGACAAGTAGGTAGGTATGTAGGTAGGTAGGTAGACAGGTAGGTAGACAGGTAGGTAGGTCCACAGGTAGGTAGGCATGTAGGTAGACATGTAGGTAGACAGGTAGGTAGGTAGACAGACTCTGTTGTTGTTTAACTTATGGAATTAGTGCTGTGTAAATGTAAGTCAGTATAGTACAAGTAATTTCTCCCCTGCTCAATACCAACTGACAGCAATACTGTCATTGTTGGAATACCTACTTCTATTTTAGAATTCAATATACACTCTAAAACACTTAAAATATATATATGGAATATATAACAAATGTATGCTTACTGGTGAATTTTTCAAAAGAATGCCAAATGTAATGCTATTATCTGTCCATCTCCTCCTCAGCAGTGACCAGACCCTACTACGACTTCCTTCTGCGACAGAAACACCCCTCTCTTCCCACTGCTTTGCCCCAGCAGCAAGTCTTCATGCTGGCTGAGCCAAAGCGCAAAACCTCCACCTTCTGGCATAACATCGGTAGATTGACACCATTCAAGAAGTAAAGAAAATGAATCAGAAAGGAAAAGCAAAGCTGTGGAGAGAAGGAATAGAGGAAGAGAAAGAGAAGAGCTCTCTGCTCGTGCCTGATAGACCCTTTTTAATAATCTCTTTTCTTTCCTACTTGTAACATTGCCCTAATTGACATACTGATTTATTGTATAGATGAGGATGATTATTATGAGGAGATCATTTTGTGAAAGCACTTTATAGGTTGGTTAACAATCAGACTTAAGAATGGTCTCCTGGAGACACTGAGTCAAACAGGGAGAGTGGACTCTTGCTTAACTTCCTACTAGTACTACTACTACTACACCCTCAATCAAGCGCAGATTGGTATTAATACTACTGCTGTGAATGAGCGCAGGACTCCTGATTGTGATGCCTCTGTAAAGACGTTGGCTGTCTCCAAAATTGTGTCATTTATTTCCACTGTTGAAATGTTTTATGATTTCACAGATGCCAAGTGATCACAGTGCCAGGCGATTTAGTTTTATTTGTTTGTTTTGTATCTGTTTATGAAAAAAAGGGAAAATTGAGAGGGGGTGGTTTCCTGTTCTTTTCTCTGTGCAAATATATAATCAGGATTCTTTCCGCTGGGATTTTAAGTGTTTTGTGAAGTCCATCCGTCAGGATTTGGTTCTGTATGTCTCTGTTGCATTTATGGTATTGTGCAAACACTTAATACATGTCATCAAATGCAAGAAGAAGATTCAACTCATCACAGATTTGGAGCTTTTTATTCAAACAAACAGCAGCAACCCACAAACACTGGCAACACATTCCTCGAGTGTGATCCTCGACTCTTCTACCATGTCAATGAAAGTAAACCTGTTCTTTCTTTTTCTTTTCTTTTTTTTAAGTGCCATTTGAAGTGTGCCATGGATGACTTACAATGGCATGCATGGATGTGATGAAAAAATACTGTGAAGAATATTTTTTTATCTCTGAAGAAGCCTGCTATATTTAACGAGATTCAGGAACTGAGGTTTCATATGCTACTAGGCTGACAGCATCACAAACTGACGTTCTTTTATCTATTATAGCCAGTATTCCTGCTCTGTGTTCCTGGTCTCCAGTATAATCTAATTTCAGATCAGTGCAGCTCAGTGATATCACTCTGTAAGTGCATTCAGTGAAATGTGCTCCTTTCACCTTTATGTTCAAATGTTTTAGCTTCTGACGACATGGAATATTAAACATTCCTAAGCTTACAAATGTGACCGTCAGTTGCGGTGATTATTATGTCATTTCACACTCAAGTGTTTTTCTGCTCAGCCAACATTAAGTGGAAGTATGGGCACATTGTGATGGTGCCCTGTCTTTAACTTGGCAGCAGGTTTAACTTTCAGGTTAAACCGGCTTCTTATGATATTCAAATTAGGTCTTAAGTTTAGGCCCCTAAACTTCAAAACTTGTATTCTTAACATTTTTGTGAAATTATTTCAAAAGACAGTAGAAGTTTAGATTGTTTTAGTATTTTTCCTTTCCAGGCAGCCATATCCTCTATTTTTTATGTTTTTACAGTCAATTGGTGGACTCTTGAAACATGCTGAAATTGATTCATTCGTCACACTGAACACCAAGTCTGCTTTTATTGACAATTCAGATTATACAGACATTCTTTAACATCTATGGCTCTTTTTTTACAGCCGAGACCAATGTTTTTTTAAATAATTACTTTGTACAATATCTGTACATGGTAAAAGGGTGGGAAAACATTGTGCTGTTGATGATTGCTGCTGATTTCAGTCTGTGATAAGATGCAAACTCGAGTTTCCAGCATTAAAGGGAGAATCCCGGAGTCATACAACGTATGAGGTACTTATCCATTGTCAGTGTATTACCTATAGTAGATGGAGTTTGAAGAAATAGATTGATACTTTTCACTTTCAGATCAGTTCCCCATCAGAAAGGGATGAGTGATGGAAATATAAAGCGGTGAAAATAATCTAAATATAATGTACTCTTAAACTAAAACAATATTCGACTTGATTTAGACTCTGCTCAAATACTTGAGACTTGACTTAGATTCTAGCTAAGTCTTGTGACGGCAAAATTTACCTCACCCAGTGTTGAAATAACGAATATCATAAGACCAGAAATTGTCCTTAAGATCTTTATTCTCTGCAGAGAAGAGGCACCGTTATACAGAGTCTGTATAAGGATGCACTGAAGATTCTAGCATTTACACAGCCATATATAGGAGTGGAACAGTGGGGGCTGTAAAGGAACATATGGCTTCAGGCTGTGACCAAACAACAGGAATCCTGGATCAGCGGGGGAACACAACATCCAGAGATCTACGTCCTGTCCTTAATTCATGACCTGTCCACGTAAGTACTTTATTACTTTAGGACAGGTACGGGGGTTTGTATGCCATTTGCTATGTAGCCGCCCAGTCATGCAATGCAGGCTCTGATAGCTTGAAACCCGTTCACTAAGATAGAACTATAAAATACAACTAAGAATATAAAATTCCCATTACAATCTTGAGACTTGATTTGGACTGTAGTTGTCCATTCAGTTGTGTAGAGTGACATGGCATGCACTTGATAACTGACCAAACTTAGTCTGCTGAGGAAGACTGCAAGATACTGTATGGTTGATCTCTCTTGAAAAGGTTAGTAAGAAAACCTTGATCACCAGTGCTGTTAGTCTTGTTTTCTTCTTGTGAGTCTGTGAGTTTGTTTGTAGATTTTTGTGTGACCACAATAACGTACCAACCGTGACAGATGCAGTCATGAAATTTTACAGATAGATCAGATCAAAATGAAAGCCCAATTCGAAGAAGGACTCTTATTTGTGCCTGTGAGTTGACACTGGATTTTTGTGCTTACGTGCGCTTTGCTACCCTGACATCCCAGGACAGATTAGCCCTCACCGATTTGTGGGCTGCCATGTTCCCGGGCCTCCACAGACCTCCATGCTTCTGGTAAGCATATGTGGGGATGTTCTTGGAGACAGTGAAATCATCTGTGCTGGCTGATGTAGCCTGTCACAAATGCTTCATACTCCTTCAGGTCATTTATATGTTTACAAGTGGCAGCTACCTTGAATGGAAAGTTCCATTATGTGCAGTGAAAACAGACTACTGTCAAACCGGTTTAAGAAGTTTAACAGTTGGGTGGGTAAATAGGAATTCGCATGACAAAGATGTGGTCTGAGTAGCCAAGCAGTCTAGAACCTTGGATGTTTGTAAATGCCAGGTCCAGAGTTTTCACCGTGTGGTTGAAAAGTGTACATGCTCATAACATTTCGGAAAGACAGCTTTGAGATTTGCGCAGTTTGAATCTCCTGCCAAGGATGCACCCCTTTACACATAGTGCATCTTTGTTGGGAATGCTGAGAGGGATGTACATGGCCACGATGATAAAGCTGATGAATTGATCTCAGGCTCCGCTTGTCCATGTCGATGTGTCCTTGGGCAAGATTAACCACAAATTGTTCTCGTAGGCTGTGCCGGCGGTGTATGAATGGTTGTGAATGGATGAGTGTAAAAGCGCTTTGAGTGGTCGGAAGACTAGAAAAGTCAAGTCCATTTACCATTTAACATTGAAAACCAAGAAGAGCAGCACAATTGCTTTTCTGTTATGCTGTCAGTCACACACAACTTTGATGTACTGTGAATTAGAAAACACTCAAGGCATCATAAAGACTAAATCCCCAGAGTCTACCTGACTGAGAGACACATTGTGACATGAACAGCTTTTCTCTGGAGACTCTCACACCTTCCAGCTTCTGTCAGCTGGAGCTGATCAACTGGAGGAGAACAAGCTTATGGTTGAGTAGAATGGAGATCTTCAAACACACCTGAAAATTAGGCCAGTGGGATGAGGCTTGACAACCCTTTGATATGAGGTGGATCATTTGCAACACAGGGACAGCAACCTGCATAACAGCTTCTATACTGTAATACGTTTCCTGGTTTCCTTGTTCCTGGTAACTCAGCTAGTGTACTGGAGATTTTCACATTGAGAATGAAAGCAAACATGTTTGTATTCACAAATCTTATGCTCAACATGCAAGACTTCAGGGAAAGGAAGGAGATGCCACTCAATCATAACTCTGATGGAAGCGTTTTATTTGAAGTTCGAAATGGAACTTTGCCTTCTTCATTATAAAAGCCAGCAATTATTGGGCTGATATCAATAGTGTCTAGGACACGTGGTTCACATTAGTGCTCAAAAGGCATCAACATAGCACCAGGCCAGTATCTCGAGGAATTACATACATATTGGATGATTCTGTAGCCCACAATTTATGTCCAGTTGTAATGCAGAAATTAGTGTGTTCTACTGCCTTTTCTCTAGCACTTGTATTGCCTTATTAATTAAAAATAATTCAAGAATTCAAGATATTTTTATTGTCATATGCACAGTTAAACAGAGTTACTCCATACAATGAAAATCTTACTTTGCTAGGTCCTCCTTCTACACAAAATTACAATAACACAGAATTACAATAACTTAAACTTAAATTTAAGGTAAAAATTAAATTAAAATACTAAAAAAGGAGGTAAACGCTAATAGTATATAAAAATATAAAATAAGGCACAGAAATGTGAGAACGGTATTGCACAATCAGTTTCACAGTGAATGTATAAAGTGCACTATGCATTGTTGCAAATATTGCAAATATTGCAAGTGTGGTAGTGGGGGTGACATGAAGTCACAGCAGCAGTAGTTCACAGTTCAACCTGATGGCCTGCGGGTAGAAACTGTTTGTCAGTCTCGTGGTTCTGGATTTCAGACTCCTGTAGCATCTGCCTGATGGCAGGAGTGAGAAGAATGTGCTGGGGGGGGGGGGGGTTCTGTCCCTGATGACGTTGTGTGCTCTGTCCCTGATGACGTTGTGTGCTCTGTCCCTGATGACGTTGTGTGCTCTGTCCCTGATGACGTTGTGTGCTCTGTCCCTGATGATGTTGTGTGCTCTGTCCCTGATGATGTTGTGTGTTCTGTCCCTGATGATGTTGTGTGCTCTGTCCCTGATGATGTTGTGTGTTCTGTCCCTCCCTGATGATGTTGTGTGCTCTGTCCCTGATGATGTTGTGTGCTCTGTCCCTTATGATGTTGTGTGCTCTGTCCCTGATGACGTTGTGTGTTCTGTCCCTGATGATGTTGTGTGCTCTGTCCCTGATGATGTTGTGTGCTCTTTCCCTGATGATGTTGTGTGTTCTGTCCCTCCCTGATGATGTTGTGTGCTCTGTCCCTGATGATGTTGTGTGCTCTGTCCCTGATGATGTTGTGTGTTCTGTCCCTGATGCTGTTGTGTGCTCTGTCCCTGATGATGTTGTGTGTTCTGTCCCTGATGATGTTGTGTCCTGGTGACCCTGGTGGAGTAAATGTCCTGAAGTGAGGGGAAGGCTGCTCCTGAGGTGAACTGTGCAGTTTTTATCACACGACCAGGTAGATTGACCAGGTAGAATCAGTGACTCATATCATTGATTGATGTCTATCAATTAAGTTTGTTGATTGGTAGTTTTTCCTTTTAAATTTAGTCCAAAAGATTTATACACCGTTCAGCAGTTGACAGTTTGAGAAGCACCAGGGAAGATTGCGAAGATATTTTATACTAGTTCTAACTTCAATTTAATTTAGATATTTAGGTCTAAAGCTTATTTATCTGTTTTATGAATATTTTTATCTAAGATTATTTATTATCTGATTACAATGTATTTGGCCTAGAAACATCAAACTCATTTACATCTGAAAATTGTATTGTTTACATCTGATTGGCAAATGGGAGGTAAAGAGATCACGCTTCAGCATCAAAGTCCAGAGTCAAAGTTGCAGCGTAGAAGAGAATTTCTCTGATTTCTTGTTGCTTTATCTTCTTGAGAAAAGGGGGAGCAGTAAGAGAAAAGGTGGGAACAGCACACAACTCCCATCCTAAAAACTGTCTTGATTATTTATTTCAACCTTATTTTACAGAATTAATACGAGTTACTTACATAGTCTATTTAATTATTTCATATTTGAAAGCTGGGCTATCTCCGCTGCAGAACGGTACCAAACAGTTTGATATAAATTACTGAATAAAACCTGATAAATTAAAGACAGAATTAATTAAACAATTACACAAAATAGATAGACATTGTTATCATGACAGAGACAGACCTATGTAGATATACATGTATGCATAATAAATGAATGGATAGGGTTAAACTCAAGATGTCATCAAAAATCAGTGTCCTGGGTGAAAGGCAAGGGGGGGGTCCTTCAAGATGGAACAGATAGGGTGGTTGTCGATGCTTATGTTGAGAGAAAAGTGGCAGACAGAACAATCAACATCCAACTTATATGGCAGGAAACTAAACTAATTGTAAACAGAGTTGGTTATTATGGATCTAACTATACTTTTTGTATATAAACTCAGATGTTTTCACTGTTCAAGATTTGGTAAACTTCTAGTGAGCACAATTGATGTATAAAGACACACTATAGTGATTTCGTAATGTGAGATAAGAACAAATGCAAACAAACAGCTAACAGACAATTTGTAAATGGTTTACGAATGGCATAAGTTTGTTACGCCGAGGTAGATTAAACATATATATACAAAATACAAGGCTTAAACACGGAAATATAAAAGATGCATATATGAAAATACCTATGAGGCAGGATCTTACTAAATTATTAATATAAAAGGATAGGCCTATTTATTAGTATGAGTATATTTGAGTATTAATATGAGTTATATCAATTGAAATTTACCAAAACAGAAACTAACTTAATCACAGATGTGGATTATAACACAATGAGTCATAGTACTGTAGAGAGGTCAACAGGAGGTCCAAAATCCACATGTCAAGGAACTCTTCCTATTACTAAACATATGTTGGCTCGGCATAACATATCGATTAAGGAACATGTTGCGTCAAAACTCAGTTTCTTTAAGTCGTTTAAGCACAATTGAATATGTCTCTGTCTTTCTGCTCCTCTGGAATGTAGATGCTTGTAAAACAAGAAAAGTGGGGTCATAAATCCTTGTAGGTTCAGCCTTAATGTTTGAGAGACTTAGTTTGTAATGATCGCGTGTCTATCTTTGTGTACGGCACCAGTGAATGGGAAATTTCCTTTTGCGTATGTAAAGCGCTGTACTGGTAAGTGTTATCATTGGCCTGTAAAGTAAACATAGGTTATGAATAGGATCTTCTATTATAGTGACTAAGAAGTCAGGTTGCAGGGACTGTATACACACAATATCAGATCTGCCCGTTCCTTTAAAATTTAGCGTATGATCATACGAGAATATCAGACTGACAGAAGGGGAACGGAAACTCCCACAGGTAGACAATGAAACAGTTCATGATGTGAATTAGGTTTTATTAGGAGGGCGACTTGTTACAAGTTGACCCCAAGTCTTATCTTGAGTCTTTCCAGACACATGGTAAATTGAGAGTTCAACCATTTAGTGAGCAGTCTCTGGACGAATTTTATTAGTTCAGATTTTGTCATTGTTGTTTTTATCACATTTCAGTTTTATCATTTTACCGTCAAAGTTAGCTACACAGTTTTTATAGTTGTTGGAAATTGTTTAAGCTGCAAGTATAGGCTACTTTGGCTACTAGGGAATTGAAGCTTTTAGAGTCTAGACTCTAGACCGACCGAAATGAACCATCTGTCTATGGACCTATTTTAGTTGGACACAATCTCTACTTTCCTATCATTGAGGAGAGGCTACATTATTATTTAACAAATTCTAATAAATGCAAAGAAACTTTTACTTTGCAGATTGAATACTTTAATTTAGTTATGCAGAATCTTAAAGCACTGATATCAATTAAAATGTTATAGATGTAATCAAACTATCTATCCCTTTCCTAATAGGAATTGGAGACATGCAGGTCCAATAATCAATGACCAGCTCTGGTTCTTCTTTCTCTTTTTCTGGGCATTCCGTAGTGGAACGGGCTTGTTACAGTTCTTTTTCTAAGGCTTTTCACTCTGGGCTTCTATTGTCTGTTTCTGTGACATAACAAGGTGTTATTATTAGGGATGCACTAATACCATTTTTTTAAAATTACATTATTTGAGTACTTGTCCATACCAAGTACCAAGATGAGTACTTAAAAACATTACACTTCTAACAATAACTTTGAAATCATGTTTTATTCTCATCAGATGCTCCTTTCTGACTGTAAAAGATACAATATGATTCTATTGCTGATATTAGAACATTCAACATTGTGTTTTCCTGATACAAACAGAGCATAGTACTTTGCAGTAGAGATGTTAATGATTAACTGTTTAACTGTGCTATCAATTAAACAGCAAAAACATTTTTACACATTAAAAACAAAAAGATGAGCAAAGATAAGATGAGTGGCTCGTCACTTAACATCAGGAAGTTGCAGGTCATCCATGTTTTTATGTCTTTAAGACATGCTTGAAGTTTAGAGAACTGGTTGTTTTCGTCTGGCTTGAATGATAGATATAATTGAGTATCATCTGCATAACAATGAAAGTTTATGGAGTGTTTTCTGATAATATTGCCCAAAGGAAGCATATACATGGTGAATAAATATGGTCACTTCCATTCACTGGTTGCAAAATCCAAGATGGCGATGGCCAAAATGCCAAACCCAAGGCTTCAAAACTGCCATCCAGAAACCAATGGGTGATGTCACATCAACTACGTCCACTACTTATATACAGTCTATGATCCCTTCTTATTATCTGGCCTTCTCTTTTTATGGGGGCAGTAAGGCCTCGCAAATCCGACATTGATGTCCATTTTATGGTTCTCTTTGACACAGTTTTACAATAATAACCACAAGCTTTCCTCAACCTTAACCATAGCATATTTGCTATGGATAAAGTGAGTAGAAGAAAAAAAACATCAGAATGCTTGCATTCAAATTATGCAATTTATCTACAGATTAATAAAAATCTACATCTGACACACACTCTTCTAAATTTAATATTCAGGTTAAGTTAAGTAATCAGCTAATATATCCTTTGTCAATGTGTAAAAAATAAATGTACAATATGAAGCATCACGAGGAAATAAAAACAATATAATATACATTGAGCATTTGGGTATATATATATATTTTGATGTTCTACATGACAATATAACAATGCATTCCTGTCAGTATCAGTCTCATATGCAAACATATCCAACAACGGAATTAGAGCCTATAGAGAAAATCTGGGTGATGGAGGCCTTTCTTGAGTATAAATGATATCCTTATGGACTATAACTCTGTGTTAATTTTTGACTGACCTGATAACAGTGACGTGAGATCTGTATCTCAGTCAATGATTGCTGGCTTTTGTCCCTATAAAGTCAAGATATGCAGAAGTGCTTTTTTTACTTTAAAGGAAAATATTGCATCTTTTATGTTGATCCATCTGGATTAATTTTGGGATTCCTTTTTCTGCCCTGCAAGACTTTTTTCCAGCAGAGACTAAAGTAAATAGAGCAATTACTAATATATCTGAGAAAAACAGAATTGTGTTCAGTTTTACATTATTAATATTGTTGAAACATAATTACAAAGACTACACCTTGGTGATAATGAAAAGTAGTTCTGATAGGAAGTCAACTCTACAGTTTATAGGGTATATTTTTCAGCATGGAAAAAACTACATAACAACACAGGCACAGCATTGTGTTTACTTCTGCCATCTGCGCATCTGGGCATATTGAGCCGCATAGGATTGCCTGCTCGTGTGCTGACCTTCTTCTATCTCTGATTCAGAAATCTCCTCCTCTCCTTCCTCTTCTTCTTCTTCTTCCTCCTCTTCTTCCCCCTCCAGCTGTTCCTCCTCCTCCATGCCTCTCTGCCGTTGTAAGGTGCTGCGAGACTGCAAAACAAATAGGGTGAGCACTCTTGGTTCACTGAGTGATGTCCTTCAGGATAGCAATTTGAAAATGGTCAGAGCATAACTGAAGTTTATGCCGTATCCTTAGTTGGGTCCACAACCATTCTTTGGCTAAGATCTCTTGATGATTAATTTGATCTCTGTAAACAAATATAAAAAATTGCCCTCAGGTCCATCCCAAATATCCCTTGATATTTTGTCAGAGGACCAAATCCCCAAAAAGCCAGTGTACCTAGAATCATGTATGAATACACTTTCTCATGTAAGTCGACCACGAGGATTCTGATTCTGACATCAGTTTGACGTTATGACATAATTTTGACCCAGAAATCCAATGTGGCCGCCATCCAGTAGAGTGAAAACAGGACTTTTGAACGGGAAGGAAATATGTTTTTCAGTTCCAAATTGTCTATAAAAGACACCCTCTAAAGTACATGTTACTTGTTAAACTATTTGCTCATTTATTCTGGTAAATCACGACATCACATTAGTAGATGACGACCAGTGGCCTGTACTATGAAGCAGGATTTGGGTTTTGCAAGGATTAATGTTTTTCAGTCATAAGAAGGAGATTCACTTCTTGCCGGGGTAGATTGCTGTGGTAACTTATGCTGAATATCTAACCTGCTACAAAGCAGGTTATGTTCGAGATAAGAAATCAAATTGTATAAAAGCACCGCCTACTTACCAATCAGAGCTCGGTATGTGGATCGTTAGACAATATTACACAAATATGAAGAAGTTAAAGTCATTAACCAGACTGAAAGTAACACAGTTCAAACTGACAAATGCAGTTTATAAATCGCTGACTCCATGATTGTATAAATGAACAGACTAATAATATCTCTGCCCATCTAGATAGATTTGACATGAGTGTATTCCATTAAATGAATGTGTTGTAGATGCATTTTTATGGCCTGTGGCAATATTTTAGCCTTTTTCTTTCAGCTGCATTCCCAGTGGTGTGAAACAGTCTTGGGAGCAAAAAGAAAGAAGATCAGTATATATTATCTTGTCATATATTCATATCATATACTCACTTATGGTAAATGGTAAATGGACCTGTACTTGTATAGCACTTTTCTAGTCTTCCTACCACTCAAAGTACTTTAACACTACATGACATCATTCACCCATTCACACACTGATGGGAGGGGCTATACCATGCAAGGTGCCACCTGACCATCAGGACTAACTAACATTCACACACACACACACACACACACCATAGGAACAGCTATGGAAGCAATATGGGGTTAAGTGTCTTGCCCAAGGACACATCGACATGGACTAGTGGAGCCGGGGATCGAACCGCCTTCAATTCTCTGA
Source organism: Ophiodon elongatus (assembly GCA_016806645.1). Lineage (NCBI taxonomy): Eukaryota > Metazoa > Chordata > Actinopteri > Perciformes > Hexagrammidae > Ophiodon > Ophiodon elongatus. Next base: position 174,310 of record JACSYO010000016.1, on the reverse strand, counting down.
TTGAAGGACGACCCTGCCCTACCACTGAGCCACAGTCGCCCATGTGTGTGTCAGCTTCTTGAGCTGTGTGTTGCAGTTTGACGTGTCAAAGTTGTGTCTTTCAGTCACAGACTGGATGCAGCGTTTCTTTTCTCCGGTTACTTTAATGTTGCTGTGGTGATTATAAGTTATGGAGGGAAACCTTCTTATTTTTATTTCTTTTTGCCACCACGTCTGTATCACACCCCCAGGGTTGCAGTAGAAAGAATAAAGCTAAAATATTGTCATACATATCAATGGGATTAATAAAGTATCTTCTATTTTATAAGAATACATCTAAACAACACATTAACTTAAGGATTGGACATATGCTGCAAACACCGCCTCATTGTGTGAACACGCTCATAACCAGATTAAGAAACCCTGGGTTGATTTACCCAGTGAGAGGAACCGTGGTTGTTAGGGTTAGTTAAACCAGATAAAAGATACCCTGGGCATGATGAACTCTGGGTAAGAAAATACCAGGGGTCTCATTTATGAAACAGTGCATAGGATCCGCATTAAATGTTAGCGTATGTTAAAAAAATATACTCCGATACATAAAACCTTGCGTATGCCTACCAGTGCGCAATTTCCTTGTATAAATCCAAAATCAACATGTAACTGTTTGCAGCTGGTTCAGCCTCACATCACGCCCTCTACACGCCCACTACACGCCCACATTCAACCATAAACGGTCAATGCAAAGCCCCTGATGAATGTTGATGCATAGAAATGAGCTGCTGGTCAGAGGGTCTTCACGCTGAATCACGGAGACTACTGAGGGGAAGAACACTCATTCACTCCCAATCCTTCCATTGGCGCAGTCCTAACAGTGCCCGAGTATCCATCATGCAACATAACACATCACGAGTGCCACTGTAGTATTTATGTTTACAGTAATCAGACTGATTGTTTCCAACATGATCGCAACAAACAGTGGTATCCACTACTCTGTATATCATTTACAAAAAAGGAAATTTGATAAGTGAACACAATTTATTTATTTACTTATGTTTTCTTATGGCATTATGTTTTCTTATAGAATTATGATTAGGACTGAAAATGAGGATATGGAGTGATCGTACGAGAGCTGTCACTGTTTTTATATCCACACTTTGCTAATTTACACTATCGTTATGTGCAGGTGATAAAGATTTAGCAGGTGAGGTGCCTGGAGAAGGCAGCGTGTGTGACAGTTACCATGGTTACTCCTCTGCTCCAGTGAGCTCTGATACTCTCATCAGTTTGTCTGTGTGCACTATGCTGTATCTGTCACTATGGAATTCACCATGAATAAATAAAGTGGCGTTCACTGCAGCGATTTTACTCACAAACACTTCATGAAAACGTACTTGGTGATATGCACAGTATTAGAAGATTATTGAAAACTAATGACGCTCTGTTCTGCAGTTATTTAACGCTAGTTGACGATATCTTACAGATGATGATCATTTCATCAGCTGCTCCACAGCTGACCACGAGTGTCGGTAGCCTGGCCCTCTCCTCTGCTCTGAGGACAGCAGGCAGCGCTGATGAAATATTTATTAGTCAAATTGGATTTGAGGTTTGAGTTGGTTTGTATCTTTTACGGTTGAAATATGCTTCTCGTTATCTACACGAGTACAAGCACAAATAATACTGCTGGTTTGACTGTTTATGATAAAGTAAATATGTAAGTGCAAAGTAACGTGTGATATGAAAATAAATTAAATATGTGAGAGGCATCCGTATATCTGTGAGGATGATTTCTACAATCTGGCCCTACCCCTAACCACCTCACCATCTGGGTCTCCAAAATGTTGGTCTGCATAGGTCAGAGTCTCCGTACAGGCGATCACGTTCTCCCTTCAAGTTGTTTTTTATAGCTCAACGTATGCGTGGGAAGTGGCATACACCTTTCTAAGGCCCTGTTTTGTGCGTACGCAATGGTTATAAATGAGACCTGTGATCTGGGTAGAAGATAACCACAGGAAGGAAGGATGTTTTGTCAAAGGTCCACAGAAGGCAAAGGAGAATGGTCACAGAATTGAGGTTCTGGACCCGACTACCAAAACAAGCATTCTCATTCTTTCACTATGGTAACAAAAGCATAGGGCTCACCCTCCTGACTGTGTCCGGGTACTGGTTGTGTTGTTTCCTGAGGATTTGGCCTGTGGTAGAGGCCAACATTGACCTGAGGCTTTGGCTTTTGGGGGAGGCCAGAAGAGGACTGGGGTAGCGGCTCATGAGGGGAGAAGAGTAGCTGGTCAGAGGGGTGTCCAGGAGTCCAGCGAGAGAGTCAGACATCTTGATCCGTCCATTAAACAGCTATAGAATCATAAAGACAGTAAATGGTGAATGGACTGTACTTGTATAGTGCTTTTCATACCCATTCATACACCACAGGAACAGCCTGGGGTTAAGGTCCCCATTTGTCCCTACATTTTTGCATATTTTCGTCATTCAATTTGGTCCAATATTCTTCAAAGTCACAACAATGGACTAACTACATTGGCCTGAAATAATTACATTAGTTAATAGTTTGTTGTATTTATTGAAATATTTGCTTGAAATTTCAAAGCCTGGTTGGAAAAATAAATTTACATTTATTTATAAACTAACCACTAACTATAATTTCAGGCCATTGATGGGAAAATCAGACTTGTAGTACCTTTTTTTGAGGTCATTTATAGAGAGGTTCACATACTATTTCCTGTTTGGCTTTTTAATATTGAGAATATTTATAATCTGTATACATAAATATGCCAATTAAAAAACAATTGTTTGACTGTTATTAGTTTACATATACACATTTGTTTATCATAGTAAGTTTAATGAATATCAGACCACATTTTATGGCTGAATTATGCATAAACATAAAATATCTAGAACAGATAAAAAGAGATAGCGTAAATTAACATGTATGCATAGATGCAGTTGGGTCTGGGTGTTCTAATCTACTTTGTTAAAAAGAAGTAGGTATTATTGGTTGTACAGTACTTGAAATTATATGCTACTTCAGTACACTTATAAATAGTACCACTGACTATTTGTGGAACAATTTGGCCAGAATTCAGCACATTGACCAGCAGACTACAGTGATTGTGCAGGGAGTCTCCTACAGCCCACCTCCACTGGGAACAACACGGTATGCCTGCCTTTGTCCCCACAGTTAGTGACCAGCTGCTGGAATTTGCTGGTGTTCTGCACCACTGCCTCTTCACAGCCTGCCTCCCAAGGTACAGTTGACTCCACTATGATGATCTTTTGTCCTTCCGTTCCAGATTACGACTTCTCGCCTCAAAGGGGGTTTTCTCCTTCCTTGACGAAGCCGATGGTGTGGAATGATTTCCTTTGGCCTGGTGTTTCTCTGCCTTTCCTGCTCCAAGATTTCCACAAGAGTCAAAGGTACTTTATACCTTGCCATCTATACTTCACTTAGGTAAGTGATGCCTTGCAACCCAACAGTGTGCCATAGTTCCTCTCCCACCACATAGTTTAAACAGGGGTCCTCCCTCATCCCCCACCTGTGCAGGTTCATTGGGGATGCGGGGAGGTCGTCATAGACTGCTCTTGGCAGGTCAGTTTACCCACCTATAGTATACAAGCAATGTGTCTGTCTTTCTTGCTGTTTTTCTATTCGTGGGCTTCTCTTAAGGATGTGGTTTATTAAGGTGTTTTTCTTAAGATAACTGAAGATTTGTGAGCTGAATCTGAACTTCCTCACCGTCTGAAAAGCCCTTCAGCATAGTTCCCACCCACTCTAATCTAAGTAAGGGACCAGTGCGTAATGGATGTGAGGTTTCTTTTGAGGAGGTCTCATCTTTTCCGGGGTCATTTGGATCCCAGCTAGACAGTTTGGGCTCTCCTCCCTTCCTCCTCAAGGTTCCTTACTGCGTGAACCATTGTTTTTCGCTCTCCTGGACTCACTTTTTGACCACTGCTGGTGAGATGCTGACCTTATGTGTAAGGGTTTCCAATTATATCTGTCATCAGTGAACGCTTGGCTTGGTTTGGATGTTCAGTTCCCCCAGACCTTGTTGTGATGCCAGCTTCTCAAACAGTATCATCTCTGCAGTCCCTGTAGGTCATGGCAAGTCTGTACTTAGCTACTTTGAACCCCTTCAGAAAACAGGTGGAGCTGTAACTGGCCAAATCTTATATACAGCCTAATTGATAAGAGGGTGTTGTCATACTGCTTTTCCAAGCACCTGAAGGGCTTTTCCTCAAGAACCATGGACCACTTTGCAATTCACATGAAACAACCTCCATGACAAGGTTGAAGTCAGAACTCTATCATCTACTCATCAACATATTTATATACCTCTATGTGTTTAATTTAACAAATATCAATATTGAAGTATCTTTAAAGCTGCATAGTCTTTTTTTGGTCCCTTCAGGGCAAACACGCCATCTGACATATTGTTACCTAATAAAGTTGATATGCTGTATGTGGTCACATCCACCTACCTCCAGATCCTTTTGAGTGTTAATTGCCTCCAGGTTGTGGTACGTGTGGGCATAGATCTCCAGTGCTTTAGCATGGAAGAGCATCTCCACTGTAATGAAGTCTGTGAAAATCCTCTGCCAAAAAAACAAAGCAATGGTTGTTGTCAGTGGGACAATGATGCTTTAACGACTGGAGGATGTTTGTGAATAGTAAGTGTGAGACTAACTTTGATATCCTCCAGTTTCTGTCTTTGGAAGTCTTTGATGGTCTCCTCTAGTTGTCTGATGCTGCGCTGGGCATTGTTGGAAGCCTTCTGAGCATTTACTTCTGCCTGTCAATTGACAGACAATACAGAACACAAAGCTTTATTTCAGTCAGTCAGACCTGCTTGAAGGATCAGTAATGTGATGAAATTCATGAGATTATCCTAAAATCATGTACATTACCTGAGACTGAAAGGTATTGTCAAGAAAATGTAATCAAAGGGAGCTGTACAACTGTTTAATTATATAATTCATAAATGATGACTCTGAACTTCCTTTACAAAAGATATGGTCTGAAAAGGCCTAAAGCATAGTTCCCACCCCTTCAATCTTGATATGGGACCAGTGTGTAATGAATATGAGGACACTAAAAACCACAACAGAAACACCTGCTGTGTTTTCCAGAGTTTTAAAAAGGAGCCCACATTTAGAAGTATTTGGAAAAGGACAGCACTGTGGATATATTCAGATGGTTCTGTGTAACAAACTATCTTGCACGTTAGGTCTCTTATCCCTTATATTAAATGAAATATTCATATACATTCACCGGCCACTTTATTAGGTACACCTTGCTAGTACCGGGTTGGACCCCCTTTTGTCTTCAGAACTGCCTTAATTCTTCGTAGCATAGATTCAACAAGGTGTTGGAAACATTCCTCAGAGATTTTGGTCCATATTGACATGATAGCATCACTATATATATATATATATATATATGTATATATATATATATATATATACATATATATATATACATATGTATATATATATATATATATATATATAATATATATATATATATATATATATATATACATATGTATATATATATATAGACATGATAGCATCACGCAGTTGCTGCAGATTTGTCGGCTGCACATCCATGATGCCAATCTCCCGTTCCACCACATCTCAAAGGTGCTCTCTTGGATTGAGATCTGGTGACTGTGGAGGCCATTGGAGTACAGTGAGCTCATTGTCATGTTCAAGAAAGCAGTTTGAGATGATTTAAGCTTTGTGACATGGTGCATTATCCTGCTGAAGGTAGCATCAGAAGATGGTTCACTGTGGTCATAAAGGGATGGACATGGTCAGCAACAATACTCAGGTAGGCCGTAGCGTTTAAACCATCCTCTATTGGTACTAAGGGGCCCAAAGTGTGCCAAGAAAGTGTCCCCCACACTGTGACACCATCACCAATAGCCTGAACCGTTGATACAAGGCAGGATGGATCCATGCTTTCATGTTGTTTACGCCAAATTCTGACCCTACCATTTGAATGTCGCAGCTAAAATCAAAACTCATCAGACTAGGCAACGTTTTTCCAATCTTCTACTGTCTAATTTTGGTGAGCTTGTGCCAATTGTAGCCTCAGGTTCCTGTTCTTAGCTGACAGGAGTGGCCCCTTGTGTGGTCTTCTGCTGCTGGAGCCTCAAGTTCCTGTTCTTAGCTGACAGGAGTGGCCCCCGATGTGGTCTCCTGCTGCTGGAGCCTCAAGTTCCTGTTCTTAGCTGACAGGAGTGGCCCCCGGTGTGGTCTCCTGCTGCTGGAGCCTCAGGTTCCTGTTCTTAGCTGACAGGAGTGGCCCCAGTGTCGTCTTCTGCTGCTGGAGCCTCAGGTTCCTGTTCTTAGCTGACAGGAGTGGCCCCCGGTGTGGTCTCCTGCTGCTGGAGCCCATCTGCTTCAAGGTTCCACGTGTTGTTGTTCAGAGATGTTGTGGTTCATTCTCCTGCCCTGCTGGCGCCCACCAATCTACTTCTTCTCCCGAGTCTTTGTGCTTTTTCTCCTCACAGGTTTACATGGATTGTGGTTTTATCTGGACCCTGGTCCTGCACGACACCGACTGCTATTATCATTATTATTATTAGTTGCGTTGCTATTAGTATTGCCAATACCATTACTGCTTTTATTATCATTATTATTTTACTATATCCACTGTTGCCGTTATATTTGGTAGTCGTAACTTTTTCATCATGACTACTCTCATTATATGAATCATTTCTGTTATATGCATTGAATGTGTTGTAACTCTGTTATGTTGTTCATTCTGTACACATCACATCTATTGTACTCTGTCCATCCTGATAGAGGATCCTCCTCTGTTGCTCTCCCGAAGGTTTCTTCCCTTTTTCCTGAACCGAGGAGAGGTCCCGGGACAGAGGATGTCGTATGTGTACAGATTGTAAAGCCCTCTGAGACAAATTAGTAATTTGTGATTTTGAATTGAATTGAATTGAATTGAATTGAATTATGCATACCTTGGTTGTAACGAGTGGTTATTGGAGTTACTGGTGCCTCTCTATCATCTCCAACCACTCTGCCCATTCTCCTCTGACCTCTGACCTCAACAAGGCATTTTCGTCCACACAACTGCCGCTCACTGGATATTTTCTGTTTTTCGGACAATTCTCTGTAAACTCTAGAGATGGTTGTGCGTTAAAATCCCAGTAGATCAGCAGTTTTTGAAAATACTCAGACCAGCCCGTCTGGCACCAACAACCATGCCACGTTCAGTCACTTAAATCTCCATTCTGATGCTCGGTTTGAACTTCAGCAAGTCGTCTTCACCACGTCTAGATGCCTAAATGCATTGAGTTGCTGCCACGTGATTGGCTGATTAGCTATTTGTGTTAACAAGCAATTGAACCGGTGTGCCTAATAAAGTGACCGGTGAGTGTATAAGACTGCAGGATTTCTGTTGCTAAATTAAATGGATATATTCAATATGTCACGAGTATCATTTTAGTCAAATATGTCTCTGGAAACTTTTGTCTCTCCGCTAGAATTTTACACAACCTTCTGTGGTGGACATGTACCTTGTTTGGCTGCACAGCATAAGTTTACACTGACTGACCCAGTGGTTGGTTGTTGAGGTTTAATTAGTCAATAAACAAGTTTCCACTGAATGTGTGGGGATGAAAAGAGTCAAATGTCAGTATGTGAAGGATACAATGCTCTGTCGATCTGCTGGGTTCCTCAGTCGGATTTTTTCCAGTTTCTGCAACTCCTTCAGCTCTCTCTTCACATCAGTGCTGAACTTCTTAAGATCTGCCTGAATGGTAGACACACTGTCAGCTCATACAACACACAAAGTTCTCAAAAGACAGCACTGGTTGTCACTACCCCATGACTCTGAGAGCTGTGTTGTCCGGGACAACAGCTCCTAGCAGGGTCACAAGGGCTGGTCCGAGGAACGGGGTCAAGACCAAGAACAATTCCAGAAACTTAATTTTAACAACTTTGAAGGCAAATTGGCTCACCCAGTTTAGGGAGACTATGGCCCTTTCCAGAAGCCAGGCCTGGAGGTTGTAGGGATTAGGTGTCTCCCCACAGCAGCAGGCAAAGGCATGGACATTGTTGTCCTCTCCCCAGACTACAACAGTATATTTATCTACCAAGGTGAATGTAGAGTGACATTGTAATACTGCTTAACCTCTGGGGCGGCCGTGGATGCTCGGATCACTATAGAGTGTGACTGTGACGTTCCTCTTTCCTAATGACAGTCGTCAGTGCTTTCTGTAACCATATTAAACCAGCTTCCATTCTTAAACCTAAACATGGCTCCGGCATCCTTTTTATAATGGCCCTCTGTGACACTTTTTGAAGGCACTGTCACGTGATGCTGTTGTGCTGATTAGAGCTGGACTGAAAAAAAGGACTGATAAACTGGCCAGGATGCAAACATTTTTTAAATTGCTTTTAACAATGAGTGGGTTGAATATTATTAAAGGACAAGACAGTTGGGTATTTTTTACATCAATTATTCTTTTTGAATGGAGAGAGTAACAATGTAACACTCTTTATTCGTCTAAAAGACATCACATGAGCCGTCAGAACCTCTTGTAGGTTAACGCAGGCTGACACTCCATAATGCAACACTATGGGTATGAGTTGCAGAAACGGACCGATGACTGAATCATCTGTCAAGCTGTCAAGAGTTACAGCTGTCATGGATGAGAGGAGCTCAAAAAGACAGACTGTCTGAAAAACTGTCAGCGAATCATTTTAACTGCTTGCAAGAGCCATGCAGTAAAGTGTGTGAGCATGTGACGGATAGACAAGCTACTGTGGGATTTATGCTCTGCTGAACTATTTCCCGTCCCACTTTTTAAAAGAAAAAATGCTTCAAGGATGATTTCTTCTTTTCAGACTATTGAATGTTCAAGACATGTTCCTATCAAGACCAGTCTAAAAGTGTGTTGTATCTTTAACAATGTTTTCCCAAAATACAAGTGTTGAAGTCCGGGAGTCATCATATAATCAGGGTTGTCTATATTTACATCAATATGGTTATCAGCTGATATTAGTTTCTTGCCAATATATCAATGTCAGAGGCACACATCTGTAACCAAACTCACCCTTTTATTTTTAACTATGTCTCCATAGGTTTTTAGTGGAGCAACAACTCTCGTCTCCAGTCTTTCTACCTGCAATGATAAGGCGTCCAACATGACAACAGCCACATGTATAAGAGTTTGATGCAGAAAATAGAGAACATTGATGTACAGTGTACCTTACCTGAGCCTGCCTGTAGTCCTGCACCATGGCCAGGTCTTCAGCCATGTTTTTCAGGCCGATCTGGAGTTCAGGGTCCTCTCTGCTGGAGAAGTCAAAGAGCTGAGCCACCAGCAGGTCTGCCTTGTCTCTGAGCTTGGCTGTCTTCCTGGTGTAGGAGGCCAGCAGGGAGCAGATCTCACCCAGGTACTGCTCGGCATGTTTCACTGTCTGCTCCATGCTCTTCACCTGGACATCCCTGCCAGGACAAATCAAGAGGAATCTTTGTATCTTTTGTTGTATAACGTTGGGAAAAATCTAGCTTGGTAACATTCTAGCCGAAGCCCCCCAGCTTCGATAGGAGCTGTTGAAACTGCATTCATGTTATCGTCTCTTTGGATAATGTGAAACATAAAAGCAGGGACTCCTACCTGGATAAGAGGTTGTTCATGTTTGTTCTGTCGTCCTTCCAGCAGCTCCTCTGCTCTGTTGTTTGCCTCGGCTGATTCTCACCTGCACCAGGTAACAGAAGACTGTTGCCATGGAAACCCCAACAACAGAGGGTGTGTGATAGCTGTGTTGGGGATGTAAGTGATGCTATCTGCCACAGGATGGCAGCAGAGTTCTATTATGGCAATTTACTGGACCTTAGAACCAATAAGAAGTCTTTCTGTCTCTCCCTAAAAAGGATTATGTATAACGTGGTTCATATTACAAAGGGAAATAAAATCACCATGTTACTTTATTCTCTGTATACTGTACACAAGAAATGACAAGCGTCTGCAACAGAGTTTTGTTTTACCACTACTACCACTGGGTGCACCAACTACTCTTAGATTTACTTACTGTTAGTGTATTGGGAGAACTTTGCTTCTTTAAAAAGACAAGATAATCCGTTATTTGTCTCACAGTAACTCATATAAAGGAGAAAGGGAATGAACATTGATAAATCCAGAAATTTAGTTTCTCCTTCCTAGGATGGACCAGGGGTTGAAGTACTGAGTTCCTTTACTTGAGTTAAAGTACCAATACAACAAAACACAAAAGAATACTCCATTACAAGTGAAGGTCCTGCATTCATGCATTCAGAATTCAAGTTAATACTTCTGTACTGGTGCTTGTAAGCAAAATGTACTTAAAGTGTCAGTGATATTATATTATATTATACACTGTAGGACATCATTAGATTGTTAATAATGATGCATTCTGCTGTTGTAGCTGCTCGAGAAGGTTAGCCCCAGGTTCCTCACTTGGGTTGGTGGACTGTACTTGTAAAGCGCTTTTCTTCCAACCACTTTAACACTACTTGTCATCATTCACCCATTCACACACTGATGGACAAACTAACATTCATACTCATTCACACAGCATAGGCTACGGGAGCAATTTGGGGTAAAGTGTCTTGCCCAAGGAAACATCGACGTGGACTACCGGAGCCGGGGATCGAACCACCGATCCTCAAATAGAAGGACGACCCTTCCTGAGGGCGACTGAGCCACAGTCACTTTGATCTCCTCCAAAGAGTCACAAGATAACACTGAGCGTCGTGTGGTAATTCATGGGGTAGGAAATGAGGTGGAACAACTAAAAAGCTCTGTTACACACATTTATATTCATATATATTATAGTTCTCTAAAATATTAAATAATCTATCTCAAACTGTTATTGAAATGAAACTACCTTGTATAGTTTCTACTTATATACTAGTTGTATGTACCTCTTATTTTATTTATTTTTATTCCTGTTACTTCTCTATTTATTCATACTTATTTACTTATTTTATGTCTTTGGGCTGCTACTACACCTGAACTTTTTTTTTGAATTTTTGTCTTAATGCCACTCCATTTTCTTCGAAATAATGTACAACAAAATGTTTTTAGTCACAAAGAGCCACAAAGATGACATCAAATTAAAGAAAAACATGTAATTTAGTCTCACTGCGGCTATTTGGGTGAAGAAAATAGCATCCATGATTTACAAATCTGTGAAAAATAACAAGTTTCTGTTACATAACTAAATCTAAATATTCTACTAAATAATGTTGACGTTTCTCTAATTGCTTCTAAGCTGTTTTTTTTCGTCAGATTAGCACAGTTGAGCTGATCCTGTTTTAGAGATGAGCAGGCATTCTAATGTTGAACGTAAATTGCAGCAGTCACTTGTAGCAACAATGTTTTAAGTTTAAAAACCATAAAAGTGTAACAATTGAAATTAAATTCCGCTTACTAGACATACTTGAATTCAGTAGGTTTAACTCCACAAATCAAGAAGCTGAGGAAAAATGTTTTTCTGAGAAGAGAACTCACATGTCTGATTTTCTTCCATGGCCGTTAAGGCAGCAGAAGCCCTGCCCTCTGAGAGCCAACACCACTTTCTGCATTCATGGCGTTGACAGAGACACAGACAGCACAAAGTGAAGGTAAGCCCAGAGTTAACTTCTTAAAGTGTGTCACAGCTGGGAGACAACAGAACTGCCAGGAGTGTTGGAGATACATTTAGTTTGATATAAACAAAAGAGTATGAGCCAGACTTATTCTGCTGTAAAGTTGTGAACACAGCAACGTCAGCAACACACAACCTTTGGCTGAAACTTTAAGAGATGTTTCCCTTCAGGTCACTGCAACTGGGAATAAAAGCAACATAGTGATGAAGAGCCTTTAAAAAACAGGATGAGAATGAAAACAGAAAATCTCTATTTTAAATTGCACAATAGATAAGATATTGAATACCATTAAGATGTATCTTATTTGACAATATGACTTGACTTGTTTTTCAACTTCAATGCAGAAGTTACATTATTTTATTCCTCTTTATTTATTTTTTTATGCTTAATAAGACCTAATTCTTTCTCAAAAAAGCTTGACTATTTTATTTGGTAGACTTTCTAGCCATCCACCTTGGATCTTTAAGTGTAATTCAATTCAATTCAATTAATTTTGTATAGGCCAAAATCACAAATTTGCCTCAGAGGGCTTTACAATCTGTACACATAACACATCTAATCAAAGCTGTCAGGCTAGACTTCTGCTTTCAGATGAGGCGGCTCACTCTGACCTAGCGGTTCGTTATCTCAGAGAGCCTGTTGAACTGTCTGATCTGTAGTAGACAGATTATGTTCTGAAAATGATGACAATCTGTCAGCCTCTGTCCAGCCTCCCTCCACTGTCTGTACAAAAATTATGTCAGTGAGTCAGCTGCACATTGGAGGTCCACATCAACTTCCCATTTAAGATAATAATAATAATACATTTTATTTAAATAGTGCTTTTCAAAATTCTTAAAGTCACTTTACAAACATTAAAATCATCATAAAAGAGCTATACACTAAAAACATAGAACACACATTAGTCACATATTAAAAGCACTTCTGAAAAGGTGGGTTTTAATTTGTGATTTGAATATAGAAAGGTCAGTGCAGTCTCGGATGTGTTTGGGGAGAGAGTTCCAGAGGGAGGGGGCAGCTATAGGCTGTCACCCCATGTCCGGTGGTCCGGTTGGTCCTGAGTGGGATAGACACGAGGTTGGCATCAGAGGAGCGGAGCCCACGGGATGGAGTGTGGTGGTGGAGCAGGTCGTGATGGAGTGTGGTGGTGGAGCAGATCAGTGATGGAGTGTGGTGGTGGAGCAGGTTGGTGAGGTAGGAGGGGGCCTGATTATGGAGGGCTTTGTGAGTGAGGAGAAGGACTTTGTATTGGATCCGTTGTGGGATGGGGAGCCAGTAGAGGTTCTGGAGAACAGGGGTGATGTGATCGCGGGAGTGGGTGAGCAAGCGAGCAGCAGAGTTCTGAATGTACTGGAGGTTATTTAGGATTTTGGATGATGTGCCATAAAGAATACTGTTGCAGTAGTCGATTCTGGAGGTGATGGCGGCGTGGATCAGAGTTTCAGCAGCAGATCAGGAGAGTGATGGGCGGAGACGGGCTATGTTCTTTAAGTGAAAAAAGGCAGTTCTGGGGATTTGTTTGACGAGGTGTTCAAAGGAGAGGTTGCTGTCAAACATGACTCCGAGGTTGCGGATGTGTGGGGAGGGAGACAGAGTGGAGTTGTCGATGGTGAGGCAGAAGTTGTGATTGGTTCTAGTGAGGGATTTGAGACCGATGATGATCATTTCCGATTTATCACAGTTGAGTTTTAGGAAGTTGCTTTGTATCCATGATTTAATATCAGTCAGGCAGTTGGTCAGAGTGGAGTGAGTAGCAGTGGTAATGGCCTCTGTGGAGATGTAGAGCTGGACATCATCGGCGTAGCAGTGGAAGAGGAGACCATGTTGACATATGATATTACCAAGAGGGAGCAGGTAGAGGATGAACAGAAGAGGACCAAGCACCGAACCCTGGGGGACGCCTTGAGACAGAGGACACCTGGGGGACACTTTGAGAAGAGAAGCAGTGGAGGAGGTGCAGTTGTTGATACTGATGAACTGTTGTCTGTTTGTGAGATATGATTTAAGCCAGGAGAGAGCAATTAGCCCCAGGTTCCTCACTTGGGTTGGTGGACTGTACTTGTAAAGTGATTTTCTTCCAACCACTCGAAGCGCTTTAACACTACTTGTCATCATTCACCCATTCACACACTGATGGACAAACTAACATTCATACTCATTCACACAGCAAAGGCTACGGGAGCAATTTCCGGTGATGTTGATGGACAATTCGAGGCGGGAGAGAAGGATGTTGTGGTTGATGGTGACGAAAGCTGCAGTGAGGTCGAGGAGAATGAGAATGTTGAGGTGACCAGAGTCTGAGGAGAAGAGGAGGTGATTGGTGACTTTAAGAAGGGCTGTTTCAGTGCTGTGCTGTGAGCGGAAACCGGATTGAAATGGCTCCAACAGATCGTTGGAGATGAGGTGGGCTTTGATTTGTGCAGCGACAAAGCCTTCCAGTATTTTTGACAGGAAGGGAAGATTAGAGATGGGCCAGAAATTGCTCATGGTGTCAGGGTCAAGTCCAGGTTTTTTTGAGGATGGGGGTGACAGCAGCCTGAATGAAGGCTTTTTCCCTTTGCTTTACGTGTTAATATTCAATTATGACAGAAATATTGGTCATGCTATATGACTTGTAACTCTACTTTTGTTTCATCTGCTTTTTCTGTAACTGTTCACCTATATTTAAAATTATAAGTAAATCTGTGAAGTTGTTTCATTTATTTTTTTGCCGTAGTTTTTACATCCCATTTTGTATTTGTGTTCATCAGATAACTTTGCAGCTAGCATAAACTCAGTTCCCCTATGTGAGTTATTGGTCATAGGATCGACAAATCCACACTTGTTGATGAAACTGAAGAGGAATCGCCAAGTCCTCCAAGCTAAGGTATATATATACAAATATATTGTTCTGTGACTGTGATCTTTGAGCTTTACTGTGCAGAATGATATTCGTGCAGAGTTAGTTTTCACATTCATCTGTTGTAGAGGGAAAGTTTCTTTGCGTATAGTAATCCTCCATAACCTCAATGAATCATAGTGTTGGGATCTGGCAGGAGCAGGTTTGGTTATTTGCAAGTATGAAAGTGAAATTATATATATATATATTAAAAAAAATATTAATATCAATATGATTATTAACATAGATTAATACTAACGGGGCACCACCCTAGGATCAGGGACCATTAACCAAACTGTGGATAAAGTCTCAAAATTTACAATAAAAATATAGTAAAAAAACAAATAACAGTACATTAAAACAAGTGTATTATCAAAGTGGTAAGTGTTTTAGTATTTTAATAGAAAAAAAGATGTGCAAGAGTGCAGTACTGCAGTAACAGTGACACATTTTTCCTGTGTATGTAAGTGTCAGAGTCAGTAGGGTCCTGGGGTTTATTTATGAACCCAACTGCAGATGGGAAGAAACTGTTTTGTGGCGTGAGGTCTTGGTTCTGATGGACCGCAGCCTCCTGTCAGAGGGAAGGGACTCGGAACAGTTTGTGTCTCAGGGTCCTGGAGGTGAACAAGTCATTGAGGGAAGGCAGATTGCAGCCAATCACCCTCTAAGCAGAGCGAATGACACGCTGCAGTCTGCCCTAGGCAGTGGCTGCAGCATACCAGACGGTGATGGAGGAGCAGAGGATGGACTCAATGATGGCAGTGTAAAAGTGCACCATAATTGTCTTTGGCAGGTTGAACTTCTTCAGCTGCCTCAGGAAGTGCATCCTCTGCTGAGCCTTCTTGGTGATGGAGCTAATGTTCAGCTCCCACTTGAGGTCCTGAGTTATAGTGGAGCCCAGGGGGAGTCACAGAGGGTGATAGGGGCATGTGGGGCTGCGTTCTTGTGGAAATCCACAATCCACATCCGCATTTTCGCAGTGTTTACTCAATGTTTAAATGAATTGCTCCGCGATAATACGGCACAGAAATATGGTTGAGATGTTTTCGGAATCTGTAGACTCTGCACTTCCATGTCCTTGTTCCCACGGGATCGTACGTGACTCACACAGTGAGCTAGGAGCTTGGACGTGTCATGTGATTCGTGGGTGTCGAGCTCCGCCTCTCACCGTCAATTGTGGATTCGTGTGTCCGTCTACATTTTTGTATGAAACTAACCAATGGACACTCAGTAAATCACTAAGGACCTACCCACCACCTTATGCTATATAAACACTGCAGTTTTCATTCAGTCGGCATCCGAGAGCTCAGAGAGAAGAGAGAAAATGGCGAAGAGAAAGTTTACAGTTAACAACGTACTTTCAGCGATATAGTAAATATTTTGTTTGAAAACCAAAACTGTTGTAATGTTCATTTTTCATTTGCACACATCCATGAAGCTTAATCTGTAGTATGAAGTAGTTACTCAGTCCCTCTAACAGTTGGTGGAAGTAGAGTGACAGACATCACTTCTACTCAAAAAACGATATTACAAAATTTGGTTTTAGACATTTATTATACATTTATCTACTATTTCACCCATATATTCTACCACTTTTGTGAACCTAAGACTTTGCTAAACCAATTTCAAGCACCAAAACTGTTTGTCTACATGAGTAAAGGTATGTTTTCACAAGAGATTTGAAGAATTAAAAAAATCGGACTTCAATTTTTCAGCTTTATGGCCAAATTATCTCTTTACACAGTGTCTTAGGACGATTGGTGCCCCATTATATAGATAGCTGAGATTGTTCTGCAAATCATCACATACAACACATGGATATGTCTCATATGCAAGTGCCTTTTAAAGGTGAATTTAAGAAAATGTGTAAAAATCGGGAAAATGCCCTTAGACCCCAGAGGGTTAAATCCCCCCTCCACAGCCACACAGAAAAGGTTCTATACATCGATCGGCCGCTAGAGGGATGGAAAGTTCTCCTCAATGTCAGTAAAGTGGTGCTGAGAAATGGAGAAAGATCCACGGACGCCCACACAATCCTGGATGATGGGTTGGAATGTACGATCCTTCTCCATCCAGCAGCCCAGCAGCTGGGCCTCAAGGGGGAACCAGAAGACCTCCCTTTAAGAACAGTCAGACAGGAGCTGCAGAATCTACATGGCGCCATGGTCTCCTTCACTATCTCTCCAGCAGCCAATCCACACAGTGCATTCTGTATCAACTGAGAATTTATGCAAAATGCCTTGGACTAGCTGAACACACACATCCAGTGGAGGCCCTCCAGAAGAAGTAGTGGCACCTGAGAGATCTATCCCTGCGTCCATTGCACCTGGTATGCCCAGTTCTACTCATTGACTCTGATCATCCCCATTTTATCACGTGAGTAAAGCCAGTACGCCTGGGGCCCCCCGGAGGCCCTGCAGCTGTCAAGACCCACATTGGGTGGTATTTCCAAGGCATTGTCTGTCACAGCAGCAGTGTCTGTTCACGTCCATTCTGTCACTACCAGCAGACATCTACAGCTACGTTGAGAAGCTGTGGCAAATAGACGTTCTGCCACGGTTGAGATAGAAGTTGAGATAGAAGATGTCTACCGATATGCTACCCCTCTCTTACGAGGGCAGAACATGCCCCCTGTCAAGGCTCCAAAGAAAGTAATACTCTATCTGATCCGAGCCGTAGAGAAGAGACTGACCAGAGACCCGGAGAAAGCAGCAACTTATAATACTGAGATTCAGAAACTGGTCACTGTCAAGAATTTGGTACCCGGTGAGGAAGAAACACCCACCAGCTGGTAGATGCCACATCATATGGTGACCCACAATGAAAAGAACCGGGTGGTCTTCAACTGCTCCTTCGAGTTCAGAGGTGATAACCTAAACCGGCTCCTGCTCCCTGGTCCAACCCTGGGTCCTTTCTTTCTGGCTGTGCTGCTGAGATTTCGAGAAGGGCGACGTACTCTGACGTACTACGGTAAGCGTATTGCCTCACTTCCGGTTGCCAGCGTGTCTGTTGTCCGATAGCTTACTTTCACAGCTCCAGCTAAACCGAGTTAATTGTGTGATATTGTGTGATATTCTTCAGTACAAGCGGCTAAATCACCTGCTGTACATCTTAAACACTAATATCACCTTCTTGTAGCGGCTTCTCGCTTAATCCTACAGTTCTATTTACACTTTGTTTGGTTTCTCTAACGGTAGCCACCGTACTTTAGCTCAGCAGCTAGCGATGGCTTCCCTCTCTTCCTCTCCTTCTCCCCTTTGCTCAGTGTGTCACATGCTTAGCCAGTCCTCTGCCTCCCTTAATGATAACGGTACATGTAATAAGTGTAGTTTGTTTGCTAGGGTGGAGGCGAGGCTCAGTGAGTTAGAGGCACGGCTCCGCACCATGGAAGCTCAGTCGTTAGCCACAGTAGTTAGCCTGTCCACTCCCATAGTCGGTGCGGGCCAACCAGCCGTAGCTTCAGCTAGCTGTTCCCCGGCAGCCCCCGAGCAGCCGGGCGGCTGGGTAACTGTGCGAAGGAAGCAGAAGTCAAAGCAGAAGCACACGGTGCACCACCAACCTCTTCACGTTTCTAACCGGTTCTCCCCACTCGGCGAGACACCCGCTGAGGAACCGACTCTGGTTATAGGTAGCTCCATAGTCAGAAACGTGAAGATAGTGAAGCCAGGGACCACAGTCACATGCATTCCGGGGGCCAGAGCGGGCGACGTTGAGTCCTATTTAAAACTGCTGGCTAAGGATAAACGTAAATACAGTAAGATTGTAATACATGTCGGCGGTAATGACTCCCGAATCCGACACTCAGAGGTCACTAAAATTAATGTGGCATCGGTGTGTATATACGCCAAAACAATGTCGGACTCCGTAGTTTTCTCTGGCCCCCTCCCAAATTTGGTCAATGATGAGATGTATAGCCGCATGTCATCATTCAACCGCTGGTTGTCGAGGTGGTGTCCAGCAAACAATGTGGGCTTCGTTGATAATTGGGAGACTTTCTGGGGAAAACCTGATCTGGATACACTGAGCTCCTCTATCCTTTTCTCTCTCCCCTTCTGTATGAATTCATGTTCTATAAATGCACATTACTAACTCTACTTCTTCCCTCGGAGTCTTTGTGCTTTCTCGCCTCGCAGGTTTCCACGAATCGTGGTTGCATCTGGACCCTGGTCCTGCCTCCTGGTTCCTTCCGTGGAACTGCTGACGCACATTCTTTTCTATTTTATGTGAATTCAACGTGTTGTAACTCTGTTATACTGTTCATTCTGTACACATGACATCTATTTTCGTACTCTGTCCATCCTGGGAGAGGATCCTCCTCTGCTGCTCTCCTGAAGGTTTCTTCCATTTTTCTCCCTGTTGATAGGGTTTTTTGGGGGAGTTTTTCCTGAGTCGATGAGAGGTTCTGGGACAGAGGATGTGTAGAGATTGTAAAGCCCTCTGAGGCAAATTTGTAATTTGTGATTTTGGGCTATACAAAAATAAATTGAATTGAATTGAATAGAACACACTGTGGCCATCAGTATCAATATACACAGCATGTTTCATCAAGTCACACTGCTCTCCGACAAGCAGCCCCCTTTCAGATTCTTGTGGAAAAACTTGAAATGCGAAGAGCAGCCCAACATAAATTAATGGAGAGTGCTTCCGTTTGGCACCACAAGCTCCACATTTGCTCTCCAGAAACGATCATAGCTGCAAGGGAGAAAACATCAGAGAGGCCGTATGTGAGTGACTGTGGCTCAGTAGTGATCAGGGTCAGCCTTCAATCAGAGGATCAACACATCGACATGGGCTAACGGAGCGGTTCAATCCCCGGTTCCGTTAGCCCATGTCGATGTGTCCTTGGGCAACCCCAAATTGCTCCCGTAGCTGTGCCTACGGTGTATGAATGTGTATGAATGTTAGTTACTTCTGATGGGCAGGTGGCACCTTAGCCACTGCCGTGAATGATGAAAAGTAGTGTTTAAGCTCTTTGAGTGGTCGGAAGACTAGAAAAGTGCTATACAAGTACAGGTCCATTTACCAGTTCTGGATTTTATGTTTCAACTGCTTACGAAACCTGACCCCAGGGGCAAGGCCAAAGCCCTCGTAGATAAACTAACAGGAGCACAATTGGCTAAAGTGCTAAAAGAAAAGCTCACCCTTAGCACTACCAGATCATGTTATGGAAGGTACCATATGCCCATCAGGACTAACTAACATTCATACCCATTCACACACCGCAGGAACAGCCTGCAGGGGCAAAGTGTTAAGTGTCTTGCCCAAGGACACATCGACATGGATTAGCGGAGCCGAGGATCGAAACGCCAATCCTCTGATTGAAGCACGAGTCTGTCTCTACCACTGAGTCACAGCTGCCCCTATGATACGTTTACTTAGCTTCATACTTCACTGTATGTGTGTTTGATTTGTTGTTGCAGTGTGACGGTGGTGCATGAGTATAAGGTGTACTGGGTGAGGATCGCAGGTTTGGTGGTGTCTCTTAGAGGAGTGACTGCTGTTCCATCAACTGCTGTTCCTGCTCAAACCACCACCCCCACTGCTCTGTCCACACCGGTCAGTGTCTGACTTCATTACACAGTACAAACAATAATGATTAAAGAGGTTTTAAAATATTAGGTGCACTGTTTTCTTTTCAGTAAATAATAACTACAAATATATTTTGATACATTAGAAAAAATACTGTGAACAAACAAAACCCTGCAGAGAGCTTGCCAGTCTCTCCTGAATTCTACTCTGTACACAAAAGTCATGTAAGCACAACTGTTTTTCAAATCTGCAAAGTTTTTTGTTGTTGACACTGTCAGAAAGTTGTTTATGCGACTATGTTTGAGGCTGTACTTTGTTGTGGTCTTCTATTGGACTGCAATATATTGCATGGTGGTCTAATAATTTACTCACCCATACTTCCATACTATATATAACCTTTCCTTCGTTCTACCCCTTCACCTCTGAATGTCTCTCTTGGCCCTGCATGTTCATGGAGCTTTCCTGTCCAGTAGTTTCCCACCCTAACCAGTAGCTTGGCGCAGGTATACCTGCCCACCTTGGCCCCGTTCTTCATATGTGGATAACAAGTACCTTGGCCCAAACCTGCTAAAGGACAGGGTTATTGGCAGTTTGGTGGATCAGGACCCAGTTTACTTTGACCCACATACATAAAGCAATTTTCAAATACAAATGGCTCACTTTTTCTGAAAATCTGTGAAACTCAAATGAATAATAGTAATTTTGTGAGAAACTGAGTGAAAAGACATACTCAACTACAAGGTTCTGACCGTTAAAAGACCAATGGAGCCAGAACATTCCATTATCCGAACCACTTATCCTATTTTAGGCTCGATCCCAGCTGACATTGAGCGAAGGCAGGGTTCACCCTGGACAGGACGCCAGTTTATCGCAGGGCTCATATAGAGACAGACATCCATTCACGCCCACATTCACACCTATGGGGCAATTTAGAGTCTCTAGTTAACCTGAGCTGCATGTCTTTGGACTGTGGGAGGAAGCCAGAGAGAACCCACGCTGTCACGGGGAGAACGTGCAAACTCCACATTGAAGGACTGCCCAGACCGGGAACTGAACCCAGATCCCTCTTGCTGTGAGGTGACACACTAGCTAGCCACTACACCACTGTGCAACCTGGAGCCAGAATATATGCCATTCACTTTGATATTGAACTAGGAATTGTCAGTTGAACATGAAAATGTATTTAATGATTGACTGCAAAACTCATTTTGCTGAAAATTGTTTATGCAATTAAATTAACTTTCAAAGAGATTTTAGTAAAGTGAGGGGACAGGGGTGTGACCATAATCTGACCCATGGAATCTGATTGGCCACCCCATTATGATTGGTTATTGGCCCAGTCAGAAGCAGGACATAGGTTTGAACTACACAACAAGTAAACCAAACCTTGGTTTTAGGTGCAATTCAGTCTTAAACCTGAGAGGCTGTAAATAAAAAAAAATGTAACTGCATGCATAGCTACTATTAGCTGAAAAGTTTTAGTATTTTGCTCCAAGAGGAAAGGGAAATACAGACAGGTTATCAATTACAACTCAGCCGGCCTCTCATCGTCTTTTTATAAGTTACTTTTGCGCCTCAAATGTGTGGAGATTTGTCTCTACCATTCTGTCCGCACCGTGCCTGAGTAGCAATAGAGCCTATATAGTACCCTCTTACCAACTAAAAGTTGGTAAGAGGGGCGACCACTACCGATAATATCCAGCCATACCTGGTGGGGACTGGGTACGCTAACACGGCCTTAACTTTTACCTCAACTGGGCAGACCTGCCCATGACCAACCTGTTTCCCCAGGTATGTAACTGTTGCTTTACCAAACTCACACTTAGCAAGGTTCAGGCCTCAGCAAGGCGCTGGAACACATTCATACACTGTAGGCACAGCTACGGGAGCAATTTGGGGTTAAGTGTCTTGCTCAAGGACACATCGACATGGGCTAGCGGAGCCGGGGATCGAACTGCTTCCTCTGAGTGAAGGAAGACCCTGCTCACCACTAAACCAGTCGCCCGTACACATTACACTGGGACACATTACACTGGGGCACATCCCCTAGCACCAACTGCATCAGACGCTGGAAAGTGGGAGGCGCGTTTCTCATGCCAAATGCCATACAAGTGTACTGCATAAAATGGTCTGATGTCACGAACGGAAAGATGTCAGATGCTCTCAAGGTTAAAAGAACCTGCCAGTACCCTTTAAGCAGATCTAGCTTGGTGATATACACGGCAGGACCAATGCTGTCAATATAGTTGTCCATTCGATGCAGAGGGAACGAGTCCGGCACAGTCACTGCATTCACGTTCCGGAAATCTGTGCAGATTTAGGTGCGAGCAAACACGGAGAGCTCCATGGGCTTGGCTAAACCATTTTCAAGTAGGTAGTTCACCTCTTTCTTGATCTTCTCCCTCTTCTTTAGAGGACAACAATAAGCATGCTGCTTGATTGGCGCAACATTACCAACATCAATGTCATGGTGTAATACATTAGTACACGTCGGCACATCTCCAAACAGAGGAGGAAAGGAGTGGAACAGATTGAGCACATCACCTTGCTGACTTTCAGGCAGGTACGACAAGTACAAATCTACACTAGACAGAACCTCAAAGTTGGACAACCTACCACACTGCTGACCATCAGAGGGCACTGCCAGACCATCGTCAGCCATGGTTTCCACACAAACCAAGGAAGCAGTTACCACGTCGGGGGCAGCAGCTTCCATCGGTATCTTCTGCTCCCCCTGGGCAACTTCTCTGCAAAGATATGGTTTCAGCATGTTAATGTGGCACATCCTTGTCTTCTTTCTGCGCTCAGGGGTGCAGATCACATAGTTGGTGTTGGGCACTTTCCTTTCCACCACATAAGGGCCTGAGAAACGGGCAGAGAGGACAGAACCAGGCACAGGCAACAGAACTAGCACTTTATCAGTGCAGCCGCTTTATCAAATCTTTCCTTCATGCGGTCCTGGGAAGAAGATAGGGCTTCCCTCGCCAACATGAATGCACGCTGCAAACGCTCCTGACTCAGGGCAACATACGTCACCGCGTCAGTCTTGGGAGAAGACCCAGACAGCAACTTGTCCTTTAACACCTTTAACGGGCCACGCACTTCGTGACCAAACACCAGTTCAGAAGGACTTCTTGCTTTGCATCACAAATAGCAAAGAGAACATAAGGCACACCTTCATCCCAGTCTTTCCCGGTGTCATAACAGTACTTTTTTCGCATGGACTTCAGAGTCTGATGCCACCGTTCAAGTGCATCTTGTGACTCTGGATAGTAAGCGCTAGACACAGAGTGGGAAACACCCAAGGACTGCAACATCTGTTTAAAGACCTTTGAAAGAAAATTAGTTCTCTGGTCAGTCTGAACAACCTTTGGTAGTCTGAAGGTGGTAAAGATCAGTGCCTTAGTGATGGCTGACGCAGTGATTTTTTGCAAGGGGATGGCCTCTGGAAAACGAGTGGAAACACACATCACTTTAAGCAAAAACTGGTTACCAGTCTTGGTTCTGGGTAACGGACCAACACAGTCAATAATGACATGCTCAAAAGGTTCACCAACAGCAGGGACAGGGTCCAAGGGGATTGGAGGCACTGCTTGGTTTGGTTTTCCCACCACTTGGCATGTGCTGCAAGTTTACAGAAACGTATCACATCAGCCTTCATTCCTGGCCAGAAGAAATGCTTCAGTATCCGATCGTATGTCTTAGTGACACCTAGATGACCAGATCAGTGATGTCCATGTGCTAGCATGCTAGCACCAGCTGCCGACAACCAACAGGAATAACTATCTGGTAGACAGTTTCCCAGTCCTCACCTTTTTCAACCGCTGCCTACCAGACTTTGTCACCGACCAACTAACAAGGAAGCAAACAGTGAATCGGATAAGTCGACATCCTGAGCCTGTTTCCGGGCTTGGGCTCTTGTCAGCACGCTATCCTTGAACACATCTGGGTAGCTCTGAGCCAGATCACACGCAGAGTCAGATATAGGAACGTCCACCACTTCGAGAGTAGGGTAAACTCTACCTCCCGCTATATCGTTTCCCATGATGAAATCCACACCATTGACAGGAAAACATGAGATGACAGCTACTGAGAAGAAACCAGTTATCAGCTTGGTCTGCACATACACAGTGGAGAGGTGCAGGAATGAAAATCATCTCAGTACCCCTCACCACTGCACTCACATCACAGGCAGATTTGGCACTAGAGGGCAGAGCACTGGAAAGGATGAAGGACTGCGACCCACCAGTGTCGCGTAGCACCGTCACTGGGCGCTGGTCCTCCGCCTCTCCTGTGAGGGACACAAATCCTTCATGAATGAACGGTTCAAAACAGTCATCAGGCACCTTTGGAGCGGCGGCCTGGCCAACGGGAGTCACCGTTTTCACTAACCTCACCACCTTTGGCTGCTGCCTGGAAACTGCCGCCTGCTGCTTCCTTCTCCAGGCTGCACAGTCTGAAATCAAGTAACTAGGGTCATGACAAAAAAAATACGGCTTCTCAGCCTTAAGACCCGACTGAGAAACATTTGCGTGCGACACATAGGTGCCACCAGGTCTCTGGTAAGAGTCACCATGAGGAGAATCCCGTTTTGGAAAGACGTTTTTGTGCATGAGAGCAAACTCATCCGCCAGAGTAGCGGCCTGCTACAGGGTGGTCCCTTTCTGCTCATTTAAATAAATGACAGTACGCTCATGCACACAATTCTTTTTATCCTTCCATCATCATGAGCTCACACACTGAGGCTAGATCCTTACATGCCTTACACCAACGATCAAAAATAATCTTTTTATCCCTTGCAAAGTCAACGTAAGTCTGGTTGTACGCCTTCTTAAGACTTCGGAAACGCTGTCTGTAAGCCTCTGGCACCAACTCATACACTCGCAGAATGGCACCTTTAACCTTCTCGTACACAAGGCTATCTCCCACAGAAAGTGAAGAGCATGCTTCCTGAGCTTTACCTACCAATTTACATTGAATATGGCCCACACATCTTCTGGCCAATGCAAAGCAGCAGCGATGCGCTCAAAAGCACCGAAATACGATTCCACCTCAGACTCACGAAACACAGGTACCAAAGAAATATGCTTACTGACATCAAATGCAGCAGTAGAACCCGACGTTACCTGTGTACTTGCAGAGGTACGAACAGAACCTGTATGCAGCTCTAACTCACGCATCCTATAAGCAGTCTCTGCTTCTAACTTCTGCAACTCTAACTCCCTCCGAAGCTGACATTCTCGCTCCTCCATTTCTAATTGAAGACGAGCGAGGCACATCTTTAGTTGGGCATCAACCCTAGAACCAGGAGATGACTCCACAGAAAAGGACTCAAACTGGGGCAATGTGAGCGGCTTTGCTCCCGCCCACCGCTCTGCACAGCCGGAGTGAAACTCTCAGGCTGCTGCTCGGCCGCCCCCCACACCGGAGGATCAGAGCCCACCTCACCCGGAGATACTGCTGCCACAGCCTCTCTGCCAGGATACTGTACAGATACCGGCAAGCTGAGAATCCCCTTACTGCACAAACTATTAAGAACAGCTTTGAGTTCCCCTTTAGACAGTGAACTCGACACAGGGACACTATAATACTTTGCCATCTCTCTCAACTCACGCTTCTTACACTTCTCGAAATGTGTGAGAGAAGGATTAGCCACAAACTCCGCCATATCAAAAGCCATACTGACAGAGTGAGAAAACATATTTACAGCAATACTAGCTATACTAGCTCGCCGCTAGCGCTACACAGTTCATACACAGCTATCACTGCAGCCCCGTCCCTCTAGCTGCCTAACCGAAGACTAACTAAACTATCCGCTAGTCTTCAGGCGCTACTCGTGGTGGGTACTTACACACTTAAACCCGCAGGCGCGGTAGAGCAACCATGAACCGGCCACCCACCCGCAGCCTTGGACGTGCCCCCGAGACAACTACTCTAACCACTTTTGACACCACTCTATCAATACCCTCCCCACCCCCCCAACGAACTCCAAAGGGAATCCGCTCTTACCTACCAGGGACAGAACAGCAATTCACTTACCGTGTATACAAGGCCACCGTAACCATGCACCGCATAAATATATCAGTAGCAGTGCCAAATTCACTACACAAATCCAAACCTGGTCCATCAAGTTAGGAGAAGCCCCCAATTGTTACGTTCCCAGACTGAAGTCTAGGGCAGGCGGGGAGTAACAGTGTAAATAAACCCAGGGAGAAAGACTCAAAGAATGAATAAACAAAAGCGATTTATTAACAATGTTACGTTCCCCGACTGATGTCTAGGGGAGGCGGGTAGTAACAATGAAAGTAACCCAGGGAGAAAGACTCACGGGCAACGAATGAGTAAATAAAAGGGGGATTTATTAACAATAAACAAAACAACAACTTAAAGCTACTTTCTCAAAGGGAGAGAGGGACACTACCAAACAACACTGTAACAGCAAACAACACCGATGCACACACGGAGGGCAGTCTGCTAGCTGGGCCCAAAGGATTGTCGGGCTGGGTTCCCCAGCCTCTTATTCACCACGGCACCTAATCGGTGAATTGACAACAGCCGCGTTCCCTGGTATGCTGCGGACGGGATCATGGGCGTCACCTGCATGGACTCTGGGGGTGGAGAGAGAGAAAAAATAAATAAAACAACTTAAAACTACTTTCTGCAAGGGAAATCGACACTAACGGTAATGCTCAAAATAACAGTAATCTTGATGAATGGTCGGCTAGCGACACCCTAGTACACAACGCTAGAATAAATGGTAAATAGACCTGTACTTGTATGGCGCTTTTCTAGTCTTCCGACCACTCAAAGCGCTTTAACACTACATGACGTCATTCACCCATTCACACCCTGATGGCGGTGGCTAAGGTGCCACCTGCCCATCAGTAGTAGATAACATTCATACTCATTCACACACCGTAGGCACACCTACGGGAGCAATTTTGGGGTTAAATGTCTTGCCCAAGGACAAATCGACATTGACTAGCGGAGCAGGGGATCAAACCGCCGTCCATTAGAATATCTCATACAGATGCTAAAGGGTGTCTTGTGCATTGGTATCAAGATTCTGAGGGTCACTGTTCAGACATCAGGATTTGACGCCCTAGTAGTGAGACCAGGCTGGTACATCAGTGAAACAGCAGGGACCCTGACCAAATGAACACTGGACTGACAACGTTAGCTGTCTGTGAACACCAGACCAGAACCACTCACAGCAGCTACTGGGAAGAGGTCAAAGGTCCTCAACCAGCAGCCACTGGATGAGAAGGCAAGAGAAAGATCAAGGAGGACATTCACATCCAACACCAGAGACCATTTTTGAACATCCTACTATATTTAAGTAATGTGACTACAACTATACCATCTCAATGACGACAACATCACGATCTGTGGAAGAATACCATGGGATGTGAAGGAAAGTTATGCAAGATCTCCAGTAAGTGGATTTTGCTATATTTTGGGAACTGAAAACCCTGAGCTGTAAATACATGTTTCTGCCATTGTAGGGGAATGATGACGTCTATCTGTATGTGAATGATGGAGGCAGAGTTGCCATCAATGCTGCCTATGTCTCTGGACGAATACACCCTGAGCTGGCCTCAAAGGTACACTCTCAGACACACTAATCATCAGCATACAGTGACAGTGGCTGTCAGTTGTCAGTGTTGACCTCTCTGTCTCCAGGAAGCTCTTTGGGGTCGAGCATGGAGGTTGGCCGATGGGGTCATCCATTGTCGTTTTCAAAGAAACATTCTCCTCTCTCAGGACAAGTGCAGGTTCAACTTAAATCACAGCTACTACCTGTTTCTTGCACATGGCAGCTCTCACCAGGGTAAGACAGCAGTGACTTCCTGTGTTTGCATCAAGGGTATGTTAGACTTCTACTGGCTTCTTGTCATTTGTATCCACTATCAATTTGATGCAGTCAAGTGGCCATAAAAACAGTCACACGGCATCATGTAGTTTAGCTGTGAGGTAGTCAGCTGTTTGTCCACCTGGTACACTGAGTGAGTATGAAGTCAGCAGTAACATTACAGCCATTATCAGAGCAGTGTAGTGTGTCTGCAGTTTATTTGTCGGTGAATATATGCTACAAATCCTTTAAGACCTGTGAGGAGACCCAAGCTAGGTTCCCATGTCTTACTTATCAGCCAGCTATTGTGTAACATTTAGGGGGATTCTAAAAATGTTACACATTCTTCCAACTTCACACACACACAAAGCGTGAGCAGATAGGTTGCTGTGGAATGAAGTAACCCAGGTAAAGTGAAGGATACTCAAGTTGACGGAAACAACGCTTGTTACTGTACGTGCAATACAGTATTTGCTAGTAAAAAGCCAATACTTTATCAATACATCTTTGAAAATGTAAAACAAAAGTCAAATCTAATTCAATCGGTCACCGCTGCTATGTTTACACAAGCACAGCATGAACAATTCGCCAAAAGCTTCTTTTTGTAAACTTCTCTGCCCGCTGAGACAAAGCAGACAGGAGGAATGACTGATACTATCTGATGTCTGTATTTTTCATTAATGATTATTATCATTTATAATGTTCACTCAGAAATGTTATATATTTTATTGACATTTTATATTTGTTCCCAGTGAGATTACAAATGATTTTACATAGTGACTTTGTTGTTGTAAACATAACTGTTGCTGCTTGAGAAATAATATTTAGTTATATCTAAATTATAAATAACTTCTAATTCTGTTCTGAATTTATTTGTTTTCAAAATTCTATATATGTTTTTAAAAGAAATCATTTCGCCATCGAAAAGGGCAGAGTATTAATAAGAGTAGTACTAGTACTAGTTGTACTAAAATCCTAAAGATAACTCTCCCTACCTGAAGGCCACCATAGTTCTTCGACAAGTTTGGAAAGGGAGGGGTGAGCACAGGAGTATTTAGTTGTTTGCAACCTGCCACAAACCACTACGTGTCACTAAAAGTTACACACTGTTCCTTTAATGCAATATGATACTACTTTAATGTTTACTTTTTGTGACAACTACTGCATTCTGGTTCAATTTCATCTCAGTTTCTGTACTACTGTATGTGGTGGTCACTATTAGAAACACCTTACAATGCAATGGAAACAAACGTAACACTACCAACTGAAGCTTAAAGAGTAATAATATAGTTGGGACACTATGTATCAGGCAAGCCTATTTCCTTCCAATTTCAGTTAAATGCAATTTAACCCACGCCAAATCTGAAACAGAAACAGAATTCCACCCACATTAAGTTTTTTTTAGGAACATAGTAAGGAAGTGTCTTTAATGAATGGAGTGGTGGTCGTGATAAATGGACTGTACTTGTATAGCGCCTTGTAGCGATCTGCTATCACGACCAAGGGAGGTTATTATGTTAATTCACTACACACACACCCTTGTCACAGACACACCCCCGCTTGGGAACCAATCCGCTCTTTTCACCTTTCCTAAAATGGTGACAAAAGCGGAAATGCGGCATTCATTGGAAGGGAGCTCCTACACATGGCATCTTTAAATTGGTAAATGCCAGTAAAAAAGTAAGCTGACCAGTTTTAGACCTGGGTTGCAAAGCTAAGGTAGATAATGCTTGTATGTGTGTATATATATATATCAATTGGTGTTTCATATCACATTTTCATATTGAGCTGCTGAGCCCAGACCATAGGTCAGTGGTTCTATGGGTGTCTGCTGGGTCTGGTTTGAACAAGAATGTGGCTTTGGTAATTCACTCCTCAGCTCATGTGTATATCAATCTGACTAGGCATGCCTTCAGTTGCTTTAGTCACATCACCGAGAAGAGCTTAAATGACTTCCTCTTCCACTATGGCTGGAAAACAATGACATACTTAGTTGGACATGAATATCCTTCATGTTCAATGTTTTGTGTGTGTAAAATTACACTTCATGTACATTTAGTGCAGAGTCCTTGTAGTCAAAAGTTTGTCCTCCACAGGTTTAATCCACAGACACAATCAACAACCTCTCATCTCCACCAATCAGAAGGTGATCACTGGACATCCAGAGGATCTGTGTGGCTCCCGCTCCCCCCTGCTGATAAAGTTCCATGGTTGGTTGAAAAACATTTGCTGATATATGGGTCTCGTATGAGCTCTACACTAACAACACAGAACTCCATTAGTTTAAAGACTAAAGACTAGACTCCCATATGCATTACATCTCACAATACCACAGCGTTGGACAGACCAAACAACACAGCAGTCTTTGTGTTCTTACAGCTTTAACTATAACTTGGCAGAAAAGGTCAAGTTTGCTCTAAGGGTTGTTCTATTGTTGTTAAGGTTAGTTTTGTCGAACTGCTGTTTCCAAGATCAAGAATGCTCAATGAAATAAATGTAATTTAATTGCACTGGGATTTATTATATGTAACAAACAGATATCCTCCTTTAGAGACATCATTGATAAGATTGTATTCATTTTCTGTCAGTTATGTCTCATTTCTTTGTTGTTGTTGTTACACCATAGTCCCATTTGTGACCTTAGCACTATTTATGATTCAGTCAAACTATGCACAAACCTCGAAAGTCGAAATGCAATTTTATCAAAACAGGTGGATTAGCTTTGATTTCATGGGGTTTGCATACAGGACACTGTGTGACTGATTCACAGGGTAAAGTGTCACAGGTCTAATTACACACCTAGGCCTACTTCTGTTCCATATGAAGCTGGAGTGTTGAAGCAAGGGGTTAACATGAGTTCCGTTACAGATACCTATGGCATAGTTTTTTATTAATATATTTGAAAGTTGGATTTCACCCATGGATACCACTGTCACAATACTATACATATGAATTGTGCGTGATAGGCCATATTGTGCTTTATCTATATTCCCCTAAGTAACTGTGTTTTCATTCTTGTATTTACTGAAACTGATAGAAAAGACAGTGGGGAGGGTCCAAATTGTTCCACGACTGAATATGAGACTATTGTCGCTCTTTCATTCACTGTGACAGAGAGCACAGATTATGATGATCAGAAGGTTAGTAGTACAGAGAGATATTTTTGTAGCTGAAAATAAGCTGATTATTGTTGTCTTCACTCTCAGCAATCTCCACCTCCATCACACACTTGTCAAAAACATACACTGACCAAGTTGATTTCCACAGGAATTCTGTAGCTGCCGTAGGCCTCGTAGTTAAATTGTTGAGGAGGCACATGTCAGCTCTGATGTAGCGTACTTCGGAAAATAAAATGTCACTTAATACTCTTTGGAATCTAAAACCTCTGAGAGTAAGAATAAATTCAGATTAAAGACTTCTCACAAACATACATAACAGTGTTGGCCCATTGAAGGCTGCTTATGATCAAAAGGACTGCATCTTATCATACACTAATTAACTTTCTTAAAGTTAGGGTTGGTAATCTAATTCAAAATGTCTTTGTTAGATTTGTTGAAATTCTCATTACATCCCAACAGAAATAAATAATTAAAATGCTCTCACAAAAGAAAAGGAAAAAAATCGGTGTCTGTGGCTGTCGCAGGACTGTAATAGACCTGTTGAATCATTTCATTTTGGCTACCCGCCTGTCTGCAAACATACCTGTCTGCCTGCATGCTCTACCTGTGCACTTGATGCACGTCTCCAGAGCCTTCCAAAATCTGCTAGCTTGACAGATGTGAGGACTAACAGCAGCCATGTTGGTTGTTAATGTATGTTCATATGATAATTTGGGTGAGTGGCTTTGGAGGGAGGCCTGAAAGGACGCCTGTCAGTGTTGTTGACTTGACGACTTTCTCACTAGAATTAGAGACTTTTTTTAGAAGAGCTGTCAACACTGGGCTGTGATTTTTGGTTGGATAATTTTTTAAATCAGAATAAAACCACCCAGAACTAAATTGGCACCCCAGCCACAGCCTGTTCACCCTGCTGCCATCTGGCAAGCAACTAAAAAAGTATCAGCTGCCGACCCTCCAGACTTCAAAGCAGCTTCTTTCCTCTGGCTGTGAGACTCTTTCATTCTTCCTCCACAATATAGTTTTATTTTTTGTCTAGTTTTCTTACGTAGCAAAATTTGACTACAAACTGCATGTTGTTGTGCAACACTATTGCACAATGGTAAATGGACCTGTACTTGTGTAGCGCTTTTCTTGTCTTCCGACCACTCAAAGCGCTTTAACACTACATAACATCACTCACCCATTCACACACTGATGACAGGGGCTAGCATGCAAGGTGCCACCTGCCCATAAGGACTATCTATCCATTCATACCCAATCATATACTGCAGGCACAGCTTGCGGGAGCAATTTTGGGGTTAAGTGTCTTGTCCAAGCACACATGGACTAGCGGATTGAAGGACGACCCCGCTCGACCACTGAGCCACAGTCGCAATGATAATAAATAACCTTCTAACCTTGTGACTTTGTACTCTTACTGGTTTCTCCAAGGTCACAGATGTTGGCTCCAAATATCTACAAACAAACTTAATAGTATCTGTGGTCTGTCCTCTCAGGTGTGTTAATGCTGGCAGTCTGGATGTGGATGGTGAGCACAGCCATCTTCATTGCTCACCACTACAAACATTTCTGGCCTGACACCACTCTACTTGGGCAAAGGCTGTGGTTTCAGGTGAGCGCACCAAAAAACCAGTACCTGCTACAATGTCAGTAAAGACTTTGTCTGTCTTTATTAACAGAATAATTCACATAATGTTTGTGCACAAATTATGTGTTCGCTTCTCTTCATTTCTGATGGATATAACACAAAAGGGATCCAGTCTTCATCAATTATTCAAACAGTGCACGTCCCTCTCTCTCCTTCTCTCTGTAGATCCATCGAACCATGATGGTCTTGGCTGTGGTTCTAACTGGTGTGGCCTTCACCCTGCCTTTCATATACAGGAGGGGATGGAGTAAAATAAGTGTGTGTGTGTGTGTGTGTGTGTTATATTTGTACCCCGTCCATGATTGTCCACCTGTCCCTCCATCTGTCTAACTGGCTCTTGGCATCTCTGAATCTTTTGATGTGTGTCTCTGTGTCAGTCCCACACGCACATCTCCACAAGTCATTAGCTCTCTTTGTACTACTAGGAAGTAGTAGAAAAAACAAAATGTAAAACATGAAACTGCATTTTGCTGTGGCAGATTTCTTCTGCTGGTATTAGGGCACATCTTGATGTCGCAATGTTCTTGTGATCACTTGCCCTCCATTGAGTGTTGCATGATGACGTATTTTTCAAGGTCAACTTAGAAGTTAGCATCACACCGGTTCTCTTGACAAAAAGCCAAAGGGCTTTTTTCATAGGATTTTGGATAAATGCAGAAAATAAGTCTATTATACTTGCACATTTAGTTCAGCAACATAATCTTCTCAGATGAAGACCTTTATTAGTA
Source organism: Ophiodon elongatus (assembly GCA_016806645.1). Classification (NCBI taxonomy): domain Eukaryota; kingdom Metazoa; phylum Chordata; class Actinopteri; order Perciformes; family Hexagrammidae; genus Ophiodon; species Ophiodon elongatus. The sequence continues at coordinate 140,906 of JACSYO010000016.1, read as the reverse complement.
AAAAGCTAACATCAGGCTATAAACGCACTACATGACGGTTGCATGAGCATCCACAACGAGCCTGTGAAAGCGGACTAGTCGGCGTGATGGTATTTTGTTGTCTCATTTAGCCACTTGTCAGCAACCACCTTTTTTAAGAATTCACGAGAGGGGTATTTAGTGACGTATTTAATATGGTAGAATGTTTAAACTTTAAAATCTTTTAAGCTTGTGTTATCCACAGACCTCTTTTCAGGCATCTAACCAAAAACTATTAAAAAAACACATTGACTTCGAGAGAAGGAAATAGGAAGTGTAAAAATACTGACTCATTACCAGGTTTTAGGGCTCATTCTTGCAGCATGCTGTGAGGCAGGAGAGGCAGTGCCTCTCGGTGGCAGCTCGCGGGCATTGTTAAGAGCTAATTGATTGTATAAAAAGGTTACTACACATACCTGGTAAGGTTTCAGAATACGAACATAGCAACAAAAAATTATTTCGCCAACCGATGCAGTTCTTCAGCGACATCTAGCAGTATGGTTCCAAACAACACACAGATGCAGTGGAAATCATGCTAAAATATGTGATTATTAACATGTATCTGGATATATCCAGTAACTGTACAATTAGGGAAGTAGTGTTCAATCATGTTAGCATTCTTCTTTGATGTCTCTGCGTTGCCAGAAGCTCCAGCGTCGTCTATTACTGGTTAAGGCCCACAAGTGGGCCAATATAACTGCTTAAACCATTGCCTTCACCTTTCCTGTTTTTCTCATAGAAGAGGCTGGTTTAGCTCCATTTTGGTGATTGTTTTAAAATCAATTGCCAGAACCTTCTCTGTACACCAGGTCTGTAAACAGGGACCGGACCACATGGTCTGTTTAATATTCAGGCTTTGTTTCTTGACTTTTCCAACTCTTTAATTTCTCCCTCATTTATTTTAACATGTCTCCTTTTGCTTAGCCCACCCAAAATTCACGAAATCTGACATTTTGTAACAATTTATTTGGCGCAGTGATACTGTAATGTGGGCACAACTTTGTGTTTATAGACTATTTTAAAACTGCTTCAAACATGGCTCAGCCAATCATGATGAAGGACCGCAGCTATCTGTTTATAATAGACATTTCAGGCTGGTGCCTGAAGGCTGAGCGTCTGGTGGCTGGGCCTTCGCCCATGGGGCCTGGTCGGGCTCAGCCCGAAGAAACAACATGGAGCAGCCATCCTGTGGACCCACCACCCACAGGGATAAGCATCGGGGTCGAGTGCTATGTAGACCGGGCGGCGGGCCGGGCAGGGGGCCTGGGCGAGCCGATCGCCGGCAGCATAGACTAGCTCTAGGGACGTGGAACGTCACCTCGCTAGCGGGGAAAGAGCCGGAGCTGGTGTAGGAGATGGAGCGGTACCAGCTGGATATAGTTGGCCTCACCTCCACGCACAGCACTGGCTCTGGAACCAAGCTCCTGGAGAAAGGTTGGACTTTGTCCTTTTCTGGAGTTGCCCAGGGTGAGAGGTGCCGGGCGGGAGTGGTGATACTCACAAGCCCCCGGCTGAGCGCCGCCGTGTTGGAGTTCCCCCCGGAGAATGAGAGGGTCGCCTCCCTGCGCCTGCGGGTTGCGGGGAGTAAGGCTCTGACTGTTGTTTGTGCCTATGCACCGAACAGCAGTTCGGAGTATCCGGCCTTCTTGGAGTCGGTGGGAGGGGTCCTGGAAAGGGTGCCTTCTGCTGATTCCATAGTTCTCCTGGGAGACTTCAACGCTCACGTGGGCAACGACAGAGAAACCTGGCGGGGGGTGATTGGGAGGAACGGCTTTCCCGATCTGAACCCGAGTGGTGTCTCGCTGTTGGACTTCTGTGCTAGCCATAGGTTTGCCCATAACGAACACCATGTTCGAACATAGGGTGGCTCATAAGTGTACCTGGTACCAGAACACCTTAGGCCGTAGATCAATGATCGACTTTGTAATCGTTTCATCTGATCTGCGGCCGTATGTCTTGGACACTCGGGTGAAGAGAGGAGCAGAGCTGTCAACTGATCACCACCTGGTGGTGAGTTGAATCAGATGGCAGGGGAATCGGCTGGAAAGACCTGGCAAGCCCAAACGTGTAGTGAGGGTGAACTGGGAACGTCTGGCGGAGGATCCTGTCCGGGAGGTCTTCAACTCCCACCTCCGGAAGAACTTCTCACACATCCTAAGGGAGGCTGGGGACATGGAATCCAAGTGGAACATGTTCAAAGCCTCTATTGTGGACGCGGCCGCTAGGAGCTGTGTTCGGAAGGTCACCGGTGCCTGTCGTGGCGGTAACCCGAGAACCCGGTGGTGGACACCGGGGGTGAGGGAAGCTGTCAAACTGAAGAAGGAGGCCTTTCGGGCCTGGTTGGCTCAGGGGTCTCCTGAAGCAGCTGAGAGGTACCGGTTGGCCTCAAGGAAGTTCTGGCAAACCATCCGACAGCTCAGGAAGGGAAAGCAGGGCTTACCCCAGGCTGTGCTCAGCACGGCGGGGGGAGGGGAGGGAGGGGAACTGCTGACCCGGACGGGGGACATCGTCGGGCGGTGGAAAGAGCACTTTGAGGAACTCCTAAACCCGGCTAACATGTCCTCTAGAGAGGAGGCAGCACCTGAAGACTCGGGGGGGGTCGCATCCATATCCTTGGCAGAGGCCACTAAGGTAGTCAAAAAGCTCCTTGGTGGCAAGGCGCCGGGGGTGGATGAGATCCGCCCTGAGATGCTGAAGGCGCTGGACGTTGTTGGGCTGTCTTGGCTGACACGCCTTTTCAATGTCGCATGGGGGTCGGGAACAGTGCCCATGGACTGGCAGACCGGGGTGGTAGTTCCCATTTTCAAAAAGGGGGACCGGAGAGTGTGCTTGAATTATCGGGGTATCACACTACTCAGCCTCCCGGGGAAAGTGTATGCCAGGGTGCTGGAAAGGAGGTTCCGACCGATTGTCGAACCTCGGATTCAAGAGGAGCAGTGCGGATTCCGTCCCGGTCGTGGAACAGTGGACCAGCTCTTTACCCTCGCAAGACTACTGGAGGGGTTCTGGGAGTATGCTCAACCAGTCTACATGTGATTTGTGGACTTGGAGAAGGCCTTCGACCGGGTCCCTCGGGGTGCTGCGGGAGTATGGGGTGCCGGACCCGTTACAACGGGCCATCCAGTCTCTGTAGGACCACAGTAGGAGCTGCGTTCGTATTCTTGGCATTAAGTCAGACACGTTCCCGATGGGTGTTGGCCTCCGCTAGGACCTTTATCACCGGTCCTGTTCGTGACTTTCACGGACAGGATATGTAGTCGCAGCCGGGGGGGTGGTGAACGTCAGGTTCGGGGGTCTCGGGATCGCCTCTCTGCTGTTCGCAGATGATGTGGTCCTGTTGGCCTCTTCGGACCATGACCCCCAGCATTCACTGGGGCGATTTGCAGCCGAGTGTGAAGCGGCGGGGATGAGAGTAAGCACCTCCAAATCTGAGGCCATGGTGCTCTGCCGGAAACCGGTGGATTGCTCCCTCCGGGTGGGGACGCAGTGCCTACCGCAAGCGAAGGAGTTCAAGTATCTCTGGGTCTTGTTCACGAGTGAGGGTAAGATGGAGCGGGAGATCGACCGACGGATCGATGCGGCTGCAGCAGTAAAACAGGCGCTGCACCGGACCGTCTTGGTGAAGAGGGAGCTGAGCCAGAAGGCAAAGCTCTCAATTTACCGGGCGGTCTACGTTCCGACCCTCACCTATGGTCACGAACTCTGGGTCGCGACCCGACCCCGGATAAGTGGATGAAAATGGATGGATGGATTTCAGGCTAGATCAAAGTGGTGAACGTGACATTGCCATCCCTACTTAAATCATTTATTTTTTCTCAGTCTATAGCACTGTGGCAATATTTGTGTGTCTGTGTGTGTTACAACAAGGCTGATCTGTATATGATTATGACGACATGATGAACTTTATTTCTCTTGAGGAAAATGTTCTTGTACTTCAGCTTTGTCTGCTGTGAACTAACTTGTAGCTGCCAGTTTGTGTGTGCTCCTCAAGCTTCACTGTGGTGTGCATGTGAAAGTGACTCAGCCGTGTTGGTCACATGCTGTTGTGTGTGAGTGTGCAGAGTTGAATCACCCTAACATTTTCTCATTCTGACTCACCAGAGACTGAGCTTCTACTAAAAGCTCTTGAACTACTCTATTTGTAATTATACATTTTTCTTCAGCTACTGTATGACAATTAATACTGATTGTATTCCAAATATCTCACCTTCTAATCAAATTAAGTCAAGATACATTTTGCAGCTTTTTTTGTAAAGTTTGTGAGAAGGTGTCCTTGGAGGTCATTATCTTTTACTTCACATTTACTCGACCTGTAACATAGAATCTGCTGTTCTGTTCAGCTCCTTGACACTGACAGATCATTCTGCTCCTGATCTGTGTTGACAGTGTTTTGCATTGGCCTCTAGGGGTCTATCTTTCCCCATGACACAACATCAGGACATACTGACTGAATCTAGCTCCAATAAATCATTAATTGCTTTTCCAGTATGTTTAAATGCTTGGAATATACTGTATACTGTAGGTGTAGAATTATCCAGGTCACCTATGTGGAAATGCCGTCTTTACTCATGTCATTGCTCTGATTCATTACAAATACATGCAGTGTATATACAAAGTGTCTAGTTGTACTACTTATTTCTACTGTTCATCAGCAGGGCCTCAGTAGCCATGACGATGCAGAAGGGTCTTTTTCTTGCAGAACAGCGCTGGCAGCTTCTAGATGTATGCGGACGCTTTTGCTCTCTCCTCATTGGGAACCATTGAAGAAAGATGCTGGTGTTCATATAAAAAATGCTATGTAGCATTATTACTGGTAGAAGATTTAATAAATAATAATTTATTAATATCAAGATATGTAACGATTATAGATAATTCAATTGTGACTTTTAAACCCATAAATTAGTAAAAAAGAATGATGGCACTCAGCTTATGCCATAAGCCACCATTAGTTTAACTAACAGAATTTAAAATAATTTAGGATACCACCCAATTTTGTAAAAATACGGAAAACTTCAAAATGTAATATTATTCAATTAAATCTTAATCTCAGGGTTGCTACGGAGTTCTTCTTAAGGTGTACAGAGACCTATTATTTCATATACACACAAATCAAATGATCAAGTTCTTTATAAAGGAACTATGTATTAGACTAACTACAAAACTAAACTACTCAACAGAAGATGAATGAATAAACTATAAAATAAACAAAATGAAGGGGATGAAGAAAGAATACAATGAATAACGATGACCCACAACTAAATGAAAATGATTACATGTGACCAGGTAGAATCAGTGACTCATATCATTGACTGATGTCTATCAATTAAAGGGGGAGATCTGCTGTGCAGGATTCAAAGTTATTGATCATAGTTGTAGTATTTTAGAAACCAGGTGAAGGAAGGCACTTCTTCAGGTTTTTGCTCTTCAGGTCGGCTGGATGTGCTCTCAGGTGGTGGAGTACATCCTTCAGCGTCAATGTCCAGAGTCCAAGTCCTCGAAGAAGAGAGAGAGAAGAGGCTTCATGTTGCTTTTTCTTCTTCAGAAAGGGGATTGCCGTTTTATGGTGGGAGCAGCAAAATCACTCCCATCTCAACAACTATCTTGAGTATTTATTTAATCTTATTTTACCGAATTAATGTTAATTATATAGTCTATTTATTTCTTCCATATTTGACCAGTGTGCTATCTCAGCTGCAGAAAAGTATCAATCAGTTGATATGAATCACTGAATAAAACCTGATCAATTAAAGATTGAATGAATCCAACAATTACACAACATAGGTAGATATTGTTATCATGACTCTAACAGATTTATGTAGATATACGTGTGTACCTATATGCATAATAAATGAATGGATAATATTAATCTCAACATTACAGCACAAATTAGAGTCTTGGGTCAGAGACACAGGACGGGGACGTCCCTTCCCCCTTTGTTGGTCTGACAGATGTGGATTATATCACAATTTCAGGCAGAACAGTTGGTTATCCCTAACTATGCATAACTTTTATAAAGTCAGATGTTTGATATATATATGTATATAGACTTACTAAAACTTAGGCTTAGGCTTAGAATATCAAGTAAATGTTTCTTTAAGTTCTTTATTACAATTGGATACTCTCTATGTCCTCAGGAATGTGAAAGATCATAAAAACCACAAGGGTGGGGTCATAAAAGATTGTAGGGTCAGCCATAACGGTTCGAGTGTCATGGTGGACCCAAAGTCCTATCTTGAGTTTGTCCAGGCACGTGGTAAATTGTGAGTCCTTTAGTGTATTAGTTTGCAACAGCTCTAATGGCACAGGCCCTAAAGAGAGTGGAGGAACCCATGGAAACCCACTTGGTTTCTGGTGTCATCGCACCGACCTGCTGTTTCCTTAACTGACACTTTAACTTTAAAACATAACTTGAAATGTGCATGAAGTGCTTATAACAACAAGAGTGTGTACTGAGGTAGATGTGTTGGCTTTACTCAAACTTTGATCCTCTCTCCTGAGTCTTGCCTCGTCTCTGATTCTGGTCTGACACTGTGATGTTCACATACCACCTGCTGCTTCTCCTCCTCCTCCTCCCCCTGCTACTCCTCTTCATCTTCCTCCTCCTCCTCACAGAGCTTTTTAAGCTCAGTAGGTCTGAAAATGTTTACCTTCCACTGATAATTTGCCTCAAATTGCTTTTAATGATATCCAGTCTGAAATGATCACAGGATGCTAAATGGCTCATGTGTAAAGTCTTATTTAAAGGTTCTCTATATGATCTAGAAAATATAGATGTGTTGTATGCAGAGCCTCTCCATAGCTGGCCATGCGTGTTTTAGAGCATGTAAGTGCGTATAAGCATGCCCCACTGGTTAGGTCCCGACCGCCACTCTGCACTGCTCGCATACGGAGGTTACAGCTGATGACCCCGTCCAGACCGACACTGTCAGCTCTGACAGCTAAAGACCGATCCACCTAACAGCGACCTCTCCGCCAGGGGGCGGCTGTTCTTCCCCACGGCAACAAGAAGTCAGTGTTGAGTTCTTGTTCACGTGACTTGCGTACTTCAGTAACCACACCATAGTTATTTGAACCCAAACCATAATCTTTTCCTAACCCAACTCAGTGGTTTTGTTGCCTTAACCTAAGTGAGTTGTTTCCTGTAAAGACAGAAGTGTATTTTGAAAAGACAATGCATGCAACAAGTGGAAATTGGCACACGTTGCTGGCTGTCATAGGAAAACGCACGACAAATGAGGAGGAACCTTTTGTAAGATATCATACAAAGTGTTGTATGAGGATACACTGATAGCACTGTTAGCTGCAAACCGGTGGCTCAGCCGTTGCCATGTGGAGGCAATAGATATGCTCTCAATTTTGTTTTGAGCACCTTGAATCAACATTGCTCTTTTTTATTCATGACCACGACTAAAACTCTATCTAAAACAAATGAATAATATGTTAGGGAAATTAACCTTTTCAATCTCCTTTAGAGAAAACAAATGCGATGTGAAACACTTAAATGTCTTTAAGCATTTATTGAACAGATACTTGGAATAATTCAATTGAAAGGACAGAGCTCCTTTTATTGTTTTAGATACTGATATTGTTTGAATTATTATTCAGTTATTATTCAACCTATCATATTCACAACTGACAGAAAATAGAAATTAAAGTCAAACAGCAAAAATAAGACCCACATTTGAATAAATGTAATTCCTTCTTCAGGTAGCAGCAGCAGCAGAAGTGATTGTGGTGTAATTAGGTAGCAGCAGCATGTCCTAGAAGAACCTTGCCAACATATTACCAGAGAACACAGCATACTGTATCACTGCAGCTCCTCTCCCTCTGGTTTCTGTCTTCTTCTCCTTCCTCTTAGCGTGCCGGCTCTCACCCATACGTAGGCTGCACTGTCATGGCTCTGTCTGTCAGCCATCATTATGGCTTTTTTCAGACCAGCCCTGGAATCCCCCAGGTAAGACCTCAAACCAGATTTTAATAACTCCATGACTTGCTCATCGCTGTCTCAAAGGTGGACTTCTTCCTTATTAGGCCTGTGGAAAGCAGTGTTAGGGTTTTTAAATGCATCTCCTTGCATCTGCAGGAGAATGGTCTTCAGTTGGATGCACTTTGGAACAGGCGCTGTCTGCCAGATACTTGCTGGTAAGAAGAGGAATTAAAAAGGATATTGTTTGGAGAAAATGCATATGATTGCTGCAAGCAGCTGCTTGTTTGCCATGATCTGTTTCATATCGATTGTCTCCAAAGGCTCAGTCATTGTAATAGTGTCACTTTTAATAAACGTCGTCCAGTGCAACAGTGTGGCCAGGTGGAAGAATTCAGATCCATTACTTCTGTAAAAGTACTAATACCACACTGTGAAAATACTAAGTATTGATTGTGCAGTAAGATGTTTTCCTATTATATCTGATGTTTCTGGAGTCATATGACTGCTGCATTAATGTGTATATTGCATTGTAACTCCTTTAAATCCTGTTGGCCTGTTTAATCTACAGCAGTGCATCATATTCTATAAGATTATAATATGTTTGTAGCCTCGCTGTCCTGTGAGAACCTCGGATCTCTAAAAAATAAAAACAGCCTGTTTTCAGCTTTGTGATGATGCATTCCAGCTGATCCAAAGAGTTTATTAAGCTGAACAAGTAGAACGATTTTCTCAACACATAACGGAACACTTTATTATCACAAACATTCAACATCAACATATCTGGACATTCTTGGTTTTCACTGAACAGAAAGGGGATGAAAAACTATCATCTGAAAAGTAACTATAGCTGTCAGAGTAAAAAAGTAAAAAATAAAAAGTTTGCCTCAGAGATGTAGTGTAGTAAAAAGTACAATATTTACCTCTGAGATGCAGTGGAGCAGAAGTATGAAATAATATAAAATAGAAGTACCTGTACTTAAGTTGACTGCCTGAGTAAAAACACTTCGTTACACCCACCACTGAGCTTAGTGCACAGGGGGAGGAGCTATTTCAGGATGTGATACACACCAGTACTTGTTGGAAGGGTTCAGTGCGGGTTTGGGTCTGAACATGAGTTTTTGTTAACAATGAGAAATATAGAGAATATCACCAGACTTGAACTTTAAATCATTAGTGCATATTTCTATAGATATAATTTATATGATCTTTAATGTTTTGAAAAAAAAAGAATTAAAATTTTGGCATAAAGCAAGTGATGCACATAGCTGTGGTCCTCCCCCCCCCCGCCTTCCCCCTCATCCCCCAGTGGTGTGTGTGTTCCTGGGTGCTGCTCAGCCGGCGCTGCTGTTATCCAGCCCCTGGTCTGCTGCTGTGCTGACTGGATCGCTGCTGTGGGTCGTGCTGGCAAACCTGCTGCTACTAATCCATTCCTACAGACTCAGGAGCAGAGGTACTCATCGGGCTGACACATGACCTTCAAAGGAAATGTGTGATTGTGGGACAGAATTGCATTTTGTCAAATGTCAAAAGTGAAAGATTTGTGAGGACTTACTTTTCAATGCAGGTGTGACTGGGCTTTTACACACGATGATGTGTATGCCACAGATCCTGTCCTCTCTCCTCCAGCACCCAGATCAGCCAGTAGACCTGCTGGTGAAGCGGCGTGATGCTGCCATCTATGCTTTTCTTTGTATCTCCTGTTAGTCTCTGCTGTTAGTAAACAGTAGCTATTAATTGTTTGTTTCAATTAGCGGTGAGTGCTGCTGCTGCCTGCAATGAGGGAACCAATTGTTCTGTTCCACCGCATTATGATTAAAAGCAGAAATGATAATGGTGTGTGTTTGTGTGTTAGGGGTGGGTGTATTCATGTGGGTGTCTGTGAATGTGAATGCTAAATAGCTTGGAAATGTCAATTCTCTGTACTAGTATTTTAATGACCTAAAATGAACTCCAGCATCATTTAAAAGGACAACAGTGGGAAGTGTTCTTTATATGTTTCTGCATTGTTCCTGATATAGAATATTCTGAACTAAAATCATATGTGCTGTTTGGTTTGTTTCTCTTCTCAAACATTTCGGACTAAATATTCAATTGTTTCTACAGGAAATATCCTTGACGACAAAGAGAACATTTTGTTTGCTCAGTTGGAGAGGCAAGAGCATGGAGAGGTGAGACACACATCACCTGAAATGCCTGAAATTGCCTGCTTTATTCATCGTTTTTTTGTTTCTACATATCTTGTCTTTATTGATTATTTTAAATCGTTGCTTTCAGATATCCAAAGTCAAGACGATGGTGTTAGTGGTGTTCCTACTGGGAAATACAGGGTTCCTGGCTGCTTTTATAAAAGCTATTGAAAGTGTTTAAACATCACAAATGACTATCTGAAAATGTCTTGTAATTGTTGAATGTGCAGTATATTTTTCTGTTATTCAAGGATGCTTTCTATTCACTGTTCACATCACTATGATAAGAGCACTGGCCTATCATACTATTATGTGTATGAAGTGGCAATCCACATCTGTTCTTATCCTAATAAACCTAGATTTGGTTGAATAGTCATTCTGGTTTCAGAAAACTTGGGTCTTATTTCAGCCCTTTCTCATTCCCTGGGCGTCAAATACCGATGTTTTCAATTCAAATTCATCGAGGTCCATTTAGAGAGAATTTCCTCATGCAAAGGTCCAGAACGTCACACTAATGTCTAACTCGTGTGATTTAGGCCCATATATATTGAAGTAGCCTAGAAGTTGTATCAATATTTGTACGTAGTCAACAACTGATTATATTAATATTTTGAAATGTGGCAAGTGGAGACGTATAAATGAGAGGTTATCAATTTATGTGTCATCAAATAAAGAAATAAAGAAAGTTTGCTTGAATAATATCTAAACAATATTTGACTTCAATTTTCAAATTAGACTGGATGAATTATAAATAATGCATACTCTAATAATAAATAAATGTTCTCTCATTTCAAGTAAAATAAGGGATGCATTTAAGATTAAATTACATAACAGAAAGCTTTTGAAAAACGTGCAGCTTAAATTAAAGTTCTAAATTTGAGAAAAAATGATTTAACTGAATAGTCCTTGACCTTCGGCTTTAAATTTAGTTTACCCAAGAACACCATGGTATTATATTTTTCTCATCTTCTAAAAAGAAAAAAATTGTGTAGTTATTGAAACCACTTGTTTCAGCTCTATTCTCCTCTATGTTGACATCATTGTTGGACAGTGAATTTCTGTATTAGGATTCTGATCATATTGGGCTCTGAGATTTGTTTTCTGTGCCTTCATTTTGGATGTGATTGGGTACGTTTGCTTCAAAGAGTTGTGCTTTGTCTTATAGCGACGCTTCACATTACCTCTTTCAATAGTCGTCGCGGTCTCTGGACGCGAGACACTGGTTTTAAACTGCCGTAGGACGAATGAACCTATAAGAGGGTTAAAACGCAGGTCTCGCTGTCCACATTTCTCTTTTTGGAGAACGCCATGTGAGAACTTCTCTGACTCACGTATTTCTCCTGTTGGGTCTCTCTCCCCGTATCTCCTGTGTGTGTAAATCTCACTGGCTTTGGGACGCTTATCGGAATACACACATTTGATTGGCTGAGTAGCATCACGTGAGATGGTTTACAACACATGTAATTGGTTGGTGTGTTTCCTGGACCACTGAATGAGTGCCCTAAAGACTGGAAAGAAGAAGCGCTCCGTCAAAATGAAATAATTATCAATTATCTATCGGTTGTAAATCCAGGGTCCAAATACAACTGCATCTGGGTCTGGACCGGGACCGTGGTCCGCCTATTAGTGACCCCTGGTCAGGGCATTGAAAAATTATCCCATACTGTTTCCTTTAAGTGAACAAACATCATTTTTCACAAGCCAAAGACCATGCAGGTTAAACATCAGCAGCTTGACAGACTGAAGCCATGAAGCTATTAGAACGGCCACGAAGGGTTGAACAGCATAAATGGGATTAGGGAGAGAAATAATTATGATGGACCACTGATAAGAATCTCAGAGTTATCTTTAATCAGGACTTGTCCTTTAACTCTTTTTTTTTTTTCACGCATTTGTTACTTCTAGACTAGACTACTGTAAAAATAGTGACCCGTGGTCTAGTGTGTATGAGATGCAACAGGCTTTAAAGTAACGGAACTGTAAACCTGTCCACGTCACTGTTAAACACTAAAATGCTCTGGGAGTGTGAAGTTCAGGTCTCAAAGTCTTGTTGAGCTATTTTGAAGTTGCATGTTTCAGTATTTATGTTAGCTTGTTGACATTTTATAAAGCTTTCGGACTTTCTTAACAAGTGATTTTGTTTAAATTCACAACCTTAAAACCTGTTTACTGTGACCGTGGTGGAGCATCATAGTTCTAACGCTCTGGGCCCACCCAGTGCGTTAGAACTGACGCCAAGGGGTCACCAAGCGGCAGTATGCGACGAGTTGGGATGAGAAAGTGTTGCTGATTTTGGAAGTTTTGTCTATCCTTCCTATTAATCATAACTCTGAGATCTGACAAAACTTTTCTGTGTTTGACACATTGAAAAGAAATCTAACAGGGCAAGAACCAAACATATTAGCCAGACTCATTCAGTCAAGAAAACAAAGGAGAAAACAATGTTGAAGAGTAAAGTTATTACCCAAGCTATTATACTTTCTCACATCAGGTCAAACATTTTACTATGAAACACTGGTCCAAGTGTTTAAAGTCTAATGGCCAAACTATACTACAAATAGCTATGGATTCATGGTCCTAGAGAATCTGATGGGATTCATAATGTTTAGCACCATATGCCGATAAAAATGTTCACTGTTGGCCAGATTCCTTGAAATTTAGTGAGCACAATTATGCTCTCCAGGAGATGAGCCATTTCCATTTAGATATTTTGGCAACTGTTATCTAGTGCCACCCTCAGGTTAAGATGATTTCTTTGCACACAAGTAATCTCTTCACAGACAGAGCACACTCATGTACCCAAACAAATAAAGCTAGCCAACTTTCTTCTTATACATCTTTTATTGTCTTCAATACTTGCACAAGGAATACAAAGTAAAAAGCCCCTGCATATTAAGTCACACAGAGCCTGCGAAGCCTCCAAAAGCCATGGTAGCAACTTTTCACGGAATGTTTAAACACCAGCAAGCACTCGTGGGATTTGTAGATTATAATTAAACAATGAAGCATACAAACATGAAATGTAAAAGGGGGAAACATCAAAGCTTTGTAAATAATGATAAACTTGTCATACCAGTGTTTCTATTTGAGAAAATCCCTTTTGAAGATATCTTGTTCGTGGTCATGAAATTTACAATAAAGGGAGAACCACAAAGAAAGTGCCAGAAATTAATTCTGCCGACGACTGCTCTGTTACCTCTAGATAAAAAAAAAAAATGCTGAATGTTGGAAAATAAAGTCAGAATTTGATTTAACATTAACAAGAGGTTCATGTACAGTAAATCTACTGCAGCTTCAATTTATATCTGTAAACATTAATTTAATTTCTATTGTATAAAGAATAAAATACTTTAATACTTACATTTGTGAAAACCCATTTTATCATTTGCAATTTCCAAAGCACTGAAATTTCAGACAATGGACATCCACTGTCCACATGCATGTATGTAGTGTCATTGGTTCTCTAGTTTTGAGCACTGACAGCACTGTTCTCACATACCTGTACTTGGTGGATTGTCCTACTGCAGGTCATACAGAATAATGTAGTGCTTGTACAGGATGAACTCAAACGGTTCTGTGTCCTGAAGTATCACTCAAGACAAAACACAACAAAAAAAAAGTATTTATATTTTTCCTCACTACTAAATCTAGACATTCTATTTGTGAGTTATGTTATTTGAATTAAATATATTTTATCCAGCGAAAGGTGTGGTAATAATATATTTTTTATATTGTGCTGATTTATGCCTTTCCAGCTCACCTTGAAATATTACTTTGCAGCAAAAAAGCATAGTACAGAAATACAATTAATATACACTGAGCAATGTAGCAGTTTTGCTTCATCAAGACATACAATAACATCAAAATATGTTTTCATATCTGAAAGCTTTAGCAAAGAGTGGAGTCAACAATACATTTGTTTAACATTCAGACATTTCAGCAAAAAAACTACTTTCTGTTTACTGTCAGTAAATTCTCATCTTTTATATAAAGGGAAGGGTGCCATTTCTTCAAGTGTATCCAAGCACAACACTCACGTGATATGTACTTAATGTTCTCAATACCATAAAAATGCATTATAATGTTCAGCTGAAGCTAATATGAGGTTAGTCTCTACTGGTCTGTGTTTCCTCTCTGAGCCGCAGGGGAGGAATAATTCAGAAGTTTGCAGTTGCTGGCAGATTTGCTGTGATGTAAAGTATATGTTCCTCCATCACATAGTGGTTTACCTTACCTTAAGGCTGCACTAATCATTATTTCATTTCCAATGGATCCAATGACTATGATGAGTATGGAAGGTATGGCTCGTCATGGTAAATCCACAGATAATTACCACCAACTCAGCAGTACCCCTCATCTGTACAGAATAGTTTAGTTTCTTTCAGCTCATTGTTTTACTTTCCTGCCTGCTCCTGTACTCTTCAGTTTCTGCGCTCTCATCAACCTTGTTTCCAGCAGCAGGCAACTGTTTCCAATGATAAAGCATTGATAGACCCATTGTACACTACATGCCCAGCACCAAACAGCCAAGACATAAATATTTAGATACTAGCTAACAAGAGACAAATATATTTCTAAGGAGTTAATGGAGACCAAACTAGTGGTAAAAATACACCACGATGATAGTGTTGCTGCTGGATGTGTAAATAGGTAATTGTTAACACATCCAGGTGATTGTTTGGCAATATTGTATTCATAACTTGTTTCTGTTTCCCCTAAAGCACCAACGAAATCAATTCATGCAGCTTTAATCTCAACCTAATCTTAGCCCTGACTCCTACAAGTCATCTTTGTGGCATCAAACCATAGTGACAAATTAACACCTATCTACAACCTTAGAGGTACAGCAGTGTGTGTACTGGTAGTTACGTTAGCTGTTAGCAGTTAGCCAAATACACCATACAAAACAATAAAAGTCAACCAACTAACAAGCAGTGCTGTGACATTACATAACCAATGGTAAAACACATTTCATTCAAACTGAAATACAAGCGGCGATGTATGCAGGCAATCGGCTGGTAGACATTTTATAATACACTTCATACAATTTTGCCAATAACTCACCAAGCTAAGTGGCGGCTGAGTTGCAGTGTGTGTACTGGTAGTTCCGTTATCTCTTAGTGTGTCGACAAACACAACAACCAAAACACTAAAAGTGAGCCGCAGAGCAGCAACTGAGAGGTATGCAGCAGTGTGTGTCCTGGTAGTTCCGGTAGCTGGTAGCCAAACACAGCACAAACTGTTATCCCCACACAGAGTAGCAGATTGGTGGTCAGAGATGCACTCAACTGTCCTATCATTAGGCATCATTGATGAGTCAGTGCGAAGTCAATAGCATATAAAAAAGGCAATAAAAAGGTGTTTTGCGCAACCATGAGATGTCCTTGAGCATGCAGCCATTACTGGCCAACCAAAATATGATGCAGTCTGGTGAAGCAGAATACGTGATTAGCCGTGGACAGACACAGAGGCTCACGCTCACTCACGGATGCACGCACAACCGTGACTGGTCGCATGATCCTCCTGACGGTAGCCAGGAGGCTGATAGCCTTCTGATTTGTCTGACTCATACTGCCGAAACCTCATATTAGTTCCAGCTGAACTTGACCAATAACTCTTTTAATGTACATATAGCACGTGAGTACTATCCTCATAAATAAGGCCAATTTTCTAAAAATATTTTTTCTTCCACTGGCAGTTTTTGTGCTTCTGGATTGGATCTTTTAAAAGGTTCTTCAAAAGGCAAGTGAACGTCCATAAGAAGGCATGCGTTTTTCAACACGTTTGCATGACACATAAATTGATAACCTCTCATTTATACGTCTCCACTTGCCACATTTCAAAATATTAATATTGTTTATTCATAATTTGTTTTAAAAGGAAAGTATGTTGGCACTGTCTTTGTCAATATTTTAATAAACATTGCTTTACTACTCCAACAAGTAATAGAAGCTGTAGCCAAGTAAGAGCTGAAACCAGCAGCCTTCCAGCTATAAGATTCAAAAGTGATGAGGAGACACGTCAGAACTGGATTCATATTTGAAAATAATGCACACCCTCTGGCCAGAAGTCTTATTTATGTCCATGGTACGGTATAAAATTGTGTGTATTGGTTCTCTATGCACTTTGTCAAAAGTAATGTTGCCACAAATATTGTCATTGTCTTTCTAGATTTGCCCATAGCATCACAGAAGCATTTAGGTTATGTCACAAGATGAAACAAACAATTGCAACACTGCATTTAACTTTAATGATTATAACATTGACATTGAATCGATGCCTTTATATGGCAAACGGTTCCCATGGTCCTCTTCAGTCGTTTTTTGTAAACTCGCCTGCCTCCCAGCGCAGAGCCATGGCACTCTTGCGTCTTCCTCCTGTGTAGACCTCTGGAAACTGAGAAAGATAGCTGGTTTTGTACCTGCTTTCAAAGCACTTCCTCCACCTCCTTCACATCCACCTCCTCTCTCAGGTTATTAGACTGAATGTGGGATAAGTAAATCAGTGTCAATGTAATGGTAAATTCATGGTAACATTGCTGATAAGAGTTACCAATACAATTTACAACTACAATACAATTATACAATTTGATGTCTACGTTTCTGAACAAAAAAAGCTTGCAGAAACGCACAGTGACACATTAACATTGTGAAATGATTGGTTAGGTTTAGGCATCAAAACTACTTGGTTAAGGTCCAGGTCCATGTTCAAATAATAATGCAACAAAACAGCAACTGGAACAACCTAACTACTGAAAACAAACAACACACTCCCTGAGAACACATGTGTTGCGTGTGTTAGGCAAACAACATTGCATACCAAAATGTTACGTGCAACAACGTTACATTACGTACAACAATGTTACGTACAACAATGTTATGTACAACAATGTTACGTACAACAACGTTACGTACAACAACGTTACGTACAACAACGTTACAACAACGTTACATTACGTACAACAATGTTACATTACGTACAACAACGTTACATTACGTACAACAACTTTACATTACGTACAACAACGTTACGTACAACAACGTTACCTACAACAACGTTACATTACGTACAACAACGTTACATTACGTACAACAACGTTACGTACAACAACGTTACGTACAACAACGTTACATACAACAACATTACATTACGTACAACAACGTTACGTACAACAACGTTACATTACGTACAACAAAGTTACGTACAAATACGTTACGTACTACAACGTTACATTACGTACAACAACGTTACATTACGTACAACAACGTTATGTACAACAACATTACGTACAACAACATTACGTACAACAACGTTACGTACAACAACGTTACTTACAACAACGTTACTTACAACAACGTTACGTACAACAACGTTACGTAAAACAATGTTACGTACAACAACGTTACGTACAACAACGTTACGTACTACAACGTTACATTACGTACAACAACGTTACGTACTACGTTACATTACGTACAACAACGTTACGTACAATAACATTAAGTACAAAAAAACGTTACATTACGTACATTAATGTTACGTACAACAAGATTACATTACGTACAACAACGTTACGTACAACAACGTTACGTACAACAACGTTACGTACAACAACGTTACGTACTACAACATTACATTACGTACAACAATGTTACGTACAACAACGTTACGTACAATAACATTAAGTACAAAAAAACGTTACGTACAACCACGTTTCATAAAAAGTGTGCATTCAGTATTTACTTTTGGTTTAACATGTGCCATACACAGGAGGGAAGTCAGCTGTTAATTTGACCCATCTACTACCTTGCCTGGACTTTCTGGCTTGTTATACTAATTATTATACCACTCTACTTTCATACCACGTAACTTTCAATAATGCTCAATATACAAGGTAACTTCTTCTGCGGGTCACTCACTGAATAACATCACTCGCTGTACTTTGTCACATCCTGTACTACGTCACTTCCTGTACTACATTACTTCTTCTATTACGTCACTTTCTGTACTACTTCACTTCCTGTACTATGTCACTTCCTATACTAAATCACTTGCTCTGACCAAATGCTAAAACATCTGCATCCAACGTTACTGTAGTATGCAGATTTTTCATCAGGTAAAAGAAAGCGTATTTAATTATTTTCATTGAAAATTGGGTCTGTAAAACGCTTACTCTGTGATCACAGGATAAGGCAGAGCGATCCATCCTGTAGGCTGTTTTCATTGGTGAGGATGGAGAGGACTTGCACTTCACTGGTACATCAGCTAACAACAAAGAACAAAGATGATTATTAGCTTTTAATGTATTATGCACAAAGAGGAAAAAAGAAGAAAAAGTACAGTATGTGTACAGAGTATCTTAAACTATGTATTGATCTGTCATCAATATTTTGCTGTCATACCTGTATTGTCAAACGCCAATGTGTCCATGTGATTTGACAATATCCTTTCATTATTGAACCTGTCTTTGCCGTACAGATTTGCCCTCTCTTTTCTCAGCTCATCCTCCCTCTGCTTCACCATCTTAATCTCTTCATCCACCAGTGACATTGTGCTTCTTGAACGCAACTTGAAAAAGGGGTTCTTCAGGAACATTTTTTCCTGAGGCTGCTCGCAGGCTTTGTTGAGTGAGAACTCGGAGGCACTGCGAATAATCAGATTGGATGTCTCTAGGATAATGAGGTTGGAGCTGCTATCCTCGGAGCACCACTCGCCACACTGAGCTACCACATTATCTTTTCCATGTCTTGGGCTAGAGGTGAACTCATTGCTAGGGTCAAGAATGATAACGTTGTTTGCGGATACTTCATGTTTCAGTGGTTCTTTAGTGGGTGAGGAGGTGATGATGAATGATGGTGTCAGTGGAGTGCTTATTGATCTAGGGATACTTCGTGATGGAGCACAATCAGTTGATTTGCTCATCCTGGAGAGGCCCCTCTCCCTCTTGAAGTTTTCCTCCCTCTCCATCGATATGCGAATCTCCCTTTCAACTGGTGTTTCTGGGTCATCGTAAGGTGACCTGTAACAGGAATCATCCAGGCCAGAATCTTCTGAGCAAGGGCTGAATTGGGTGTGAGGATAATCGCCAACCAGATTCAAATTCTCCAGCTCCTGTGCTTTCTTTTGAGTTCTTTCAATGTTGCGCACTGGTGTGTACATGAAGCTGTGGCTGCCATGGAAGTTCGGCTGCTTGGCTGTAGGTAAGACAATTTTATTCATGGTTTGCTCCTCCATGTCCCGCCACTGTTTACGAGCCAGCTGGAAGTCTACATGTTCTGTGCTCACATTCTCACTCTTGGTCTCTTGTATCACACAGAAGTCTTTAGGTAGCTTCTTGATCAAATCTTCATTGATGTGTTTTTGGTGGGTGGTGTGGTTATGATTGGCATCCCTGCCATTTTCACTCTCATCTTCAGAGATTTTGGACAAACCTTGAAGGCCTAAAGGGTTATATTTAACCTCTTGAGGAGGGGAAGGGAATGCAATGATATCCTCAGGTTGTTCCAGAACTTCTTCCACTTGGGGAACCTCAAAACTGACCTCTTCAAACTTGTTATTGTCTTGTTCCTCAAAGTCTGTCACCTCAACTTTTTGCACAAAGAGTTCCTGGGCACTCAGCTGAAGACTGTCCAAATATGAGTCATCATCTTCTTTATTTATAGAAGAAGAGAATATTGATCTCCATTTTTCATCTGTGTCACTGTCTGAGGAAGCTGCTGGAATCTCAACTCCCAGGCATTCGTCCATTTCATCAGGCTCCAGGTCATGGCAGAATTCATTGGAAACATCCGACATTGCCTCTTCTTTAATACACTGCTCTAATATTGACTCCTCTGTAATGGGTGCTTCAAAAAGAATGTCATGGGTCTCTGGGTCTTCCTCTGTGTCTATTGTCACATTTTGATAACCATCATCTTCGAGACTAAGCACATTATCCTCAGGCTCTGGGTATAACTCTTTCTCAGGGTATTGCTCAGGGTAAGGGTACTTGGGTGGTCCAGGGTCTTGTTCTGACTCAGGGTATTGCCCCAGCTCAAGATCTTCCTCTTGCTCAGGGTATTGCTCTAATTCAGGGTCTTGCTCTGGCTCAGGGTATTGCTCTGGTTCAGAGTCTTGCTCTGGTTCAGGGTATTGCTCTGGTTCAGGGTCTTGCTCTGGTTCAGGATACTGCTCTGGCTCAGGGAATTGTTCTCGCTCAGAATCTTGTTCTGACATCTCCTGCTTCTTACGATGGTCTTCATTCTCATAAACACTGTCTGCACTGGAGAGTGTATCTGACACAGACGAGGTGATTGACTCATTCCTGTTGAGCTCTTCATGCCCTGATTCTAATATCAAAGCTTCCTTTTGATCCTGACAAGGCATTTCAGTGCAAACACTGGTCTCAGAGCAGTCAGGCATGTCAATCTCAATTGTGCCGCTTGGTACTTCAGTTATTTTGCAGAGCATCACTGTTTCCCCTGGGAAACTTGATGAGTCTGTCTCTAAACAAACTTGCTTATCGTCTGCACTGAATTTCTTCCCCTGCACAGGTGAATCAGCCACAGTGACCTCCACTTCACAGTCTATTGCCAGCTCTGATTGTTCAGTGGTTTCCATGGTGACGGAGAAGGAGCTGTGATTCTCAGTTGTGCTGCAAGCTTCGTTTAAATCTTTTCCATCTGCCTCGCAATCCACCAATGTAGCTTTCTGAGAAGAGAGAGAATAAGTAAAATAGTGATATGGACTTTCATTCTAGTTTGTACGTTTGCATGCATAATTAAAAGTATTTTCACAGTAGTAATACTTCACCCTGGCATTATTTGCAGTCTCCTTAACCTTGTTTTCCTCTACTGTCTTTCTGTACTTGAACTTTGAATTTACCTGTGTAACATTCTCCCAAATAATAAGCAATGGCTTTATCAGAGAGATAGAAGCTGCTGAACTGCATCCAGCCACTAAATGACAAGCCAGGACTAATATTTAGACATTTGTTCAATATTGCACTTCATGTAAACACAGCACATTAGAGGAATCAATCCACCATTACTTGATTATATGTGCATCTGTTGTGAAACAAATACAGAAGATTGTTGTGATGCAAACAACTAAGACCCTGAATTGTCAGACTGGAGATTTTATTCGTTCTGATAATGATTTATGTCAATACAGAACTCATCAAAATGATCCATCATCCGCATTGTATTCATCAACATAGACAAGAACACTGGACCAGCTCAATAACACTCCAAGATGTTATTGTGAATGTAATCACAACGAAGGGACTTTGGCAAATCCTACTCAACAATTCCTAAAGTGCAGTAAGCACAGTTGTCCATGGATAACACTTAAATGTTCTGTGCCCGTGCCAGTCAGATAAACACTTTCTGATGTATTTGCGGAGGGATGGCGGTGATGACAGTGGAGGTGTGTACATGTTGGAAAAGAGGGGGTGATATCTGTTGTTTCTGCTTGCCGTTGCTGTGCTGAGTGAATGTTTCCATAAGTGGGTTACGTGGAGAAAGAGAGGAAGCACATCAATAGCAGCTGAATTAGATGGCATTATATCTGTTCTTATGTAAGACTGCAGGGTTGAGGCTGCCTCCCACACACTGCTGGAGTGTCCCTGCAAGATGATTGGCTGAGCCCCACGCTCTCTGTGTTCACAATTGCACACACATACTCACAGACATTTTAATTACTATTCTTGTCACTGTGAGAACCATCACTTTCTACATATATACTATATTGTATAGGTTTCGTCCTAGCTGTTGCTATTGGGTTTATACCCAGCGTAGTCATTTCCCGGGAATAATTTCATTGCCCTTTTCTGTTGACCTATTGACCCATGGCTGTTAGGGTCAATAGGTCAACAGAAAAGGGCAATGGGTGCGTCCCAAGTCTCTTAATTGCATCCCCGTTTCCCTCACTTGCGTCTTTTCCTTGCGTCCTAGTCCCTCCCACCAGGGATGCATGGAGAGACGCAAGGAAACCATGCAGGGAGAGAGGAAACGAGGAAATATGTTTTAAGAGAAATGAGACGTCCTTTCCTCTGAAGCGTCACGTGAAGCGACGTCTGTTTCTGATGACGGAGGCCAGCGGCCGCTGATCACAGCTGGATCAGCTGATCACATCTGGATCAGCTGATCACATCTGGATCAGCTGTCAGTCGCTTTAACAGCTGGAGAGACTTTTAACGGCGTTCGTGTCTGAACACATGATCAGTGTAACGGACTGTTCTTAGCTCACATTCCAATAAAAATCCGCTAAAAATATTAATAAAAATTATCGTATAATGTTTTCAGTTGATTTAATGGTGTTAAACTATTACTCATAGTAATAAAGACACAGTTATAATCACTAATAGAGTGGAGATGTTTTCTCTCTGTAGTCTGTTACCTGTTTAACAAACTGCATTGGGTATTTATACACAGTGTGTGGTATTTATACACAATGTGTGGTAGTTATATTGTGTTCTGTGTACTGCTTATATACGCAGGGCCAATTTCTACCGGCGGAATGCGTTTGTCTTATTCATTAATTATTTGCGTCTGTATGTTTTGCAAATTCTGATTGTCACGCCATTGTAAAATAACCCAGAATATGATTATGGGTTCTCTTGAACACTGGAATTAATTTATTAGGTTCAATGTTCCAGGTTAAACTTAAATAACATAACTCATCAAACCCGACACTCATGAATGATCAGCCTCATGTGACTGAATGGAAATGATGATAAATTATGTAAAAAGCGTTTCCTCTCTCCAGCTCTCTGATTTTAATTGTATCCATAATAAAAGTTATTGAGGGAAATAAAAATATCAAGAAAAGACATTTCTAATAAATGAAGAAAGTAGTTTGAGGTCCTTTTGTTGTTCAGACCTACAATGAACATATATTTTAACCAGATGCTGAATCAGTGAACAGATCAAATATATAACTCGTGTTTAATCTGTGATCGTCTTCACTCTGGTATGAAACGCCAGCGATCAGTCCGACCAATCAAATAACTGATGAACAGTGAGGGGGCGTGTCCAGCGTTAAAACTCTTCCTGGAAGCCTGCTCTCGTGCTTCCTTGCTCATGGCTCCTCAGAGATGCCTCCTCGCTCCTCAGAGCAGAAATAAGAGCTTTGGGACGGTCGTCAGTATGGCGGCTCAGAACAACTTTCAGTTCAGGCGAGGAGCAAGGAGCGAGGAAACGACAATTATGCACCCAATGAAATTATTATCCATAGGCTAGTCCATGTCGATGTGTCCTTGGGCAAGACACTTAACCCCAAGTTTCTCCCATAGACTGTTGCCTGCAGTTTATGAATGGGTATGAATATTAGTTAGTCCTGATGGACAGGTGGTACCTTGCATGGTAGCTCCTCCCATCAGTGTGTGAATGGGTGAATGATGACATGTAGTGTTAAAGGGCTTTGAGTGGTCGGAAGACTAGAAAAGATCTATACAAGTACAGACCATTTAACATTTATTATCCTGTACTCCATACTGTAACAAAAATGAACATCACTCTGTGCAACTCTGTACCACCTCAGGCTTCTGAAGACCCTTGTAAGTGCATTGTAATATCCACATACTACTTTACAACATGCACAGTATGCATACAACATATAGACTATAGGTCTACAGTATGTTCCTGACAATACTCTTTTCCCTGGACATATTTTTCATGGTCAAAACACAAAGGTACCTGTAGTTATTTAGGAACTACGTATCCTAACTTTGTTAACCCGTAAATGTGTCGCCTTCACATACAGATAAATGTTTTGGCACCTTTGAGGAAAGAAACTCACCAGCGGCTATGGTCTGAATAATCCACACCAACAGTAGTGAAAAGTATATGTATTAAAAAAAGGGACTTTTATTGTGAAGAATTCATTGGGAAATGTGAATATCACCTAATTAGCGGATAGCAAATATGTTTGTTAACAGCTATTCTTCAACAAAACAAGTCTACTAATACTGCAGGATGGAAAAGTAAGCTGCAAAAATAACCTTTTGGGATATTTATTGTGAAAACATTATAGGAAATAAAATGTGATTATCCACAGCCTCTCATCCTGACCACAAAATATACCCGATCACTATCCGATCAGGCAGATTGCATTTAAGTGTCAAATGTGGACACAGCTGAGTTCCGATCTGAAGCATCCCATAACACAAGTTGCATTGAAAAGACGTGTGCCCAAGGCTAACTGTGGAATTCTGTGGGAATATTAGGGAATATTCTTTGATCAACATAAACATGGTGTATTTGTATTTTGTGCTTATGTTATTGTCCTACTCTATGAAGACTCTGGTCTAATCTACGTCCTCCTGCAGCTGAGGTCACATGCTCCTCCTGCCAAGTGTCAAGGCAGCAGCTCACCAGGACCTGGGGCTCTTTTCGCTCCAAAGCTGAGAGTATTTAACAGGATACCCACGGCTGATGACTCCAAACATCAAATACTGCCAGCACCTTTTCACTCTCCACCACGTTTCTAACCCTTTTCCTTCCTCTTGTCTCTCTTTGGAACAGTCCCAGTAGGCACATTCCTTTCATCAAGCCAACTCCCGTATAATGTGACCAAGTAGAGTCTAACCAGCTGACATCAGTGGCGATAATGCTTGAATCTCCCACAAATCAAGTGAATTCCTCTGCCAGGATGAAACGGCTCATAACGTACCACTCTGCAGCTGTACAGCAGCACTAGGCAATATTTGAATGGGAATGCTTTTTTTCAATTTCATTCTCTACTGATTATAAAGCCATAGATTCACTTTTTTTTTTACCACATATAATTCGGGGGGTCAGTGCAGTAACTGGTGGGGAATCCCCAAACAGGAAATTATAAGGAAATTGAGTTTCTTCTCTCTGCCCTTTTCAGACCAAAATACATCAAATGAAAAATTTACGAAAATGACCCGACTGAAAAACCCAGCCCAGTGTTCTCTTCCAAGGATGATGATTGGACAGGCTTATTACAGGCCTGCGACAGCCACAGATACCAGATTATTTTCTCTTTTTTTATGTCAGAGCATTTGCTGTAACAAATATAAAAACAGGTTTTAGAAGAAGACAAATCCTAGCTTTAGACTGATGATTGTAAACAAGAAATGCAAAGAGCAGCCAGATGACTAGCAGCAATTCATAAAGGTGCGTGTTTTTGACGTCATCACTGGCATAATCAACAGCCCTTAAAGTTCCATATTTTAAACAAAGACTAGAAGTAACAATCTGAAATCAGCAGACACAAATATATCAAGGTTAGCATAGTCAGTAGTCGCATTAGTTGATCCCGAACAATTATTTTGGATTATTGTATTATATTTTTTATATATGATGAAACATGACTCAACATCTCAATGGTGTATTTTCATCTCAAATGTATTCAGAAAGAGATTTGGGCCACAGCACGGTCAGTTTCCTGCTCAAGAGACCAGTGAAACTATTTTTCCATTTCTTTTCATCCACAACTGCCCAGTCACACTTCCTTGAAGACAAGGACAAATGCATGCAACTGACTGAGCGCCATGGTAACCATCAACAGGCCTGACACTTAGTGCACTGCTCAGCTGTCGCCGCCTCCGCCTCCCCCTCACCAACTCATCAGCACACTGTGATGGGAAGCAGAACTGCATTCTTGTCATGTGGGAAAAGTGGTAAATACAAACTTCCTACTCTAAAAAAAGTTCACCTCATTTAATTGGAACATATTGTCCATGTGTTTACCACACTGGATGAAAACATTTTCCACACAAGTTGCTTGTGTTCATGGCAAATCTGTTTTCATTAGAATGTGGTAGCCTAACTTTTTGGTCTGACAGCAAGCCTCGCGCTCAGAGGGAAAACATGGCTCCTGTCAACGTTGAAGCTGAGGCCGTTTAGGACAGTGTGAAAACCTGAAAACCTTTCCTTTGCGAGTCAAAATCTCAATGACAGGATCAGTGAAAATCCAGCGCTACATCACGCTACAGTATTTCATGTGGTTCCCTCATTTCATGTGGTTCCCTCATTTCATGTGGTTCCCTCAAAACCAGGGGTTTTCAATTCAAATTAGAGATGGGCAAACGATAGCGGAGCTCCGAAGCTTGTGTCAGTCTACTGAACCGCCGTGTGTCGACTCTAAGTGTCGGAGCTTGTATCAAATGACAACTGTTACGTGACTGATGACGTCCGAAGCTTCGAACGTCACTGGTGCTTATCAAAGCGTTTCATTGGTTTGACTACGTTGAAGCCTTGAACGTTTTGGCGCCTAACTATGCTCCATATGATGCCTCAGTGTAAGTCAACAATGTGGGTTTTGAGAGAGGAGATTGATAGCGTGAAATAATTTGTTGCAAGGCTGAGGAAACCGTCAGCCAGAAAAGGAGCCGCCTGAAGCCCAGCACCGTGGAGAAAATATTATTTCTAAATACAAATCTGTGAAAAATACAATGTTGCACAAAACACTGCCACTTTCACCATGCTCATGTTCATAAGCACTTTCCACTGCCACTTCAATGACATTTTGCCTCATTAATATAAGCTATAAAGGACAAATACTATGTATAAATCTGTTGACATACAACTTTAGGGCTATAATTATATATCAAAATGTGATGTATACTACATGTTTGTGTATGATTGGTAAACTTTTCTGATCTGTGTGGAGAGGTTTGAATCCCATTATGAACACGTCGGTCGCTTCAACCATCCGACGGCTCAGAAGGGAAAGCAGGGCTTACCCAGGCTGTGCTCAGCACGGGGAACTGCTGACCCGGACAGGGGACATCGTCGGGCGGTGGAAAGAGCACTTTGAGGAACTCCTAAACCCGGCCAACATGTCCTCTAGAAGAGGCAGCGCCTGACGACTTGGGGTCGAATCCATATCCTTGGCAGAGGCCACTAAGGTAGTCAATAAGCTCCTTGGTGGCGCCGGGGTGGATGAGATCCGCCCTGAGATGCTGAAGGCGCTGGACGTTGTTGGGCTGTCTTGGCTGACACGCCTTTTCAATGTCGCATGGGGGTCAGGAACAGTGCCCATGGACTGGCAGACTGGGGTGGTGGTTCCCATTTTCAAAAAGGGGGACCGGAGAGTGTGCTCGAATTATCGGGGTATCACACTACTCAGCCTCCCGGGGAAAGTGTATGCCAGGGTGCTGGAAAGGAGGCTCCGACCGATTGTCGAACCTCGGATTCAAGAGGAACAGTGCGGATTCCGTCCCGGTCGTGGAACAGTGGACCAGCTCTTTACCCTCGCAAGACTACTGGAGGGGCTCTGGGAGTTTGCCCAACCAGTCTACATGTGTTTTGTGGACTTGGAGAAGGCCTTCGACCGGGTCCCTCGGGGGTTTTTGTGGGGGTGCTGCGGGAGTATGGGGTGCCGGACCCGTTACAACGGGCCATCCGATCTCTGTACGACTGCAGTAGGAGCTGTGTTCGTATTCTCGGCAATAAGTCAGACGCGTTCCCGGTGGGTGTTGGCCTCCGCCAGGGCTGCCCTTTATCACCGGTCCTGTTCGTGACTTTCATGGACAGGATATCTAGGCGTAGCCGGGGGGAGGAGAACGTCGGGTTCGGGGTCTCGGGATCACCTCTCTGCTGTTCGCAGATGATGTGGTCCTGTTAGCCTCTTCGGACCATGACCTCCAGCATTCACTGGGGCGATTTGCAGCCGAGTGTGACGCGGCGGGGATGAGGGTAAGCACATCCAAATCCGAGGCCATGGTGCTCTGCCGGAAACCGGTGGATTGCTCCCTCCGGGTGGGGACGCAGTGCCTGCCGCAAGCGAAGGAGTTCAAGTATCTCGGGGTCTTGTTCACGAGTGAGGGTAAGATGGAGCGGAGATCGACCGGCGGATCGGTGCGGCTGCAGCAGTAAAACAGGCGCTGCACCGGACCGTCTTGGTGAAGAGGAGCTGAGCCGGAAGGCAAAGCTCTCAATTTACTGGGCGGTCTACGTTCCGACCCTCACCTATGGTCACGAACTCTGGGTCGTGACCGAAAGAACGAGGTCTCGGATACAAGCGGCCGAAATGAGTTTCCTCCGTAGGGTGGCCGGGCTCAGCCTTAGAGATAGGGTAAGGAGCTCGGACATCCGGAGGGAACTTGGAGTTGAGGCGCTACTCCTTCGTATCGAAAGGAGTCAGCTGAGGTGGTTCGGGCATCTGATCAGGATGCCTCCTGGACGCCTCCCGTTAGAGGTTTTCCAGGCACGCCCAACTGGTAGGAGGCCCCGGGGAAGACCCAGGACACGCTGGAGGGATTATATCTCCCAGCTGGCCTGGGAACGCCTCGGGATCCCCCAGAACGAGCTGGAACGTGTTGCGGGTGAGAGGGAAGCCTGGGTCGGCCTGCTAGGCCTGCTGCCCCCGCGACCCGACCCCGGATAAGCGGAGGATAATGGATGGAATGGATGGACGGTCGCTTCATATTATTGACCAGCATTTAGTTTTACTGCAACGTAAAAAACGACAGAAGCAACATCAATAACGGTTGTATATAACATCAAATCCGTGAATGAACACGCAGCTTTAATTGACTTTTAATCCAGAAATTTGAGAAATTAAATGTTGAGGTGTTGTGCTCATGCTTCGGTCACATTATTAAACGGATGCTTTAATTCCAGCCTGCCACCAGATGTCACTGTTCTTCAAAGTGAAACCCCAAAGCTTCGAATCCTTTTCGGTATAATTAGAAAGAAAGCCTCAATGCTTCACAAGACTTCATCTGCCCATCCCTAATTCAAATTCAACGAGGTCCATTTAGAGAGAATTTCCAGTTTATTCTGTTAACCTGTTAGTCACACCCACCTCATCAGTTTATTCTGTTCACCTGTTAGTCACACCCACCTCATCAGCTTATTCTGTTCACCTATTAGTCACACCCATCTCATCAGTTTATTCTGTTCACCTGTTAGTCACACCCACCTCATCAGTTTACTCTGTTCACTTGTTAGTCACACCTACCTCATCTGGCTGCTTTTATAAAAGCTATTGAAAGTGTTTAAACATCACAAATGACTATCTGAAAATGTCTTGTAATTGTTGAATGTGCAGTATATTTTTCTGTTATTCAAGGATGCTTTCTATTCACTGTTCACATCACTATGATAAGAGCACTGGCCTATCATACTATTATGTGTATGAAGTGGCAATCCACATCTGTTCTTATCCTAATAAACCTAGATTTGGTTGAATAGTCATTCTGGTTTCAGAAAACTTGGGTCTTATTTCAGCCCTTTCTCATTCCCAGGGCGTCAAATACCGATGTTTTCAATTCAAATTCATCGAGGTCCATTTAGAGAGAATTTCCTCATGCAAAGGTCCAGAACGTCACACTAATGTCTAACTCGCGTGATTTAGGCCCATATATATTGAAGTAGCCTAGAAGTTGTATCAATATTTGTACGCAGTCAACAACTGATTATCAAATCAAATAAAGAAAGTTTGCTTGAATAATATCTAAACAATATTTGACTTCAGTTTTCAAATTAGACTGGATGAATTATAAATAATGCATACTCTAATAATAAATAAATGTTCTCTCATTTCAAGTAAAATAAGGGATGCATTTAAGATTAAATTACATAACAGAAAGCTTTTGAAAAACGTGCATCTTAAATTAAAGTTCTAAATTTGAGAAAAAATGATTTAACTGAATAGTCCTTGACCTTTGGCTTTAAATTTAGTTTACCCAAGAACACCATGGTATTATATTTTTCTCATCTTCTAAAAAGAAAAACATTGTGTGGTTATTGAAACCACTTGTTTCAGCTCTATTCCCCTCTCTGTTGACATCATTGTTGGACAGTGAATTCGTGTATTAGGATTCTGATCATATTGGGCTCTGAGATTTGTTTTCTGTGCCTTCATTTTGGATGTGAGTGGGTACGTTTGCTTCAAAGAGTTGTGCTTTGTCTTATAGCGACGCTTCACATTACCTCTTTCAATAGTCGTCGCGGTCTCTGGACGCGAGACACTGGTTTTAAACTGCCGTAGGACGAATGAACCTATAAGAGGGTTAAAACGCAGGTCTCGCTGTCCACATTTCTCTTTTTGGAGAACGCCATGTGAGAACTTCTCTGACTCACGTATTTCTCCTGTTGGGTCTCTCTCCCCGTATCTCCTGTGTGTGTAAATCTCACTGGCTTTGGGACGCTTATCGGAATACACACTGAGTAGCATCACGTGAGATGGTTTACAACACATGTAATTGGTTGTTGTGTTTCCTGGACCACTGAATGAGTGCCCTAAAGACTGGAAAGAAGAAGCGCTCCGTTTGGGAAGTTTATCGGAATACACAAATTTGATTGGCTGAGTAGCATCACGTGAGCACAGCCTATCTCAAAGCGATGCAAACAAATTAGTTCACACATTTGTTACTTCTAGACTGGACTACTGCAGTTCCTTATTATCAGGCTTCTCTAATAAGTTTCTTAAACCTCTTCAGTTGATACAGAATGCTGCAGCTGGTGTACTAACAACCTAGCAACCTCACCACATTTAAGAATAGACTTAAGACTATCCTCTTTGATAGCACTTATAGTTAAGCCTGACTCAGGTTTATAGTTAAGGCTGGCTCAGGTTTATAGTTAGGGCTAGCTCAGGTTTATAGTTAGGGCTGACTCAGGTTTATAGTTAGGGCTGGCTCAGGTTTATAGTTAGGGCTGGCTCAGGTTTGCCCTGGTCCAGCCTCTAGATATGCTGCTATAGGCCTAGACTGCTGGGGGACATCTTAGGATACACTGAGCTCCTCTCTCCTTTTCTCTCTCTCCTTCTGTATGAATTCATGTTCTATCAATGCACATTACTAACTCTACTTCTTCTCCGGAGTCTTTGTGCTTTCTCTCCTCACAGGTTTACGTGGATCGTGGTTTTATCTGGACCCTGGTCCTGCTGACACCCACTGCTACTATTGTTATTATTATTAGTCAAATTTCTATGACTATTACTGCTACCATTAATGCTTGTATTATCATTATTATTCTATTATATGCACCTCTACTGTTATTATTAGTAGTTGTAATTTTTCCACAATGTTTCTGCTATTATTAGGGTTACTACTGCTATTACTGCTCTCATTATATGAATCATTCATATCATGTACATTGACTGTGTTGTAACTCTATTATATTGATCATTCTGTACACATGTCATTTGTTGCACTTCTGTCCATCCTGGGAGAGGGATCCTCCTCTAATCCCTCTCCCAGGGATTTACAGGGTTTTGCTATTTCCTCTGTAGACAAAATCGTTCATCAGAATCCCTCTTATTTCAGTGCTGCAGAAAAGAGTCCCCAATAAATGCACTACACACACTTGTTCGAGAAACATATGATAAAAATGATCTTGTCCAGCTATTTTAGAACATTTTTAAAAATGAAACTGTGTATTTGGCACTAGTTTCTAGATATCTGCATCTTCAATCGGGAGCAATGAGCCACAGACTGGAAGTCAAAGTATTACAGGAAGGACTAACACGTGGATGGTGTGGGTCTTTTAATGGGATTTGGTGATGATACGATGTGTGGAGTTAAAGCCAAATTAATCTATCCATCGCTCCTCTGTCAAACATACCATAGAGCTAATGCATGCTTACCGTCAGCATGTAGTAGGTCATCCATACAGAAATCATATCCAGGGAACAGCTCCCAATAACACAGACGGACAGAAACAAACTGCACAACCCCTGCTGCTGTACACTGCCCATGTGGTAAGGCTTTGTTGGAGTGGTTACAGTGAAAACACACTTCGGCAGCCTTGTGTGTGGACAGTTGTGTTAAACCGACACACACTATAAGTATTGGTAGAACTGTCATTCGGATGAATCCAGGAGTGGAGATGAGGCTCCCTGAGACTGTTTCCTATCGACAGACAATCCCTATCAAAAAGTCCATGTCCATCTTTGCAGTGAGAGCCTAAACAAATCAAGAATACTACTGTTTAGAAACTCTGGTGATTGCTGTTGATAACAAATCTAACAAATAATTTAAATTTTTCATTATTCTTATAATTCTTATTCTTATTAGTAGTAGTAATAGTAATAGTATTTATCTTTTTATCATTATTTATATGATTATTGAACTTATCAACATTATTATAATCATTTGTTTTTAAAGTCATTCATATATGAAAATTTTCACAACACACTTTCATACATGCACACAAACACTCCCACTAACAAAAACTAAAATATTTACCATATTCATATCTAATATTCATGTTAATGTCTGTCAATGTCGTTACACTTTTGTCACATGATTGTCACACTAACAAATAAAAAAAAAGACATTCCATTAGAGGACACTTAACAATAATACATGTACATGTTTCCAATCTGATCTAGTAAATGCTGCATGCTGCACAGGTAATAAACATTTTCATGCTAACAGAGGCACTAAAATGGCAGTTTGAAATTATATCACAGTGATAAAGCAAAATGTACTCCGTATTATATATATGTTTATCTCCACCTGAAACTCAAACAAATGGTGGTTATAAAAATTATTCATGAGTTTTTTCTGATCCACCACCTTGATGTTTAAGATTTCGGAGGATAAAATGCTAACTTGATTAACACATTTTTTTAGTCTTGATGTGTATGGCAACTCTTTTAAATTCTATCTCTCTCTCACACTAAATGCAATGCATATGAATCAGCTGATGATGAGCCAGACCTTTTCAGTAATACCCAAAGACAGGTAACAGGTAAGCAAACAATAAAACAATAGTTTTAAGTAAACTAAAGAAGTATACAAATTCCATAAACATAAAGACACAAACGGTTTGAGTGATGTCTGTCCCGTGCACAATTTGTCTATCAAATTACTGTGGTCATCTTATGTTGCGTTTGTGTTCTGTATTGTCTTGAAGGTTTTGGCAGAATTCACAAGAGAGGCATGTAAAGATTTTGAGCAAGACTTCTTTGAGTCCTTCAACCACTATACCTCACGTTCCCTTAAGATCTTCAAATTTAAAAAGGGAATTGTCTGCAGAGATAAAGCTAACCAGCTGATTTTTGGCTTCATAATTCAAAAAGACAACGAATAAGTTTTCCAACATGTCAAACTAATACATTAAATCACTTTATTTGGAAAAATGCTTTCCTTTAGCTTTACGTTTTTTTCTCCACTGGTAGACTCAGAATGTGAAAACCATGAAGACTGCTCCCTCCCAGTTTTCCTTGAGGATGGTGGAAGTGATTTCTTTAGTCTGTTTTGTAAGTATTTTGTAATTTGGTATGTTGTCATTTTTTGCATCGACAAGACCAAATTTTAAATTTTCTGTCCAAGGGATTTGGATGCCGTCAGTTTCACACAGGTTTCTTGCAGCCAGGTCCAAATATCCTGCACCTTGAACCATCCAGCATTGGCATCATACTGGAAGGTAATGTTGGCATGGATGACATTGAGAGCATTGCTTTATATATGGATTTAATTACATGTTACTCTAAAAGTGGATTTGGATTTTATTTTGCCTTGGTTTGAGATGCTTAGAATGGCATTTTGTTAAACTAAAAGATAATCCTCTGAACTAATCATTCTTTGTCCTGCTTACTTAATTTATTTGAGGCAATCTGTTTACTTAATTCACAACTGTTCAGTTAAGTCAAACTAACTTATTTTACTTAATTTGCCTGTCTAATGGTTTAGCCTTCATATGCATATGGATTCATTAAACCAGACAAAATTAAAAAAGGGGGAAGTAAGTAAACAAGAAAACAATATATAAAAAAGGACTGGGGGTTATATTAATCATCATACATACAATGGTAATAATATTAGGGTAAGTAAGTTACACAAGATATTTGATTCCTGTGCATGAAGATCAGGTCTGCTGAGTGTACAATCAATGGGAAAGTTAGTGCTGATAGCAAGTTGTGCTCAAATCTTATGAGTATATTTTGCACTGACAATATCAATGGTGGAGTAAATGGGGATTTAGGTACAATGTGAACAAATAATCTTAAAGATTTCCCCAGTGACTCAGCAGGAATATATATCTGTCAGTGAAATCAAGCAAAGACCTTTTGAATTACCTATTGAATTGAATGCCCACTTTGGAAACAATTAATCTCCCAGCTCAGTGAGGAGCAGTCGAAACATTCAGCCCTTCATAAAATGGCAGGTTGGAATCGTGAGGTTGGACACGTGCCAGCATTTTGACAGAATTGACAGAGTTTTTTATCCAGTTTTTTATTAACACCAGGACCGACATCTTGAAATGAAGTGACTCTTGCATCAGGGGTTTGGAGTTTGTGTGCAACATGTTGCATTGCACTTAATGACTTCTTTCAGCCTTTTTTTTATATCTACTGGTTGTGAAAATATTTGCCCAGGGAAATACAGAGACTACCAAGTCTGATCATCGAGAGGCTAAAGGCATCAGAACAGCACTAACTTCTGCTCTAAAGTTTTCCATCAAGATGGATGGTAAATTGTATTCCAAGACAAATTGTATACCAAGACTGAAAATAATTAATCATTTAGTGTGTTTACCCTCCATTATTACATGGCCTGCTTTCTTCTGAATATATTTCATATCCGTCAAAAAAAAAGAAAAAAAAGAAAGATGGGGCTGTTAGGGCTTTCTTTGTCTTCAGAGCAGCAGAAACACAGACACACTTACTGCATTCATATGTATTTGCAAAGCTTCAATCTAACATATCAGACAAATGTGCTGAGACATCAGTGGTAGTTCACTAAGATGGATACAGATCTGTCAAAGGGATACAGATGCTTTGAGTGTGTGTTTGTGTGAGTTTCTGTCGCATCCATGCACAGGCACTGACGTGTTTCTTTCTGTGAATGCCTTGAAAACACCATCCCTCTCTACACTAGGAATTCTAATGCAGTCATTACAGCGGACTGCGTAAGACAACTGCAGGCTGCACTGAAAATATAATACCATCATTTTCTAGAGTCTATTTTGAAACTAGCGTTACTGAAACATAAATTAAGCATGCATTAACTATTAAACAATAAGGCTGTCTTTAATCTTTGTATTCCTCTGTGCCATAGAGCTCTATTGTCCAAAAACTGGTGTCATGTTCAGTCATTACTATGAACAAACACACTGTAGTTTATTTTGATTCTATCGCACCGTCTTATTGTCACAAATACTTGACCACCAAATGTGGCTTAAGCCAAAAATAGTCCAAAACAAGCTGTTTGAGAAGATTTTACTCTTCCATAGGAAACTTTGGGCTTGGAACTGAGAGACAGAGACAAGAGTGAGGAATTCAGAAAGTATTGAGGGACGAATTAACACATTGTTCGTTTGAATCCTTTCATGGGAATTGATACAGCAATGTGGAATAACATTAGTCTTACCCTCTATGCACTTTATAACAGGATACAATTGATTGATGGATTGATAGATTATGATGATGGTGTATAGGTAAATGCAAAATGGACTCTACTTCTATAGCACTTTTCTAGTCTTCCGACCACTCAAAACTCTTTAACACTACATGTCATCATTCACCCATTCACACCCATTTATACACTGATGGGAGGAGCTACCATGCAAGGTGCCACCTGCCCATCAGGAGTATCTAACATTCATAACCATTCATACACCGAGGGCACAGCCTGTGGGAACAACTTGGGGTTAAGTGTCTTGCCCAAGGACACATCGAAATGGGCTAGAGACTAGGGATCGAAACGCCGATCTTCTGATTGTCCAGCAGTAAATAAGACGTTGAGACACATTGGAATCTGTGTGAGCAGTTTTTTTTTTCATAATTAGCATCAAAGATCACAAAGGCTCTGCTGCTTCTCAGAATTACTTTAGTATCTGGCAAACCCAAGGAGTTTGCATGGTGCATAATACTGTATACAACCAACAGCAAAATATAACAAACCTTTACAAATTTCAAAAATAATATATTTTCTCAGAGACAGATCTCTCCAAACCTGGACAAATCCAACCAAAACTACCTGGATACCACTACTGAGATCAAATATTAAATTCAGTAAAGCATTTATCCACTCAGAACAAGGACAGTCCAACCTCACTGCTTATTCACACCCGCGAAGCTCCCGACACACACACGCACAGAGAAAGAGAGCCTACTGCAGCTAGTCGATTCATGGCACATTATCAACCCAATAACTCTGCTCTGCTGGGAGGCTTGCAGCATCCCTCCATCCACATCAATACCAAACACATGAGCTGATTTCCATTTCAGTAGCCACAGCAGTGTGGATCTATACTCTGACACAAAGCAAGATATTTGCAAACTTTTGTGTGTGTGTGTGTGTGTGTGTGTTATTAATATACCTACCTGAGACAGTGTGGTGGGCTTACGCAGAGGACTCTGCTCTGTTTCTGAGTGCAGCCTCACACTGGCAGCTCTGCCTGGCTGCTGCCGCCTCTGATTGGACGGCTGGTGCAAGGGGGGTTGTACTGGAGACAACCAATAAGGAGGAGTATGAGGAGCTCATCTTGTGTTCGTACACACACTCTATCCCGCAGCAGGATTGATTTGAACCGCTTGCTGATTTCTCTTTCTGCTAGTAGGAAGACCATTCAATTCTTTATTTTTCAAATAAAACCATGATATTTTGTGTGAGCCAGCCATGCTTTAGTTTATCATATATTGTTGCTTTGAATGTTTGAATGCTTTAATTGTTAGATTTCCAAAACTCAAACCTGGGGACAGTGGAAACAGGTTGTGGACACAACATATCATATCATCAACAGTTAAAGCTAGTGCATTTTAGAAGCTTTATTTGTTATATTGTTTTGAAATTTGTTTTACATCCTGA
Source organism: Ophiodon elongatus (assembly GCA_016806645.1). NCBI lineage: Eukaryota > Metazoa > Chordata > Actinopteri > Perciformes > Hexagrammidae > Ophiodon > Ophiodon elongatus. The sequence continues at coordinate 104,056 of JACSYO010000016.1, read as the reverse complement.
TCAATCAATAAATCAAATGCTCTGATAAAAATAGAAAAATAAATCGGTGTATCTGTGACTGTCGCAGGACTGTAATAAGCCCGTCCAATCATTGCACACTCTGCCTGTGCACTCATTGTGTGTCACTTAAGTCCTCCACAAGTACTACAGTACTAACAATAACCATGTTGGTTGTTTATGTTCATAATAATAATTTTGGGGGGAGTGTCTTTGGCGGGAGGCCTGAAGGGACAGTGTTGCTGACTTGGAGACTTTCTCGCTAGATTTAGAGACTTTTGGAGCTACCTACTTTTGGACTTTTGGAGCTCCCCTAACCCTGGATACTTCCATTAGAAAAGAGTTTGCAACACTGGGCTGCATGGGTTTTTCGAGATCTTTTAAAAAATCGAGCATACTCTTGCTCATATCTCCAATGTTGCATACTCGAGATATAAGGTTGATGAAGTTGTTAGCAAAGTGTTGCTTGTTTACACATCCAGCAGTTTCACTCAAACATGTTAATTCATTTGGAGTGGTGTTAGTGTCTGTCTGTTGTGTGTAAGTCCAATATTCCTTCTCTTTTAGCTCTTTCTTTTAATCTGCACCAACTCATAGAAAAACATCCGTCTCTCTAGCTGTTAAATGCTCCACTACGTTAACCAGCTAGGCTCTGAGTCGGTTTGCTGTTTTCTGCTGAGCAGATAGCGTACAGTTAGTTGTTGAATCTGAAAACTGCTGCCAGTGAGAATGAACCAATACTGTCAAGGTGCAATTGGAAAGCAAGGCCACGTCAAAGTACCATGTGCCCGAGGCAAAAACTATCAACTGGAAAGAGCAGTTGATATTGATCCTGTATTACCATTGGACTTCACCATATATGGTGAAGAATGAACCACAATTTAGTGGACTGACATGCTTCCTCAGGGGATATCTGAGACACATATAAATCCTGCTGCAGAAGAAAGAACTTCTTTGCTGTGAATCAAAGCTCAGCTTTGGGAAGTGAAGAGATACGGGAGAAGATGAGAGGACACTGAGGAGAAAGAGAGTTGATGGAGATGAGAGAGGAAGAGAAGGCACCACCCACAGCGCCCAGGAGAGGATGAGTATTATGCTGATCAACACAAGCAAAACTCAACGGTATAGAAGCTAACTTGCCGAGGAGTCTAGTTCTCCTGTTGTGTTTGGGTCATACACCCCCCCCCCCCCACATACACACAACAGCCCCATATATAAAGTTGTACACATTTAAAAAAAGAAAATGGTGTTTGTTATGGGAACCAATCTCCAATGGTTTATGTGCCATCCCCCCATGTGAACCACACCTTCCAGACTAAACGATGTTTCATATCTTTTTGCTTTCCCCCTAAATAAACTTTTATTTGTGCCTTGCTCTCATTATACTCTGTGAACACAATGAGTAGGCGACTGATGAGGTGATTTTCTATCAAAAGAGGCTCTGCACCGAATTTAGTGATACATTCTCAGTGTCTATCGACAGGTGGGCTAGATAGTGTAAGAGTGAAATTGTGTAAGAGTGAAATGATGTCATCTTGTATTCACATATTTAGTATTAGTATTTAGTTACGTTAAGTTGATGATCGGATAAAAGTTATGAACACTAGTCGGCACTGTTCGGGCGTCTGTAGGTGAGAAGGTAAAGTGAGGGAGAGAGGAAGAGAGCGAGCAAAAGGAACGTGGACTTGACTGTGCGGTTGAAGTGTTGCTGTTGGAACTTCACTAAAGTTATGAGGAAATCCAGAACGTGTTGGACTGATTTATTCCTGATCATACACCCACGTCGCTTACAATAGCAACTATCTTTATGATATAAGTTGATCAGACTAATGTTATAGCCTATTGTTCACTAGATCCGCTGCTATTTAAGATTCAGCAGATGTCATGTTATGTAATATCAGTGTTGTATAGTAAAGACTGGTGTGTCAGTATACAGTCAGATTACCAAATTAAAGTTAAGGTAAATGCACTGTACTTGTATAGTGCCTTTCTCGTCTTCAGACCACTTTGAGTGCTTTAAGACTACATTCATACACCGCCTATTTGGGGTTAAGTTAAGTTAAGACATGGACTTGCCGAGCCGGGGATCGAACCGCCTCTGGTTGAAGGACGACCCGCTCTAACACTGAGCCACAGTCACCCTAACGAGTGTTAAATAGAGCCCTGATTTGAGCTCTGAGTCTGACAATACCTGCGTTGGCTGAGATCTCTGACGTAGTACGGTAAGTGTATTGCCTCACTTCCGGTTGCCAGCGTGTCTGTTGTCCGATAGCTTACTTTCACAGCTCCAGCTAAACCGAGTTAATTGTGTGATATTGTGTGATATTCTTTAGTACAAGCGGCTAAATTACCTGCTGTACATCTTAATCACTAATATCTCCCTCCTTCTTGTAGCGGCTTCTTGGTTAATCCTACAGTTCTATTTACACTTTGTTTGGTTTCTCTAACGGTAGCCACCGTACTCTAGCTTAGCAGCTAGCGATGCCTTCCCTCTCTCCCTCTCCTTCTCCCCCTTGCTCAGTGTGTCACATGCTTAGTCAGTCCTCTGCCTCCCTTAATGATAACGGTACATGTAATAAGTGTAGTTTGTTTGCTAGGGTGGAGGCGAGGCTCAGTGAGTTAGAGGCACGGCTCCGCACCATGGAAGCTCAGTCGTTAGCCACAGTAGTTAGCCAGCCCACTCCCATAGTCGGTGCGGGCCAACCAGCCGTAGCTTCAGCTATCTGTTCCCCGGCAGCCCCCGAGCAGCCGGGAGGCTGGGTAACTGTCCGAAGGAATCGGAAGTCAACACAGAAGCACACGGTGCACCACCAACTTCTTCACGTTTCTAACCGGTTCTCCCCACTCAGCGAGACACCCGCTGAGGAACCGACTCTGGTCATAGGTAGCTCCATAGTCAGAAACGTGAATATAGCGAAGCCAGGGGTCACAGTCACATGCATTACGGGGGCCAGAGCGGGCAACGTTGAGTCCTATTTAAAACTGCTAGCTAAGGATAAATGTAAATACAGTAAGATTGTAATACATGCCGGTGGTAATGACTCCCGAATCCGACACTCGGAGGTCACTAAAGTGTGTCACTAATGTGGCATCGGTGTGTTCATACGCCAAAACAATGTCAGACTCCGTAGTTTTCTCTGGCCCTCTCCCAAAATTTGGTGAATGATGAGATGTATAGCCACATGTCATCATTCAACCGCTGGTTGTCGAGGTGGTGTCCAGCAAACAATGTGGGCTACGTTGATAATTGGGAGACTTTCTGGGGAAAACCTGATCTGATTAGGAGAGACGGCATTCATCCCACGTTGGATGGAGCGGATCTCATTTCTGCAAATCTGACCAACTTTGTTTGGGGACCTAATCCATGACAACCGACTGCACCGATTCCGTTCTGCTTGGTGTCTGGGGAAAAGCTATCAAACAGGGCCATGGTCCCAAGCAAGCTGTGACATCATCTCGAGACCAAACACCGTCACTTAGCAACAAGAACAGGGACTATTGTGTTCGCCTGCGCACACAAACTGAGAAACGGGTAACTTTTATGAGGAAATCCACAAATGTGTCTGAGAAAGCTCTCAAAGCAATTTAGTAGCTGAACTGGTGTCTGTCGTGTTTTTAAATACACATAAGACGTGAGAACAACTGCTCTTAATTGTAACTCTTTATTCTATGTTCCGCGTGCTGTCTCCCCGATACCGGCTCTGCCCCAGGTTGTCCTTCTCACCTGAATCCCCCCTGGGTCCTAAGTCCCTACATGTACTGTTTCTTACATCCATCAATTAAACATACATGAACATCAATGTACCAACAAATATTTATAACAAATACCACAGTGGCCAAATCAAAAAGCCCACACAATGTGGCAGAAACATTAATACTACCTGCTGCAGAGCCATTGTGAACGAGATGCATTCTGTAACTTTTTTGGTTGTTGGTGTGCCGCGGGATTTTTTTATTGTAAAAAATGTGCCGCGGCTCAAAAAAGGTTGAAAAACACTGATCTAGTCGATTGTGCTGCAGGCTCACTGAGACTGACACTAGACTCTATAGCCCCTCTAAAAAGGAAGATAATAAAACAGAGGAGGTTCGCTCCATGGTATAACCCTCAAACCCGCAAAATAAAACAAACATTGCGAAAGCTTGAAAGATATGGCGTTCCACCAATTTAGAAGAATCTGGGTTAGTTTGGCGAGATAATTTAGAGATAGTGAGAGTCGTAAAACATATAAGAAGGCCCTCCGTAATGCCAGAGCAGCCTATTACTCATCAACAAGAGAGAAAAATAAGAACAACCCCAGGTTTCTCTTCAGCACTGTAGCCAGGCTGACACAGAGTCACAGCTCTGTTGAGCCGTGTATTCCTATAGACCTTAGTAGTAATGACTTCATGAGCTTCTTCAATGATAAGATTCTAACTATCAGAGACAAGATTAATGGTCTCTTGCCCTCAATCAGTGCCGATCTGTCCTTGGAGGCAGCTATAAACCCTGATATATGTATGGACGGCTTCTCTCTCATCGACTTTAAAAAATTGTCTTCAACAATTTCCTCTTCTGGGTCTTCTACCTGTCTCTTGGACCCCGTCCCGACGAGGCTGCTTAAAGAAGTTTTACCTTTGATTGTCACCTGTTTGCTGGATATTGTCAATCTATCTTTACTAACAGGCCATGTACCACAGTCTTTTAAAGTAGCTGTGAGTAAGCCTCTTCTCAAGAAGCCCACTCTTCATCCAGAGGTGTTGGCTAACTATAGACCGATCTCTAACCTTCCCTTTCTCTCTAAGATCCTTGAGAAAGTAGTTGCAAATCAGTTGTGTGACTTTCTACATAACAATGGTTTATTCAAGGATTTTCAGTCAGGATTTAGAAAACACCACAGCACAGAGACAGCACTGGTGAAAATGACTAAAGACCTTCTAATTGCATCAGATGGAGGACTTGTCTCTGCCCTTTTCTTGTTAGACCTTAGTGCTGCATGGAGTCACGGAGCTTGGACCAATCTTATTCTTATCTTCACCTTATATATGCTTCAGAAAACACTCCATAGACTTTCATTGTTATGCTGATGATACTCAATTATATCTATCGATCAAGCCAGACGAAACCAACCAGCTTGCTAAACTTCAAGCATGTCTCAAAGATATAAAAACATGGATGACCTGCAACTTCTTGATGTTAAACTCAGACAAAACTGAAGTTATTTTACTAGGCCCAGAACACCTCCGGAATCAACTATCTAATGATGTGGTTTCTCTTGATGGCATTGCCCTGGCATCCAGCACCACCGTAAAGAATCTCGGAGTTGTCTTTGATCAGGACTTGTCCTTTAACTGTCACGTAAAACAAATCTCAAGGACTAATAAGTCTCTTAAATCTCTCCAGTTGATCCAGAATGCTGCAGCTCGTGTACTAACAAAAATTAAGAAAAGAGATCATATTACTCCTGTATTGGCTTCTCTTCACTGGCTCCCTGTAAAATCCAGAGTCAAATTTAAAATCCTTCTCCTCACCTACAAAGCCTTAATTGGTGAGGCACCATCATATCTTAAGGATCTCATAGTACCATATTACCCCACTAGAGAGCTGCACTCACTGAATGCGGAGCTGCTTGTGGTTCCTAGAGTCTTAAAAAGTAGAATGGGAGCCAGAGCCTTCAGTTATCAAGCTCCTCTTCTATGGAACCAGCTTCCACTTTCAGTACAGGGGGCAGACCCAGTGACCATATTTAAGAGTAGACTTAAGACTTTCCTCTTTGATAGCGCTTATAGTTAGGGCTGGCTCAGGTTTGCCCTGGTCCAGCCCCTAGATATGCTGCTATAGGCCTAGACTGCTGGGGGACAACTTAGGATACACTGATCTCCTCTATCCCTTTCTCTCTCTCCTTCTGTATGAATTCATGTTCTATCAATGCACATTACTAACTCGAATTGTGGTTGCATCTGGACCCTGGTCCTGCCCCCTGGTTCCTTCCGTGGCCCTGCTGACGCACATTCTTTTCTATTTTACCTTCTGTATGAATTCATGCACCATAAACGCACATTACTAACTCTGCTCCATCCTTGAAGTCTTTGTGCCTTCTCGCCTCGCAGGTTTCTGTGGATCGTGGTTAAATCTGGACCCTGGTCCTACGTCCTGCTGTGGTCCTCCCCGTCACCTACTGCTACTATTACATGAATCATTTCTGTCATGTGCATTGAACGTGTTGTAACTCTGTTATGCTGTTCATTCTGTGCACATGACATCTATTTTGTACTCTGTCCATCCTGGGAGAGGGATCCTCCTCTGCTACTCTCCTGAAGGTTTCTTCCATTTTTCTCCCTGTTGAAAGGTTTTTTTTGGGGGAGTTTTTCCTGAGTCGATGAGAGGTTATGGGACAGAGGATGTCATTGTGTGCAGATTGTAAAGCCCTCTGAGGCAAATTTGTAATTTGTGATTTTGGGCTATACAAAAATAAATTGAATTGAATTAAATGGGGCACATTTCACAGCACACACACTCACACTAACGTTGTATTTTTTAACATTCCCATGATGGGGCTGAGGATCAAACACGTGGGGAAAGAAAGCAAAACAACGTGATTAACTGGAAGAAGTGAGTACAGAAGAGAAGAATGATAGGACAACCCTACATCAGGAGGAGCAATAAAGAAGAGGCTTCCAAGGAACCCCGGGTGATGGGACCAAGAAACCAGTCATCTATGACATCTTAAGCATCACTGTAGCCAATTTGAAGAATTTTTTTTACTGAGAAGAGGACAGGAAATGCATGTTAGTTAGTTAGGTAGATGTCAAACCAGTACAAAAGGAGGTCTGAAAATTGGAGGTCATCTACTCTTGTTTTCTTTTTAAAATGTAATGGCAGAGAAGAAAGGTGTTATTATTATTATTATCTTATTCTGCTTGTGAGTTTGCATCCTGTGCCACCAATTTCCTCTCTGAGCATAAGGAGCATGAGGAGTACGTTATCTGGAATGATCTTTGTGGATACCAAAACCGCAATTCCTTGCTCTGTTGAAGTTTTCCACAGAGATGAAGAAAGCAATCTCCCAGAATTTCCTGGAGAAGGGGCACACACAGATGGATTGTGAATCAATGCACAGTGCCTTTGAGAGGCGTCTGAGAAATTCGGAAATGTTTGTTCTGGATTATATTGCCCTGATAAAGATAGCGTGGTCCAAGCCTAACCCATACAAAGTCAGACATGGTATGGCCATATCTTCTTCCAAGATTTCACCAAACTGAGGCTTTGCAAGTCTATCTGCCCAGGGATCAAACCCAGTGATCCCACTGTCCATGATGTGAGCGGGGAGCATTTTCAAAAAAACACCATTTGCCACGAACCTATTTTTGAGGCCTCCACATGAAAAAAGCATGCCCATACTAAAAAGAGTACAACTTTGCAACCACAAGGTCTATTTGAATAATTTTGGTGTTATTATAAAGGTAATAACTGTGAGATTTGTCAGTATCAGTATATATGTTACTGCTTAAAAGAAAATGAAGATGGAACATAAAAAAATTAAAATATTTCAGGTTCGCCTGAAAAAAAAAGACGCACTTTCAGGATGATCATCACTTTAGAATAATGCAGTTGCAGGTTTAAACCTATTTCATATCATATTACAATATGTGAACACTCTCTCTGCACAGTTTGACTTTGATAAAGTGAAGCAGAAGAAAATGAAAGAGTTTTTAGTACAGACATTTCAGGCGAGGACTCTGAAAATTTGGATTTATTGAATAATTGTAATTTTAGTGTACCAAACTATATATTTCACTTATATTTTCACTAATGATGTCAAATACATCCATATACAGCAGTAACATACACAATGCCAAACCAAAATAATGTTTTTTGTTCTGAAATCTCCATAAAATGCATATTTTTGTTCTCAAAATCTGAGTTCTACAAAGTTTCTACACCAGATGTCTATCTGACAGTGCTGTAGCTAAATTTAAAGAAGCGATTCCATCTGTATTTAATTTAATACCATTTCTCAATATAACAGAGGACTCCTGTGCTAACTTTAGTCCGTCCCATATTGATCATCTAGTCGATAGTGCTACAGGCTCACTGAGACTGACACTAGACTCTATAGCCCCTCTAAAAAAGAAGATAATAAATCAGAGGAGGTTCACTCCATGGTATAACCCTCAAACCCGCAAATTAAAGCAACCATCACGAAAGCTTGAAAGGATATGGTGTTCCAATAATTTAGAAATAGTGATAGTCTTAAAACATATAAGAAGGCCCTCCGTAATGCCAGAGCAGCCTATTACTCATCAATAACAGAGAAAAATAAGAACAACCCCAGGTTTCTCTTCAGCACTGTAGCCAGGCTGACACAGAGTCACAGCTCTGTTGAGCCGTGTATTCCTATAGACCTCAGTAGTAATGACTTCATGAACTTCTTCAATGATAAGATTCTAATTATTAGAGACAAGATTCCTCCGTGAATCGCTACCTTAACGTGGTGGAGGAGTTTCAGTGGCTCAGTGATCCTGGGAGCTATGTTGTCAAGGGCATCAGCCCCTGGTAGGGTCTCCCAAGACAAACAGGTCGCAGGGGAGAGTCCAGACTAAGAGCGGTTCAAAAACCCCGATGAACAGCAGCACACGGACTATAGCCACTTCGCCCGGACCAGGGAAACTGGGGCACCCTTCCGGAGCCAGACCCGGGAGAGGAGCTCGTAGGCGAGCGTCTGGTGGCCGGGCCTTCGCCCATGGGGCCCGGTCGGGCTCAGCCCGAAGAAACATCATGGAGCAGCCACCCTGTGGACCCACCACCCGCAGGGATAAGCATCGGGGTCGGGTGCTATGTGGACCGGGCGGCAGGCCGGGCAGGGGGCCTGGGCGAGCTGATCGCCGGCGGCATAGACTAGCTCTAGGGACGTGGAACGTCACCTCGCTAGCGGGGAAAGAGCCGGAGCTGGTGCGGGAGGTGGAGCGGTACCAGCTAGATATAGTTGGCCTCACCTCCACGCACAGCACTGGCTCTGGAACCAAGCTCCTGGAGAAAGGTTGGACTTTGTCCTTTTCTGGAGTTGCCCAGGGTGAGAGGCGCCGGGCGGGAGTGGGGATACTCACGAGCCCCCGGCTGAGCGCCGCCGTGTTGGAGTTCTACCCGGGGAGCGAGAGGGTCGTCTCCCTGCGCCTGCGGGTTGCGGGGAGTAAGGCTCTGACTGTTGTTTGTGCCTATGCACCGAACAGCAGTTCAGAGTATCCGGCCTTCTTGGAGTCGGTGGGAGGGGTCCTGGAAAGGGTGCCTCCTGCTGACTCCATAGTTCTCCTGGGAGACTTCAACGCTCACGTGGGCAACGACAGAGAAACCTGGCGGGTGGTGATTGGGAGGAACGGCTTGCCTGATCTGAACCCGAGTGGTGTCTCGCTGTTGGACTTCTGTGCTAGCCACGGTTTGTCCATAACGAACACCATGTTCGAACATAAGGTGGCTCATAAGTGTACCTGGTACCAGAACACCTTAGGCCGTAGATCAATGATCGACTTTGTAATCGTTTCATCTGATCTGCGGCCGTATGTCTTGGACACTCGGGTGAAGAGAGGAGCAGAGCTGTCAACTGATCACCACCTGGTGGTGAGTTGGATCAGATGGCAGGGGAATCGGCTGGAGAGACCCGGTAAGCCCAAACGTGTAGTGAGGGTGAACTGGGAACGTCTGGCGGAGGATCCTGTCCGGGAGGTCTTCAACTCCCACCTCCGGAAGAACTTCTCACACATCCTAAGGGAGGCTGGGGACATGGAATCCGAGTGGACCATGTTCAAAGCCTCTATTGTGGACGCGGCCGCTAGGAGCTGTGGTCGGAAGGTCACCGGTGCCTGTCGTGGCGGTAACCCGAGAACCCGGTGGTGGACACCGGGGGTGAGGGAAGCCGTCAAACTGAAGAAGGAGGCCTTTCGGGCCTGGTTGGCTCGGGGGTCTCCTGAAACAGCTGAGAGGTACCGGCAGGCCAAAAGGGCTGCAGCTGCGGTGGTCGCGGACGCTAAAACTCGGGCATGGGAGGAGTTCGGGAGGCCATGGAGAAGGACTTTCGGTTGGCCTCAAGGAAGTTCTGGCAAACCATCCGACGGCTCAGGAAGGGAAAGCAGGGCTTACCCCAGGCTGTGCTCAGCACGGGGGGGGAACTGCTGACCCGGACGGGGGACATCGTCGGGCGGTGGAAAGAGCACTTTGAGGAACTCCTAAACCCGGCCAACATGTCCTCTAGAGAGGAGGCAGCGCCTGAAGACTTGGGGGGGGTCGCATCCATATCCTTGGCAGAGGCCACTAAGGTAGTCAATAAGCTCCTTGGTGGCAAGGCGCCGGGGGTGGATGAGATTCGCCCTGAGATGCTGAAGGCGCTGGACGTTGTTGGGCTGTCTTGGCTGACACGCCTTTTCAATGTCGCATGGGGTCGGGAACAGTGCCCATGGACTGGCAGACCGGTGTGGTTCCCACAAAAGGGGACCAGAGAGTGTGCTCGAATTATCGGTATCACTACTCAGCCTCCCGGGGAGTGTATGCCAGGGTTCTGGAAAGGAGGCTCCGACCGAGAGTGTGACGCGGCTGAGGGTAAGCACATCCAAATCCGAGGCCATGGTGCTCTGCCGGAAACCGGTGGATTGCTCCCTCCGGGTGGGGACGCAGTGCCTGCCGCAAGCGAAGGAGTTCAAGTATCTCGGGGTCTTGTTCACGAGTGAGGGTAAGATGGAGCGGGAGATCGACCGGCGGATCGGTGCGGCTGCAGCAGTAAAACAGGCGCTGCACCAGACCGTCTTGGTGAAGAGGGAGCTGAGCCGGAAGGCAAAGCTATCAATTTACTGGGCGGTCTACGTTCCGACCCTCACCTATGGTCACGAACTCTGGGTCGTGACCGAAAGAACGAGGTCTTGGATACAAGCGGCCGAAATTAGTTTTCTCCGTAGGGTGGCCGGCTCAGCCTTAGAGATAGGGTAAGGAGCTCGGACATCCGGAGGGAACTTGGAGTTGAGGCGCTACTCCTTCATATCGAAAGGAGTCAGCTGAGGTGGTTCGGGCATCTGATCAGGATGCCTCCTGGACGCCTCCCGTTAGAGGTTTTCCAGGCACGCCCAACTGGTAGGAGGCCCCGGGGAAGACCCAGGACACGCTGGAGGGATTATATCTCCAGCTGGCCTGGGAACGCCTCGGGATCCCAGAACGAGCTGGAACGTGTTGCGGGTGAGAGGGAAGCCTGGGTCGGCCTGCTAGGCCTGCTGCCACCGCGACCCGACCCCGGATAAGCGGAGGAAAATGGATGGATGGAAGATTAATAATCTCCTGCCCTCAACCAGTACCGATCTATCCTCAGATAGAGTAACCTTAGAAACAGCTGTAAACCCTGGTTTATATTTAGATGGATTTTCTCCCATCGACCTTGACCAATTGTCTTCAACAATTTCTACTTCTAAACCTTCTACCTGTCACTTAAACCTCATCCCGACAAGGCTGCTTAAATAAGTTTTACCTTTAGTTAGTACCTCTTTACTAGATATTATCAATCCGTATTTACTAACGGGCCATGTACCACAGTCTTTCAAAGTAGCTGTAATTAAACGTCTTCTCAAGAAGCCCACTCTTGATCCAGAGGTGTTGGCTAACTATAGACTGATCTCTAACCTTCCCTTCTGCTCTAAGATCCTTGAGAAAGTAGTTGCCAATCAGTTGTGTGACTTTCTACAGAACAACAGTTTATTTGAGGATTTTCAGTCAGGATTTAGAAAACACCACAGCATAGAGACAGTACTGGTGAAAATGACTAATGACCTTCTAATTGCATCAGATAAAGGACTTGTCTCTGTACTTGTCTTGTTAGACCTTAGTGCTGCGTTTGACACCATTGATCATCACATCCTATTACAGATAATAGAACATTTAATTGATATTAAAGGTACTGCACTAAGCTGGTTTAACTCCTATTTATCGGATCGATCTCAATTTGTATATGTAAACGATGAAACCTCGATGACCACCAACGTCAGTCCAACAAGGTTCTGTGCTTGGACCAATTTTATTCACCTTATATATGCTTCCTTTAGGCAATATTATCAGAAAACACTCCATAAACTTTGTTATGCAGATGATTCTCAATTATATCTATCGATCAAGCCAGACGAAACTGTAACGGTTAAATAGAAAAGGCTCCTAAAGTGAACTGTTCTATGCCATTATTTTATAACTATTTTATCATCACAGTGTGCTTAAACTATTTCATAATTACAGTGTGCTTAAACTAATTCATAACTACCGTGTTCCTAAACTATATTGTAATTACCTTGTGTACAAATTGTGCCAAAGCAGTTAGTTACATGTATTGCGCAATAGTCCTTTGCACTCGACCAGCAGAGCGCACATGCTAACCTTTGGACTTGGAAGCGGAAACCTTGCGGCTTGTGGACGTACTGAGAGTGGGAGGACTTCGAAGGAGTATAAAAAGACTCACGTGTCGACGTGACGGGGCTTCCGGTGCGTGGACGGCGCGGTGTGCAGACGGCACACGGACGGCGCAGCACGTGGTAGACTCTCATGAGATTATTGTGTTCAATGTGTAATTGCATTTGATCAAAGTAAATTACAGTATCAAATTACAGTGATACTTTTTTACTTAAACTTCGAACTACTTTTGGCTTATTTTTACCAGTCGGATTCCTCATGGGGCCTTGGAAGAAAAGAGTCTGCTTTCTTTAACAGGTGACCTCCTGACGTGATTTTGAGGACAAAGGACACAAATCGTCAGGCACTCCAGCAGGCCCAAGTGAAATAAGGTATGCAGATCCTTTTGAACAAAACTGCAATAGGTAGAAACAGGAGACCCGCAGGACTCGTAAAACCTACAAGTTATTTTACCTCCGAAATAAATTATCTCATGATATAGTTTCTCTGGATGCCATTGCCCTGGCATCCACCGTAAAGAATCTCAGAGTTATCTTTGATCAGGACTTGTCCTTTAACTCCCACGTAAAACACATATCAAGGACTGCCTTTTTTCACCTACGTAACATTTAGAAAATCAGACACATTCTGTCTCAAAGTGATGCAGAAAACTTTGTTCACGCATTTGTTACTTCTAGACCAGACTACTGTAATTCCTTATTATCAGGCTGCTCTAATAAGTCTCTTAAATCTCTCCACTTGATCCAGAATGATGCAGCTTGTGTACTCACAAAAACGAAGAAAAGAGATCATATTACTCCTGTATTAGCTTCTCTGCACTGGCTCCCTGTAAAATGCAAGGCTACTTGTGGTTCCTAGAGTCTTAACAAGTAGGATGGGAGTCAGAGCCTTCAGTTATCAAGCTCCTCTTCTATGGAACCAGTATTTCTATGGCCACACTCACACATTTAAGAGTAGACTTAAGACTTTCCTCTTTGATAGAGCTTATGGTTAGGGCTGGCTCAGGTTTATAGTTAGGGCTGGCTCAGGTTTGCCCTGGTCTAGCCCCTAGATATGCTGCTATAGGCCTAGACTGCTGGGGGACATCTTAGGATACACTGAGCTCCTCTCTTCTCTTCTCTCTCTACTTCTGTATGAATTCATGTCCCATTAATGCACATTACTAACTCTACTTCTTCTCCTTTGTGCTGTCTCTCCTCTCAGGTTTCTGTGGATCGTGGTTTTATCTGGATCCTGGTCCTGCATGACACCTACTGCTATTATTATTAGTTGCATTGCCATATGATTATTCTTCTACTATATCCGTGTGTTTACAGGTCTCTGTAAAAAGTCAGTCAGAAAGCTGCAGCTGATTCAGAACGCTGCAGCTCGAGTCCTCACTAAGACCAAGAAAGTGGATCACATCACTCCAGTTCTGAGGTCTTTGCACTGACTTCCTGTCCAACAAAGAATTGACTTTAAAATCCTACTGTTGGTTTATAAAACACAGAATGGTTTAGGGCCTAAATACATTTCTGATATGCTGCTACCTTATGAACCATCCCGACCCCTTAGGTCGTCTAGGACTGGTCTACTTTCTGTTCCAAGAGTCAGAACTAGACATGGAGAAGCAGCGTTCAGTTTTTCTGCTCCACATATCTGGAACAAAGTCCCTGAAAGCTGCAGGTCTGCGGAGACCCTAAACTCCTTTAAATCCAGATTGAAGACTCTTCTGTTTGCTGTTGCCTTTAATTGAACCAGATTCAAGGATCTTAATCAATTTTTGCATCTCACTACTGTATTTTATTTCTTAAACTGCACTGCAACTTTTATTCAATGTTTTAGCTTTTTAATATTTTACTAACTGTTTTTAATGTTGTTTTCAATGTTTAAATGAATGTTCTTAATTGTTTTTAAATCTTCTTTTTTTTTGCATTATGTTTTGATGCTTAATGATTTTATGTGAAGCACTTTGAATTGCCTTGTTGTTGAAAAGTGCTATACAAATAAACTTGCCTTGCCCTTGCCTAATACCATACTGATGAAATAATCCACTTCAAGTACAAGTCTTGCATTCAGAACCTTAGTCAAGTAAGTTATTATCAGCAAAATGTACTTAAGTACCAAAAGTAAAAGTACCTTTGCAATAAAATGTTCCCTGTTAGTGTTTTATGGTCATATCTGATGTTTCAGGATATGTATTATTGCTGCATTAATGTGTATGTTGCATGTTTGAAACTCCTTCATATAATGTTGGTTAGTTTAATTTAATGACTTATTTTCTGTAATGTCATCGTATGTTTGTAGTGTCAGTACAGTACATTACAGTATTTACCTCCGAAATGTAGTTCAGTAAAAAGTACAATATTTATCTCTGAGACGTTTCTTGGCAGATTAAAAACCACCTTTATACCGCCACCTGGCCAATCCAAAGAAGACGATTGTAAACTGCCTGATGGGCAGGTAGCACCTTAGCAACTGTCATCAGTGTATGATTGGTGTGAATGGTGAATGATGTCATGTAGTGTTAAAGCGCTTTGTGTGGTCGGAAGACTAGAAAAGTGCTATACAAGTACAGGTCCATTTACCATTTAAACAATTACATTTTGTGATACAATGGTGACTGGGTCTGCCCACTTCCTGTCAAGATGAAAAAACACTCGCGAGCTAGCAGGTGAAAGCTTTGCGAGCAGAAGAGCAGTGATAGAAGTTGTGCGCTAGGGGACGCTCCTCACCCTCAAAGCATTGTTTTCTCCTGACCGGCTTCAATTTTACTCGCACGAGCAAACATATTCTATGTGGTTATATGAAAGCGCTCGCAAAAGTAATTTGCGGTGCAACCTATAGGCTCATTTTAACAACATAAACACAGCATAATTATAGTGTAATAATATATTGTTATTGTATAAACGTTATTAAAAACATTCAATTTGCTGATGTTTACATGCTGTTTGAGACACATTTAAATCCTAAATGTTAAAAAAAATATTATTTTTGATTCTCGTTGACTGGAGAGAAGTGAGGAGTTACAGAGAAAGAGACAAAGGGTGAGAGAGACGAACACTTAACTTTAAACACTGTCGGCTTTGACTTATACAGTATATGTTTATATATACGGCTCAGGAAGGGAAAGCAGGGCTTACCCCAGGCTGTTCTCAGCGGGGGACTGGGGACATCATCGGGCGGTGGAAAGAGCACTTTAAGGAACTCCTAAACCCGACCAACATGTCCTCTGGAGAGGAGGCAGTGCCTGAAGACTTGGGGGGTGGGTCGCATCCATATCCCTGGCGGAGGCCGCTAAGGTAGTCAAAAAGCTCCTTGGTGGCAAGGCGCCGGGGGGTGGATGAGATCCGCCCTGAGATGCTGAAGGCATTGTTGGGCTGTCTTGGCTGACACGCCTTTTCAACGAGGGTCGGGAAAAGTGCCCATGGACTGGCTGACCGGGGTGGTGGTTCCCATTTTCAAAAAGTGGGACTGGAGAGTGTGTTCGAACTACCGGGGTATCACACTACTCAGCCTCCCGGTGAAAGCTTATGCCAGGGTGCAGGAAAGGAGGCTCCGACTGTTTGTCGAACCTCAGATTCAAGAGGAGCAGTGCGGATTCCGTCCCGGTCGTGGAACAGTGGACCAGCTCTTTACCCTCGCAAGACTACTGGAAGGGTCCTGGGAGTTTGCCCAACCAGTCTACATGGGCTTCGTGGACTTGGAGAAGGCTTTCGACCGGGTCCCTCAGGGGTTTTTGTGGGGGGTGCTGTGGGAGTATAGGGTGCCGGACCCGTTACAACGGGCCATCCGGTCTCTGTAGGACCGCAGTAGGAGCTGTGTTCGTATTCTCGGCATTAAGTCAGACACGTTCCCGGTGGGTGTTGGCCTCCGCTAGGACCTTTATCACCGGTCCTGTTCGTGACTTTCACGGACAGGATATGTTGTCACAGCCTTGGGGGTGGTGAACGTCAGGTTCGGGGGTCTCAGGATCGCCTCTCTGCTGTTCGCAGATGATGTGCTCCTGTTGGCCTTTTCGGACCATTACCTCCAGCATTCACTGGGGCAATTTGCAGCCGAGTGTGAAGCGGTGGGGATGAGAGTAAGCACCTCCAAATCTGAGGCCATGGTGCTCTGCCGGAAACCGGTGGATTGCTCCTCCAGGTGGGGACGGAGTGCCTACTGCAAGCAAAGGAGTTCAAATATCTCGGGGTCTTGTTTACGAGTGAGGGTAAGATGGAGCGGGAGATCAACCGGCGGATCGGTGTGGCTGCAGCAGTGAAACAGGTCTACGTTCCTCACCTATGGTCATGGACTCTGGGTCGTGACCGAAAGAACGAGGTCTCGGATACAAGCGGCCAAAATGAGTTTTCTCCGTAGGGTGGCTGGGCTCAGCCTTAGAGATAGGGTGAGGAGATGAGTCTCCTCCGTAGGGTGGCCGGGCTTAGCCTTAGAGATAGGGTAAGGAGATGAGTCTCCTCCGTAGGGTGGCCGGGCTCAGCCTTAGAGGTAGGGTAAGGAGGTGAGTCTCCTCCGTAGGGTGGCCGGGCTTAGTCTTAGAGATAGGGTAAGGAGATGAGTCTCCTCCGTAGGGTGGCCGGGCTCAGCCTTAGAGATAGGGTAAGGAGATGAGTTTCCTCCGTAGGGTGGCCGGGCTCAGCCTTAGAGATAGTGTAAGGAGCACGGATATTAGGAGGGAACTTGGAGTTGAGGCGCTACTCCTTTGTATCGAAAGGAGTCAGCTGAGGTGGTTTGGGCATCTAATCAGGATGCCTCCTGGGCGCCTCCCACTGGAGGTTTTCCGGGTACGCCTCTTCTGTATTTTCAGATTGCAGTGTGAATCATTCATTGCAACATTTAACCTGATGTATTACAGCTAGTAACCACTGATATGGCTTTAAAGCTCATGTTATACAATTTTTGCTTGACAATAAGCCACAAGACACAATGTTTAGTTCAGTTCCTGATCAGATGTATTTTCTGTTAGTTTCAGTTTTATAGGGCGGATCGATTTTTTTTCCTTGAAATATAATTACATCGTTCTTCATATTTTTGAGTTCTCAGTGACCACAGATATTGGGACGTGTTATGAGTTTACAGAGATGTTTGAACTGGAGCTCAGATCTCAGGTCCAGGGGTTTGTAAATTATTAAATTGATTAAAGTGTCATTGAGGTGAATAGGTGTCACAGGCACATTTAAAGAGGTTTTCCTCAAAATGTCCTTGAAAAGGATTCCAGTGTTGGGTAACTAGTTCTAATGTTTTTCAAAATGTAAGGACACATTACAAAATCAACCAACATTAGTTGATATCAATTGGGCACTCCATCCCAGTGATGTGTTGAAAAATCACATGTAAAACTGTCATCGTCTCACTGTGAACAGTTTCCATGAAAATACTTAAGAAGGCGAGGTAACACTTCTTCTGGATTTGTCTTCCTCCTTTTAAAGTTATTCAGGATGGAAGTTCTTCATCCACAATGTGTTTCTGACTCTGATAAGTCTATGGTGAGAGGAATATGAGTCATCTTATATACCATTTCAACAAAACTGCATTGCTAGGCAACAGCTTGGGTCCATGTGTACTTCCTGTTAGCTAATGCCATTCACATACACTGCAACAGGAGATAAACTGGCACAAATTTGGAATGTTTACTTATTTATTTGTGAAATGGTCTATCGACCCAAATATACGATTTATCTGTTAACAAGACACATACATTCCTATTGGAGGACAATAGTGGTTTATTGCACTCTTGCTAATGGAAAGACAGATACAGTATGAATATTGAATTTCTGTAAAAGAGATAACAATGCCCGAGGTTTTTCACGTTTCATGTTTTTGTCTTGCTTATAAAATTGCTGTTATATATCTATATCCTCTATGACCGATGTCTAAGATGCCACCTTGTTTCTTTCCCACCATCCTCCATATTTTTCATGATGCCACAAAGAGACACAAAGAGGAAGAGAAAGCAACAAAGGGGTGAATGAAAGAGCAGAGCAGTGACTTTCACTCAGCTGTCAGTCCTTCTCTAAGACAGAATTCAGAACCGACCTGCTGTCATGACTTTATACAGAATTCCATTCAATTCAATTTATTTTTGTATCGCCCAAAATCACAAATTACAAATTTGGCTCAGAGGTCTTTACAATCTGTACACATACGACATCCTCTGTCCCGGGACCTCTCATCGACTCAGGAAAAAAAAGAGCACGGACAACACCTCTTCAGAAGCATATTCGTGTTTTTTCCATTGTGATTTAAAGTTCTGTACTGGTTTTGGTCCCGGCTTTAGGTTGTCGTGACCAAAATATTATTAAATATCACTAATTAATTAATTTAATTTAAAATAATTCAAATAATTCTCAGACATAGGTATCATTCCCCTTCTTGCAATTGAACAGGCTTTGGTGGTGAATACATAAAATAGACCTCACTTTAGGGACCACTGCCAAAAACAACACTTTCACCATTGTTGATGAAGAAATATTTTTAATCAAAAAAGAAGAAACAGTACACAGGACAGTTAGTTTACACAGACATGATTTCTACCTTCAATTTAAAAAGCCAGATGTTTCTAGGTTGAAACAAATGGCTTTAACATATGAGGGCACCTGAACATCCCTCTCATGTGTGATAGTTAAACATATGATTCGGGATGCAGAGATTTGCCCCCATTCAGAAGCAAAATTATCAGTGAGGTCCAACACTGATGTTGGTGATGAGGTCTGGCTCACAGTTGCTGTTCCAGTTCATCCAGAGGTGTTGGATTGGGTTGAACTCAGAGCTCTCTGCAGAACAGTTACGTTCTTCCTCACCAAACATTTCTTTGTGGAGCTTTGAGCACGTCATGTTGAAACAACAAAGTAATACACACAAACGTTTGGCACAAAGTTGGAAGAATACTCAGCTTAAAAATCACAATATGTATCGTGTTAAGATTTCCCTTCATTTGAGCTAACGGCCCAAGACTAAACAAGAAAAAACAGGCCCAGGCCAAAATTAATGTCCACATACATGTGGCAATATTGTGTAGCTCAGTAACAAGGCAATATTAAAGATGACACTTTGTCTGATTTATATCATTCTGCAGCATAACTATCCCTCACATAATCCCTTGCAGTCGCACCAAACTCTATTTATTAACAATATATTAATATTTACAATATCAGACATGATGACTAGTTATAAAGTGGGGCAGCCATTGATCATGAATTGAACTATAATGTTTGCATGTCATTGGTTACTCACTTTCTAATAACCCTAATAAGGGCTGATGATATGTATGTTAGTACAATCTACCTGTCCTAGGCGTCTTCCTAACGAATTAAAGCAATTTATACAGGAGGAGATTATGCGGCCTTTAAAAAGGAACTCTGTGTCTGGCAACCTAAAACATGTTCAAATGGCACAATGCTATAAAGTGTCTATAAAGCATAAATACATGCTTTGTTTACCATTACTAAATATCTTTGGAACAACTAATGAACCGTTTATAAAGTATATCATTTTAAACAGTGGAACCAAAAGTGGTCAGGCTTTGACACTGTTCCCATGGTAATGTCACTGGCTAATGAAACTAATTGGCTAGGAGGGGGCAATAAAGCGATGGGATGGGACTGTCAGTGGCTGTCTCCTCAATTCCTCAAACCTATAAAGACCCATGAACATGGTAAAGGAAAATAAAAGAAAGAGAGAATTATTTAATAAATCACCTAAATTCTATTCCTACATTTCCTCTCCAATGACCCAGTTTCTCAGGAAGTAGTGAAGTTCCATCTTATCTTCCTGTTGAACAGAGCTTCATCTCCTCCAAATTTATACTGCCTGTGTTTGCAGACTCATCCACCCTCTCTCCCTGCAGGTAGGGACTGGGCCTCTCAGGATTGTGGGTGAATGTTGGCTTGTGGAGCCCTAAATCATCCCAGTTTGTGTAGGTATCTTCAATAACGTCTCTGCAGCCTGTAACCTTGGCTATCCCCACTTTAGGTTGGAAGACTTTACTCTTGTATCCCTGTGGGTGGTATGAGAGACACGCTTCCCTGTCACTTTTGTTATGACCATAATGGGCTTCGTCATCGTCATCATCATCACCGCTGATGATCACCAGCTCAGCCTGAATGTCATCTTCATCCTCGTCCTCAGCATTTTCATAGCCCATGAAGATCATGGTGACGGGTTCTGATTCTAGCTCCTCTGGCAGGGTGTTGATGAGATTCAGAGAGGCAATACTCTCTGCACAGAAGGGTGACTGTCTGTGAACATCATCTGAGCTCTCTGTCAAAGCATCAGGATCGACCCCAGGTTCATGACTGGCTAGCAAAGGACTGCAGTCATCTATACCTGTGTAGAACGGTTGTTTGGGTGCTGGTATTTCTTCAGACCTGGCTTTGACTGAGACAAGAGCTGCTGGGTTTGGACTGCCCACATCCATCTTTCTGTTGGTGAGTCCTCGTAGAGTTTTAACACTAAAGTGAGGCTGTGAAATTCCATGGATGTCACCCTTTGATTCTCCTGGAATGTGGGGGTAGGGCTGCTTGGTTTCTTCCCTTTGTCTTTGGACTCTTGACATGGAGTCCTGTTGGATGAGGCTAGGGCTGGGTGATTTGCTTGTTGTTTTCCATGTTTCCAGGTCTTGGCTGCCTTGGCTTTCCTCTCTGAGAATTTGAGCTCCATTTCTGGATGAGACTGAGCTCTGAAAGGGGCTGGAGCTGGGTGTTGGGGTTTGTCTTGGTGTCCTGGGTGTTGAAGGCCTGCTGCTCCCTGTGTAGGGTATAGAGTAGACAGGCTGATGGTACTGCACCTCAGTGGGTATGTTCTTCTCTGTGGCCTGATGCAGCAGCTCTTCTACCTCTGTGGGCGTCATCACTCCAACTGCTCCATTGTGCATTTTGCCTCCGTCTTGGTGCAGAGCATATACAGACTTGCGCCCATCATCATACACCTTTAACCCCCTCTCTTGTATGGTTTCCGGGGTGATGGTTGTTGTAGAGACCACCTGACTTTTGCCGGTTCTCTTATCATGCTCCACACTGATCTCCATCGCAAACGTAGCTGGAATGAAGAAAAGATCTGGATGAAGCCTAGAAAATAAACAAGGCTCAATATGTCTTGTCACTAAACATTTCTTGATGTTATATATATTCTCATTTTGGAATGCTTGGAAAACTGGCATAGTCTATACCAGTGTTTTTCAACCTTTTTTGTGCCGCGGCATTTTTTACAATAAAAAAATCCCGCGGCACACCAACAACCAAAAAAGTTACAAAATGCATCTCGTTCACAATGGCTTTGCAGGCAGGTATGTTAGTATTAATATTTCTGCCACAGTGTGTGGGCTTTTTGATTTGGCCACTGTGGTATTTCTTATAAATATATGTTGGTACATTGATGTTCATGTATGTTTAATTGATGGATGTAAGAAACAGTACTGTAGGGACTTAGGACCCAGGGGGGATTCAGGTGAGAAGGACAACCTGGGGCAGAGCCAGTATCGGGGGGACAGCATGCGGAACGTGGAATAAAGAGTTACAATGAAGTTGTTCTCACGTCTTATGCATATTTAAAAACACGACAGCCATCAGTTCAGCTACTAAATAGCTTTGAGAGCTTTCTCAGACACATTTGTGGATTTCCTCATAAATATTACCCGTTTCTCAGTTTGTGTGTGCAGGCGAACACAATAGTCCCTGTTCTTGTTGCTAAGTGACGGGTGTTTCATCTCGAGATGACGTCACAGCTTGCTTGGGACCATGGCGCTGTTTGATAACTTTTCCCCACAGACCAAGCATAACGGAATCGGTGCAGTCGGATCCTCGGTGAAAGTGAATCCAAACGAAAGATAACTTTCACCGTACTGCCTCGAGCTCACAGTTTTCTTTTTTTTTTTTTCTTTTTTTTACCACCACTCGTTCTGGGTTTTTCATCTGGTTAGACGGTTGTCCAGTAGTTCAGAGTCTGCATTTTTCTTTTTGAAATATTTCTCCATTGCCGTTCTTCACCACAACCTCTCCCGCGCATCATGTAATTCTACTATTTTAAATTAACAAGGTAATTATTGCGCTACCTACTGCCACCTACTGGCATGGAAGAGTATTTCATTACTAGGCCAGCCACTATATTGCAGGCTCAGACGCTCAACAATGGCAAATTATTTGCGGCAACTAAATAATAATAATTTTTTTGGACCGATTAAGTGAAATTGGACATTTTCTCACGGCACACTGGTGTGCCGCGGCACAGTGGTTGAAAATCGCTGGTCTATACATTGCATTTTAATTGAGATAAGTGTAAGGCAATGGCCTGTACATCACAAAACAATTCATACATTTCATGATATCCTGCACCAAATAAGAGATAAAACGGTTAATTAAACATAAACCGTTTTGTCAATTAGTCGATCAACATAAAATTAATCAGCAACTTTCTTTTTATTTTGAGCAAAAATGCCAACCATCCATTGTTTTGTTTTTTTGAATTTCTATCGTATGTGATAGTAAACTGAGGGATGAATTCACAAAAGGATTGGGGCCACTTAACCTGTGCAAATAAGACAAAAGGAAATCGTGTAATTCTCAAATCACCTGCAAAGACTGAAATGCAGCCCTAACTGTGCTGCCAAGCAAACAGCGTCTCGGAGCTTCTGTGGTATTTGCACGTATTCAAATCAGGTCATATGCAAACATTTTGGTAGAATTGGTATCTTTCATTGCAAAAACAGTCCAATTCCCAAATATCAATGCTAATAAGCCACATACTGTTACAGTGAAGTTATTAGCGTCATTTACAGAGTTAGTGGTAACTAAAGCACATTTATTAAGTGTGGGCTCTCATATTTTGATGTGTAAGGAAAAATAGATTAATAAAACTCTTAACAAAGTCCAAAAATGTCTCAAATGCAGTGCCGGCTGGCCAATGGAGGGCCATGGGGCCTGGCCACACCTTGTGCCACAACAAAAAAAATTATAATAATAATAATAAATTATACAAATTGTCAATATTTGTGTTTTTGAAATATGGAATATACCCAGTAATATTTGTAAAATAGGATATCTGCGTGAAATGTATGCTTTTCCTGCACGTCTTCTCCGCCTGTCTGCGTTTTCTCAGCTGTCGAGAACGCACAGCTTGGGCCAAATCAGTTTGGCCCAAAAGAGGCGGGTCTAAGAAGCAGTTTAGCCAATTACTGATTAAAGATATAAATGAGTGACATACAATTTAGCCAATCAGCGTCCTGAAATCAGCTTGGGGCCAAAGTCGTTTGGCCCAAAACTATGCGTTCTCGTCAGGGCTAGTCTCGCGAGGCGCCATTTTAACGACATGACTATGGCGAGTACGAGCACGAGCACGAGCATGACTCTTCCAAGAAGACCCAACCCTAAAGGTGCGTTCACACCAAGTTTACTCGCCAGACTATTTGTGGTTATTTCGCGTCATTCACTTTTTCGATTTTTTCGCGCTTGACGCGCCGCCGGAGAGAGGGCGTGGCTTATCTCCGTGGAAGTAGTTCATTTTTGCCATCACCATGGAAGAAATAACCACTATTTATGCTTTGTACATGTTGTGGAAGTCCCACAAAAAAACATGTCTGTCAGAAAAACATGCAGGTTTCCTCACCACACTGATTGGGTGTTTCCCCAACAAACAAGGTTCATAGGGGCATCTTAATATATAAACATGTTCTATTAGATTAGATTATATATATATATATATATATATATATATATGTGATTTATATTATATGATATTTATATTATATGGTATTTATATATCATATTATACTGAATATTATTATATGATATATATATTAATATACTGAATTGTATGAATAAGATGTCCTTATTAAGTGTTGGAATAAATGTTAAATATTTAACTGCAAAGTAGTAATGCTTGATACCTTTTTTTGCATTGAATCATACTGATGTTTGCTGAAGTTGATTGTCAAGTCACTGCTCTACAAAGAGCAACACTGGATTCATCCTCTATAGCCTTAATGAAGAACTGGATATTTGATGGTTTATCTATTTAATGTGGGATTCAGTTTAATGTTTGTTTGGACTAGTGAAGGCTGCAGATCAATCAATGCTCCGGTCTTTTTCCCCTAATGAAAATGTTGCTGTCTGATGTGTGATGGGTTCAGCAAAGTTCCAAGAAGGGTAGACACGTAGGAAATGTTCACTGCTCCTCACAGTGAAATCGAATCGCTTCTTATTGCAAACATCATGGATGGTAATGATAATGGTAAATGGACCTGTACTTGTATAGCGCTTTTCTGGTCTTCCGACCACTAAAGGTCTTTAACACTACATGACATCATTCACCCATTCATACACTGAGGGGAGGGGCTAAAGTGCCACCTGCCCATCAGGAGTAGCTACCATTCACACACCGTAGGCACAGCTACGGGAGCAGTTTGGGGTTAAGTGTCTTGCCCAAGGACACATCGATATGGACTAGCGGAGCCGGGGATCGAACCGCCGTTTTTTTTTTTTTTTAGCATAAGCAGTGGTTAGATAAACAATGTACCTTTCTTTGGTTCTTCACCAACAGGCTCATGTACAGGAGGGTTTTTTGTTGGTGTCAGTGGGATGAATGATGGGATATCTGGGAGCGGCGGGGGGGCATGATGTATCTCATCTGAGGAGAAAAAGTTGACCAGTGAAATACAAGAAAACACTTGAAACGCCAAGAGAGGCCATTTTAGGTCATCAAATCATCATTTAAGGATGTTGTTATAGCGAGGTGTTAAACCATTATTATGGTGTGGATTATGCCCCAGTTATGTAAATATCAAAAGATAAAAAATTATGCTCATCTTTTTTCAGCCCATTACTAGATAATACTTTAAAGGGATAATTTGATATTTCTGAGTAATATGGTAATTTGCCATGTTGTCTGTGTGTGAAGTACAGGGCTGGAGTCAGGACAAAGTCAGGATAAAGTCAGGACAAAGTCAGGATAAAGTCAGAACAAAGTCAGGACAAAGTCAGGATAAAGTCAGGACAAAGTCAGGACAAAGTCAGGATAAAGTCAGGACAAAGTCAGGACAAAGTCAGGATAAAGTCAGGATAAAGTCAGAACAAAGTCAGAACAAAGTCAGGATAAAGTCAGGATAAAGTCAGGACAAAGTCAGGATAAAGTCAGCCTCTGCCACTACCTTCATTCAGCTCACTGAGTTACACATTGTATCTAGTTTTACATGGACAGGAATGTGTAATGTTCTGGGTTGATGGATAAACTACGTATGCCCCCCCCCCCTAAAAATACAAATTTATATTTATAAATTTTGGTTTAACTTGATACAATATGTTCATTAGTGAGCATTAGGTGTTGGTAGATCCAGGCTAGCTGTTTCTCCCTGCTACCAGTCTTTATGCTAAGCTTATCTATTGGTTCTATTGGAGTTGTTTTAAGATAACTAGATATTCCAAAAATGGTCTCGGTATAATGGTGGGAAAAAAAAGATTTGAAACAGGTGAAAATAATTTTTTGTTATTTCAAGAAAGTAAAACCCTGGATTTCAGTTGCCTAGCAGAATATATATATATATATATATATATATATATATATACATAAAATCATGATCTCATAATAATGGCCTTAAAAAACAAACAACCAGCCATTAGTTGTGTGTCTGAATGATAAACAATTAAGGTTAAAGGTTAGTATATAAATGTAAGAGTAAACATTATGACTATTTAAATCACTAACATTCGTTATTGTTAATTAATAACATGTCAAATAACATCAGATATATGAATAATGCATGTTAATAAAGCTTAGTCTCACATATATTTTCTTTTTACACAAAAGTGAAGTGAAAAGGAAAACTGTGAAAGAATCACACACCAAAATGCTACAAATGTGTTTACCTGCCTGGAAGTCTGCGTTTAGCTCCTACATGTGAAGACAGAGTGGTTGAGGGTCAAAGTGGTGAGAGAGCAGGAGGTCAACATCACAGCAGTGCTACAGATTAATGCTGCATCAGCAGTCCATGCCAAAGTCACATTCAAGGCACAGCTATTTCTCTGTGTCTTTCAGTGACAGACAGCAACCACAAAGCAAATGATGCACATTAGTCCTTGTGCACTGCACACCCACCATGTGAGCAATCCATTTAGCTGCCACCTTATTCACCCGAAGCACACCCACACAGGCCTCAGAGTGCATCTTGTTAGAAACCAGCACAGATTAGAGGAAGAGCCACAGGCAGCGTGGGGTGAGTAGAAAGATGATATTTGAAATCATTATAGTACATTCATAGAAAGATATTCTGCCTCTTCTAAACCATAAGTTTGACAGAGTCACAACTTGTACAACCTCCAAGAGCATTGTGAAATTGAAGCACCAATGTGCAGTGAGCTGTGGCTGTACGTTGGTTATGGCTGGGAGGCTCTTCACATGTCGCTGAAGTGATATCATACTGGGCTATCAAGCTCTTGAGTTGCAGCAAACTGCTAATATCCATAATTTCCACAGTTGAAATTATTTTCACATTGTATGATAGAAAGATAATTGTTTAAAAGAACAAAAGCACATCTGGAAACAAGAGGTGACATAAATGAAGACGTGACTATGTTTGCTATAACTGTTGCTGTTTTCCATTTCCATAATTACACACTAACACTACACACAATAACACTGGCAGATGTAAAATAACATTTTCTAAACTTAAGTGGGTGTAATAATGATGCAGCATCAAACTGCATTGACCAATCAAATACGCACAAATTCATATTCCAAAATACATAGATAGATTTGATGTACATACATAATAGTGTGGTGATCGTGGAGATGAAAGATGAAATGATTAAACTCTCTTAAGGAACATAAACCACTGTGCAGTTTTAAACCTTTAATCTGACAAGCATGCGTTGCACCTCATTGTCTCTGTACCTGGAGCAACATTGCCCTCACCAACAGGGCAAACTACACTGTTTAGTTGCTCTGTGTTTTCAGTCTGAACGCCAAGAAACATCTTCAGGAAGACGACCATTCACTCTCACATGCACAGCTGCAGACTCCTACAGGGAAACGCTCTCTCCTGAAAAATACTTATATTTCACCAGTGAAGCACCAATTTTAAAAATGTGTTTACTATGAGCTGTTTATTCATTGTGTCAAAATAACAAATGTCACACTGAAAGAGGGAACGTATTAATGAACAGGAACACCAATGAAACAGCCTTTAATTGCAACTCAATGTATCTGCCCAACACATTCTCATCCCAACTTGTCACATACTGGCTCTTGCTCAGACAGCCCAGAGCATGGTCGCAGTAAACATGTA
This sequence comes from Ophiodon elongatus, assembly GCA_016806645.1. Lineage (NCBI taxonomy): Eukaryota > Metazoa > Chordata > Actinopteri > Perciformes > Hexagrammidae > Ophiodon > Ophiodon elongatus. The sequence continues at coordinate 76,400 of JACSYO010000016.1, read as the reverse complement.
CTGTAGTTGTGAATTCAAATAAAAACTCTTAGGTTGAGGCAACAACCCCACTTTGTAGAGATGCACTGATTGCAATTTATTTTTATTTTTCTTGCAATTATCTTTTGATTTTCATTCAAAAAGCTATAATTGACAGCAAGGCTATAGACTACTCCAGACTATTTTTTTGATTTTGTTATTGTAATCTATAGTAGTTATTTGCAAAAAAACACATATTTCAAATGATTAGGAAATAAATTACTTCATTAATTATTTTCTAGTCAAAACTAATTATTTAAATATTTGTCTAGAAAATAAATCTTGTCCTTAGTAGTTTTAATGATGTATTGTTTAGAGCTAGTGTGAGGAAGTTAAACAGCGCATAATACCCTCTATAATATCGGTTAAATATTGCAGTGAACTCATCTCCTTCAAACAACTGGAAATTGTTGCTCCACAGCTTATTTCGGACTTGCAGTTGTGACAAATTGCGTATTTTATGTCTTCCACACTCACACTGAGGCTGGGACCTTACTGTCTGCCACTGTGTGTAAAGCATGCAATGTCCACTGAAACTTCTCCTCGGCTGAAGAGACAAGTGTCCTCATTGCTCCACACAGATCTGATGTCACCTTCCTCACACCAGTCATAAAACTAACACAAATATCATATTTACAACCAGTTTTCCACATTGTTTTTCACATTTGGGGACTGGAGCTCTTTTACTAACGTCATCTTGTTGTGCCCTCTTCCTCTGCAGTGCTATAATGGTTTTCTTACTGAAGAATTTGCGCCACCTACTACTTATCTCATTGAACCAACTCCTAATAATCACACAACGGTAGTGGATGAACAACAAGCATTCATTCACATTTTCTTTTGCCGATTTTCTCAAAATCCGGTCAAAATTTGCGATACATTTGGATGACAACCTGGCTAAGTTTAAAACATACAGACCCATGTCGTGACATCACTTTATTCATCATGAATCAGCAAATGATATTTGTTGAAAGCTTAAGGACTTTTAGATGATGTCATGATTCATTGCCTCTAGGTGAAAAGTTGCATTTTGTAGCAGAGGTCATCAGTAAGCAACACACAGCAGGGGTAAGAGCCAGTAAAGCAAGCACTGTATCGAAGGTTTATTTGGGCCTACCTTGATAATGTCCTCAGCTGTCCTCTCCACCTCTTTCAAACGTTTCAGAACTACTTCTTCATTGGCAGAGATGTTGAGCTCCTGGGTTTCCAAGGTCTCGATCTCCTCCTCGAGTCTGTAAAAGAGAGATATGAATCAAGTTGATGACTGAAACAAGCTCAGCAACAGCTAGAGTCTATCTGAATCTGAATCTGAACGCACTTGCTTCAGGGTTTTTCCCCACATATTGCCTTGGGCAAGACACTTAACCCCAAGTTGCTTCCGTAGCTGTGCCTACGGTGTGTGAATGTTGTATGAATGTTAGTTAGTCCTGATGGGCAGGTGGCATCTTGAATGGTAGCCCCTGTCATCAGTGTGTGGATGGGTGAATGATGTTATGTTTAAGTGCTTTGAGTGGTCAAAAGACTAGAAAAGGGCTATACAGTCCATTTAACTGAGGAAATCTGTGCATGCAACAATATATCTGTGTGGAAGAATGCAGTTCGCAAGTAGGGACATGTCATCATTCCACCGCTGGTTGTCCAGGTGGTGTCCAGCAAACAATGTGGGCTTCGTTGATAATTGCCAGACTTTCTAGGGAAAACCTGATCTGATTAGGAGAGATGGCATTCATCACTTTGGATGGAGCAGATCTCATTTCTACAAATCTGACCAAATTTTTTCAGACCAGGAAGCAGAGTTGTAGTCTTACACCCTTCTCTACACTTCCATTAGAGCAGTTACCCACCCAAAACTCTCTAGAGACTGTGTCTGCCCCACGGACACTTAAATTAGTTAAATCAACAGTAACCAGAAGAGTTATACAAAATAATCTCATAAAAGTTAACACCACCACTATTTGCTTCTGCAGAAATGGATTCTCTCGACTGGGATCATAAAGTTTCACTCAGTCTTCACAAGCATCAGTGTACCTGAAGCCAATATGAATGTTAGTTCTGCAGCTCTCTGCCTGTTGTGTGGGAGGATCTGTGTGACTTACCTGAGGATGTTGCTCTGCAGCTGATCACTCTGCTGCTGTTCGTCCTGAGCCTGAAGCCTCATGGCCTCCTGTTCCTCCTCCGACTGCTGACTCAGACCATCCATCAGCCACTGCTCCCTCAGGGCTTTCTTCTGTCAATCAAACACACCAACGCAGGCCCCTTAGTTTGAACTGCCCACAGTATTTAGAGTTCTATTCACAATTCATCTTGCCACCTTGTCATCGCCCCCACCCCCCACTCCACTAAGCCCTCAGAGTCTCCATCCCTCAGTAAGTATATAGTTCAGTAAATAGTAAGAGCAGAGTCATACAGCCAGGATCATTTTGTTCATTGATAAAAAAAATCATCTTTTACCATGTATCCCCAATTAACAGGTGGCACATCTAAGTTCATTTGGGACTCCAGACACAATCAGTGTAATAACAAATGCACCACCACATCTCCAAAGATATTAACGCTTATCAGTATGTATAAGCGTGACTTGATGTTTGTCCCCCTCATTTAACAGTATCCGTGTAACTGACTCACTAACAGTGTGTGAGTGTTGTTACTGTGCAGCCACATATGTCACATGACAGAGGAGAAGATAACAGTGTGGCTGTCAGACTTTCTATGCCCTGGGTTTTGGTTTTTAGACTTTGCACAGGCTACTGTTGCTTTAAATTAAGTACTTTGTATTATGTATAACAGTTTGAAAAACATCATCACTCTGATCAATGTGGAACACCGCGATGTCCTCCTCACTCTTCTGCAGATGAAAATTAGATCTCAAATGGCTGAGAATAGCAGCTCTTAAAAACAGGGACTGTGGGCCAGAAGAGGAAGTGTGACAGTAGTAAGGTGTCGGGGTAGAATGAAAACAACATGATGCAGAGGTGCTGTTAATACTTGTGAAGTCAGATTGTGTCTGAGTTTGTACAGAAATGAAACAGAAATGGCTGCAGTGTTATTAGCCAACACTAGCTTGTAGATTCAATTACAAGAACTTCATCCCAGAGTTCCTCCTGCTAGTCTCTGTTCAGTGTCAGCTGGAGACCCATTTCTACGATAAGATGTTAGAGGGGTGGACAAAATGCTCTCCTGGATGGTGGTTTTCTTCTTGTTGAACAGTAAAAAAGTACCTTTATGTACTGAAGTTTTAATTTCTCCTCTTCGATCTGTCTCCTTTTCTTGGCGATGTTCTCCTGGATTCTTCTTTTGTCCTTTGGGGGCAAATTAAACATGTGTTTGCATCATGTGTACATTTAACAGCATGGAAACAATTTCACCTGTTGTGCTGTCGTGACAATTCAACCTCCAGCTGACAGCAGCACAGCCATAAATAACCAGAGTAACACAATCTCATGTCCTGACCCTACCTGTCGTGTGTGTGTGTGTGTGTGTGTGTGTGTGTCCACCTGTTCACTACAACCACTAGAACCTCCCCTCCTGCAGAAAGACAATTCATCTCATATAGAGTTTGATTGTCAGTTAGACATTTAGAGTAATTTAATAATGGACAGATATTTGTGTTCCTGGATGTCACAATGAGGGGGATCACTGCGGGCTAACATTAGCTTGTGGATCTTGGACCACTAAGCCCCAGTGAAAGGGGATCTCCCTGATGACGTCTGCTGGTATTTATAGCCCGTCTCTGTCTGACTGTCAAGCACAGAGACTCTGGTACCATGATCATAAGGGTGGGCTTTCAGATGTGTACGTCTGGGAAACTGACTGGAGTTTAAATAATGGCTGAATTAGTGTATGCAGGCAGCACAGATTCTGATTTTTTTCAGATCCCAAGATGAACTGAACACCATCACACTTTGAGAACAACTCCACGGCTGAGGAGGTACAAAAGGCCCAGGACCCCAGCCCACGGAACATATCCTATGCTGATGTGTGCACATCCTTCAAAAGGAGGAATCCACACAAATCACCTGGATCTGATGGCTTCCCTGGCCGTGCCCTCAAGGTCTGAGCAGATCAACACATATCTTCACAGAGATTTTCAACCTCTCTTTGCTCCAGTCTCTAGTCCCCACGTCTCAAAAACACCACCTTTGTCCATGTCTCCAAAAAGACCACACACTTTACGTTTGTGCATGGTTATAGCTTATATAACCATAGTTATATATATAGTTACCTAGCTAGCTAAAAAGGCCAGCTATCGGCCATGTTGATGTTGGCGACGTACGTTGTGCATTGTGCGAGACAAGAGATGTAGTTCACTGATCGTTTTCACACAAAACATAATGATAATACAACAAATCTATGACAAACTGCGACTTTCTTGACTTGCAAAATTATCTTTATTATTATTCATGGTAAAATTCAAATGGAATCAAGAAATATTTATCTCTCTATGTTTTCCAAAAAAAGGTCCCATAGAAGACCCTGGAAGGGGCCTGACTTTGAGTCTCTATTTCAAAGCACCTTCACTCTCTCCCTTCACACTTCCTGTTTGTCTGTTGGCGTATCGGGTCTTCCGTACTAAATGTCGTCCCAAATCAATTAGCGGGTGGTGGAAGTGGGTTATAAAACCCTCCAACAGCTACTACACCCATGCTGACTTAAGCAGCTGCTCTTATTGACAACCTGTAACACCATTTTCTGGTTGTCACTTATTATTTGCACTGTTGTAATATATTGTATTAGGATACATAATTTAGACATTTCATATTTACATTTTTCTATATGTGTACATTCCTATTTCTTATTTTTATTTCTCTATGTGGTATATTTCTATTATAGGATAGGGGTGACAGTAACATATCCCAATTTATCCCCCGGATATATTTTTTAGATTCTGATTGATTCATTAATTTATAGTTTCCTTGCTAGAGAGAAGGAAGTTGGTCCTGAATCTTGCACCTAAAGAAGGGCGCTTCATTCAGCTGTGAGTGTGACTACAAACGGAGTTCACTCCCTCACAAAGTGGGAGAGGGGAGGTGGCGATTTGGAATTGGGCCTCAGAGTTGATTGTTATGTTAAGTGTTCCCCACCTAATAAGAAAGAAAATCCCCAAAATAAATAAAAGACTAGTTTAAGTCAGCAAAGCAGCGCTCAACATGTGACACAGAGACTTCATCCTAGCCTTCTCCTGCTACCACCAGGAGTCCTTACCGTGATGGCCTGGAGCCTCTCCTTCAGCAGGTCAGCCTCCTCCATGATGGCCTACGGGACAGACAGATTACACAACAGTGAGTGAACTGGGAGGAGGAGGAAGTGAGAGCCCAATACAAATCCAAATATCATTTCAAATAGATTCAAGGCTCCAACCTCAGTAGCTAAAATCGACACTTTTCAAGACCTTTCATGCAAATACATGAATGAACAAGTCATGAAGCTTCGGAAGAGGTTGAGGCTAAAGGGAGTTTTCAAATGACACCCATTCTTGTCACTTCAAAACCCTGCCATGTTAACCGAAGAACAAATACCTATGAAGTTTTTCATTTTTCACTGTGACTGAAAAGGGCATATAGAGTCCAAGCTCGCCACCAACAACCTGAGGCCCCTACGCAGGGCCTCCAAACCGTCAGACTTCAAGAGGGGAAAAAACGACAGATCACAAACACATCTCTCATCCTCCCAGATGTCCAGCAGATTTGTCTGTAACAACATTATACATGTTAGAAAATGATTGCTTAAAACATGTAAAAAAAACAACAACTACGTTTATCGTACTGAATTGTGGAGTTCGACTGTTTTTGTGTTTGGGCGGGTCTGGAATCATGGCTCAATGACACGGTGTACCATAAACCCTCTGCTATACACCGACATTATACAATAACTATAACGCTTACTATCAGTGGATCTGATGCTAATTTACAGCACTACGTTCAACAGTGAGCATAAATGAGACTCAGGGAAAATCCCAGTTAAAATCATCCCAAACTGACTGCCTCCCTCCCGACCATCATCCTCCTGATCTGCCAACGTCTGGTGCCGTCGTCAGCAGTGTGCTTGTGTTATAATCGTAGTAAGTCGCCATAGTAACGACTGTGGAGGAAGTGCAACCCCATAAGGGAGCCCTCAACAGAACAGCTGGTAATAGTCAGCAACAATGGCTAATAAAGATGAACAATTTGCTGAAACGTTAACTTGTGACAGCAGATGTTGCAATTCATGATCATCAATCCAACATATCTTTGTAAATTTGGGTACATTACAATAATAATAACTTCAAAAAAAGATTCACTCTGAAGGGTTTCTGTGACATGAAAATAACTTTTAGAATCAGAGAATACTGCTTATGTTTTCACTATTTTGAAACATGATTCTAGGTGGCTAAAACATATTTTTCTGTGGTGTGATGAACTCTGATCACATGTTAATTCTGATTTAAATCTGCTATGGTGAGGGTTAGGGTTGGAGGATTCTTCGAGGCTGAGGAATGGCACAATGATGTAACATGACTGTGTTGGTGTTGGTTTCGTCTCTGGAGCCAGTGAAAGCCACAGGATTGTATTTGTACAACCGGATTGACAATATACATCTTGATGCTTGAACACTGTGGCAGTAAATACCATCATGCTCTAGGGTTGACTCCCTTCTTGATGGCGGCACCCTGACAGACGCACGCTATGCCGAGTGAGGAGTTTATGAAAAAGCAATGTCTGGCTAAATGATATTGACTAACTGAAAGTGAAATCTGGAGACAACTCACAACTCACTCAGAGAGCATCAACTCCAACGTGTGCTCATTTTTGCAACTGTGGCTATTACATTTGCTATTTTATATGCAGCTATATATGTGATTTCACTGTATGTTGTATATATTATGTGCCTCAAAAAACATGTGAATGCAATTAGGCCTGTCATAGGAGATCCTTTTGTTGGATGATAAATTATCCCAGAAATAATTGCGATGAACAATATTATTGTTATTTTAAGACCATTCGCCACTTGGACTTTAAAGATGGCCCGAGATCACTTGATGTATGCTTCAGATGACAATTTCATATCAGATGAGTAGTTTTAGGCTGACCACACACCAGATGGGAGCCTCACTGGACAACGGCTTTGGCCTCGTAGACGGAACAGTTGGACCTTTTGCAGACAAGGAATGAACAGAGAGGGATGTACAAATGCAGCAAAACAGTACACAGCTTAAAATACCAGGCAGATTGCAGAGGGAAGCAAACATAAATCTGGGCTGTTGGCAGACTCATGCAGTGCCCCCTGCTGGCCATCCAATGTGCCAATATGGAGCTCCTGCTATCCACTGTGTGTCCAGACCCACCTCCAGGCCCCATTCAAAAATGTCAATCTTACTCCCCAGATGATGGCATTCAACAAATGCATGAGAGTAGTGTCTGTAGAGTGGATACATCACAATTAACCTTAAGTCCATGGACTTTAAGGAACATGTACAAATGGGGTGAACTCTGCATTGTGTCTGCTAAGAAATGCACTCACTTGCCTTGTATGGCAATCAGACATAAAAAATGTTGTTATGAACAAGTTAATACGAGTTAATGAAGACATGTTATAGCAGCAGCATAATGTAAATATCTCTCCCTAATATAAAAGTAAGAACTGTCCAAACATGTTTCCGGCATGTTTAAAGCCATTGAAGGTAAAAAATAAGAATTACTGATTCGGTGGAGGGGGCTTATATTATTAGAAAGTACTTTTAATTTGCGAGAATAAATATAAGAAAAGCTCACAAATTTGAGAGACTGTAAAGTCATGGATTTATGATCTTAAACCTGCAAATCCATGGTAACAGCAGCCTTCTGAATCTGGTTGTTCCTAAAGTAGTGTTGTCATGGTAAGGTGGGCTCTGAGCGAGGCGGCGGACATGAAAGATACATCTTTACTTTCATGTTATTTCTGTTATTTTATGAACATAAATAAAGACTACGAACGTTACAATTATAAACCTTTGACTACACAATGATGTGTGTCTTATATTTCAGAACAGCGAACACAAATAAAGCACCCACTGAGAGGACGTCACTCCAGTTACCATAGTAACACACTTACCGTGCTCCACTGTCACTGTGTCAGTGTAAAGGGAAAACATAACATAAGTGCTTGTGTTGAATCACAGATTATGGTGAATTATGCATCTGGAATACCCTGCACAGCTGCTGCTCCTGTTAACGGAACTCAGAGTCTGCTACAGTATAATACCGTTTACGCTATTATGACCTTGATCCAATCTTGTAAAGTTAATCAATATGGAACCTTCATTTTTCATTACCACAGTTCTGGATTTCTTTCTCTGAAACATTAATAATAGTATTTTTGGGACTATCTTTTTAACCTACAGTGAGACGAATATGCTGTTGTACAGTCCCCAGTCCAAAAATCTAAATGTATTTCGAAAAGATGTATTTAATAATTTCCTAAATTTACAACATGTTTTTATCAAATGAAAGATGCAAATTTGAGCATATTTTCTATGTTAAATGCAGTACCTGTGCGGGTTTCTGGAACATTTTTGTCATTGTTTTGTGGAGTTAACTGATTTCCAATTATACAATCACATACATTTGCATAAACAAAGTATATTGTTCCCCTCCCATGTCGATGAGAGCATTGCATACTTGCCAATCTCCCTTTAAGGTCCATTTTAAATCGATAAAGAATGTGCAATAAATATTCTAATCAATTGACAGCCCGAATAGTTTTAGAAACTCTTCCATCTTATAAAATGTGTTGAACAGTTTTGAATTGTATATGTATTTACTCACATTACATCATACTCTGCAAACAGTCTGCGCAGTATGTAAAGTGAACAGTGTTTGTGCCTGCAACCAATGATTTATCACACAATATGGATTTGCGTATCTCAGCCTTGACGGGAAGGGAGACCGAAAGAGAAGTAGCATGTCTGTGTCACATGTCCGATGGAGGATTCATCGAGGCCTAAGGAATGGCACAATGACTGCATTGAATGTAGCATGGCTGTGTTGGTGTTCTCTTATAATGCCCAACAGTAAATCAGTGGAGAACAGAACGCTCAGTGAAGGTTGAGATGCAGCTGACAAACCTCTCACCGCGCTGTTGGAAGAGAGGAGGAAACCACAACCAAAGAAATAGTGGAATGTTGTGCAGATAAACTCCTGCTGCCTGTCATATAATGTGCATTACAACAGAGCTTAATGCATCATCATCATAATAATATTAATAATAAAATACATTTCCATCACTTTATAGATTAACTTAAGCATTTTTCAACCTTGTTGAAGGAAAATATTTTATGTTTATGCTTAATAAATGTCTCACGCTTAGGAAAACTATGAAGCCGCATTAACACATATATTAAGGTTATTAAGAGCACAATATTCATAGTTTTATGTATCTGTTAATCACTGACAGTATTATAAGTTACATACATGAACCAGATCTGTAAGCGACCCACATAGAGAACAGTGTTTAATTAGTCTGAGGAGATAAGCTGAGTAGGGGAGGGCACACAGTTGAGACACAGGGAACTGCGTGTAAGAGAAGCCTGCAAACGGCTCTCTGACACAAGGCCCAGCAGGAGATAAAGTCTGGCCTTGCACATTCTAGCGAGGGCCGGTAGAGATGGTGCCTTGGCCCCCAGCCGGTGTTTAAGCGATTCAGACCCCAAGGGCTAGGGAAGGACTAGATATTATGACTAGTAGGGAAGGACTAGATATTATGACTCGTAGGGAAGGACTAGATATTATGACTAGTAGGGAAGGACTAGATATTATGACTAGTAGGGAAGGACTAGATATTATGACTAGTAGCGGTTGAAGGTTATGACGAGGGAAAATAAACATGAGGCAGACAGTGAAGTAATCAGTTTCGGTATTGAGATGGCGTCAACTGGTTAAAATGGCGTGCGTGAGACATGAGGTCACCTGATACGAGGTCAAAATGGCCGCAGGGGGCGGGGTTAAGGGGTGGGACTGGGGGCTGAACCTGAATCAGAATGTGTCATTATAAACTATGTCAATCTGAATGTTCGTGGGTTGTACTTCCGGACAGCAACTCGGTTTATTTGTAATCTGTGCATTGCAAATAAATCTACGTGAATTGAACTTTGATCCAATCTCTCTGGTAGTCTGTGGGTGGTCAAATACTGAGGTCCGTAAGTGAGTACCTGTGGTGCCTCACTAGCAGTCAGATAGGAAATAGTTGTAAAGTTTATACAGAATCAGGTTTTAAGGAAGTTAGCCTTCAACGAGCAGAATACGCAATAAAAGGAAGAAATCCAGCCACAACAACCTCAATGCCCTCAACCCCTATTTTCCCAGGTGTGTGTGTCTAAGTGACTAACAGGGAGGACATCTTCTGAAAGTGGTCCAGTATTCGAGGGAGAATGCGGCTGCAATGTAATGGTATCGGGGCGAGCTGGCACTGTCATGTCCATCCACTAAAGAGACTCTGATCGTTACTATTATGTTTCTGAAACTATGGAAAGAGTCTCGCTGAAGGAGAAGTCTTGTGACGTTGTCAGAAGACAGCGGTGGACACATGAGTGAGCCGGTCAGAGTTTGTTGTTTTGGTGTACAGAAAGCGTAGCTTAGTGTTATCTAAAATGTTTTCAGTGTTATGGCTGAATATTTATATGATTCCGAAAATGTGGATGAGGTCTTTAAATAGGTATTTATTCGAGCCATACGGAGTATACGGATGAAGAGCTCCTACACGAGGAGAGAGAGGCAACAGACAGAGGAGGCTGAAGCAGGTCTGCAGACTGCTGGTGTTCCTGTGGAGCTGTGAGGCTCCGCCCACAGAAGAAGAACGCTGGACAGAGTGGGACCTGTTGCTGCCCCATATTCACATCTCACAACCAAACTTGGACGTATAAACAGACCCGATCCGTTTGTCTGTAGGCTCCTCTCAATATTGTTGTCAGACATTTATGATTACAATTTGAGCTGGTTATTAGAAAAAAAAACAATCCTATGCAGCCACAACTGGAATCTAATTCTAAAAGAAGTACAATACTAATATGCCTAATAATATAAGTGTAGGTTAAACTCTATCGAATTTGAATGTTAACGTTGTGAATGGAGCTACAAACTATTTTGTACAGCCCTTTGATAAGATATGAATTAAATTACATTGTTATAGCCTATTTTTGTTAGTATGCATCTAAGCAGCACATTCATTTATGGAATAAACACAGGTACTTATAATTTGATCTATTGTGCTCCAGCTGAAGCAGTGATATTAGTGATAAGTCTATTCATGTACACATTGGGGATTTCTTGCCAGCTGTCCTTTCTGCATTTGTCACTTTGAACTGTGTTGCTTTTAGTCTGGATTATGACTTTCACGTGTTCGTATTTGTGTAATACCCAGGACCAGTCAGAAACAAACATTAACTTTTGTTTCTGAAATAAAGTTAGAACAAACATCTATGATTCCATGTCTATTTAATAATCCAAACAATACTATCTTCGCTAATGCTAGAAACCCAAAACAAACATTTGAAAAGTTGAAGAAAAAGGTTCTGACTTTTGCCAGAACTTTTGCCTGTTGCCACAATAAGTTGCACTTTCCATGATTGAAACGAAAAGATGTACAAACCCCCAGGGGAACTGCAGACAGGCTGCTTGCTGTGGAAATGAAGGAATAGTGTAAGTTCAGTGGGAAGACCATACTCCTGCATGCCGTAGCCCAAAATGTATTCATCATACATCTGCCATTCACTCCTCACACATGCTCACTCATAATTGCATTGTTCGGGGCTGTCAATCATGACATCAGCTGTTTAGATCAGCTGGTCTCCTCTATCCAATAAACACAACGAGACAATGACATGGTGAGCCTCTCATCTTGCTGCTGTCTCTTAAAATATTCATTCATGTAGCTGTTACGCACCCCTCCACCTCCCCATCTCCACCCAGTCTTCATCAGACCCATCAGCTTCATCAACTCATCACTCTATCAGCCTCATCAGCCTCCATCACCACCACCACCAGGTCTGGACTATCTTGTTGCTGATCAGGGCAGACGGCCCTCAATTACAAATCTCCCTGTAGAGTCCAAAGCACCAAAGAAATATACACTCTGGAAAAGCTATGTTTCATATCTCTTTAACTGTTTCATACTGTAATCTGTTTCAACAATTTCATCCTTTGTAATTCTGCTGTCCTTCCTTGGATCCACCACACTATGGGTATCACTTATAGGAGATTTAGCTCTGCATAGATCAGCTGACTGGAAGGGAATACTGTAGGAGGAAACATGATCCTCAGTGATAGAGAAGCAGCAATGTGTTTATTTATGTGGTGCTGATGTTCACGCTGCTTGTGGCACCGGAGCCGGGTAAATGTCATCCTGTCCATGTTCACTACTGTCTGTTTCCTCTGCATATCAGAGGAGATACATGGGTTCATGTCCAGTACAACTAAAAGGTGCTATGTTTGGCATTTTTAACATCTCCTTGTCAAGGTCATTGTAATGCTTTAAGCTGTGGTGGAATAATGTCAGCCTGGCTCACAGCAGTGGTATAGTTGGTTGGGATGTGCTAATGCACAATGGTAATGGTAAATGGTAAATGGTCAGTACTTGTATAGATCTTTTCTAGTCTTCCGACCACTCAAAGCTCTTTAACACTACATGACATCATTCACCCATTCACACCCTGATGGGAGGAGCTAAGGTGCCACCTGCCCATCACGAGTAGATAACATTCACACACATTCACACATACAGGTGCAATTTTGGGGTTAAGTGTCTTACCCAAAGACACGTCGACATGGACACGGGATAGAACCGATCCTCTGATTGAAGGACGACCCTGCTCACACTGTTGCCCCGACAATGTATTTGTATGATGTGGGAGCTCATTGTTCTACGATCGACTATTGAAATAATTACATATAAAATGATGGCAGTGAAGCAGCTGTCAAATTGACATTGTCCTTTTCACTGCATCCATGTTTGCTTTTTTTGGGAGGGGTGGTTGATTTTCTCACACCAAAGCTTACTCTTGTATATGGTTTAGAAACAATCTTAATACATCCGTCTACACATGAACATACCAGAAGTCAGATGAGTTTACACTCGCACATGATACATTACATCCTCCTTCCTAAATGCAATCTTCCAACCTATAATCAAAACTCAAAACCTGATTAAACCCCAACTAACTTATGACCAATATCAGACATGTAGATATCATTTTTCCAGGTGCAGGAAAAACTACTACTCTTGTATGGGCTAAACTATGTAGAAAGCATTCAGAATAAGACCTTTAAGTGCTAAATAGATGTGCAACATAGAAGTTTCAGTTATGATTGATAATTGATCATATAAAGTATTTAAAACTAGCTGCCCCTCGAGCAGCAACAACAGTAAAATGCTGCTTACACGTTGATGTATCAGTATTAACAAACTAATGTCATGTATAATACTACTTTTTTTATCTGCCACAGTGTGGTTAAGGTTTGATTAGGTTTAAGTACAGAAATGCTTGTTTCATTTCAGAAAAATCATCCTGATCATGTGTGAAAAGTGAATGACTGTTGGTAGAAAACAGGAAACAAACAGTGGTCTCTTATTTCCTGGTCACATGCTGTTGACCCATCCACATTGGAAATAGCTAATAAGTAATAACAATAAGTTAACTGACATGTTGCTTAAGGGTAAAGGAAAGAACCATTAAACTGTGAACACATGAAGACAGGATCAACACAAATGTCCTTGACAGTCCACACTGTCCATACTTTTGTTATGGGGAGAGGGGAGGAATCACATGACCTCCAGTCATGGAAGTACAAGTCTGTTCTGGAAGGCATATTGTAGTAGGCGTTTATATTTTTACACATTCATGCTCAGCCCCCTCAAACACCCACACGCATACCAACTAAAATCAGCCTTTCACCCACACATGGCCCGGGCACAGTGATCATGTCACAAAGGGAAGACAGTAGATATGCATGGCAGCTTGCAGTCAGAGAGTACTTCTCAAGTACGACTGTATGGGCTAATGTAATTTGTACTAATTAAAAATGTGTCATCAAATACTATAATAAATAAATAACTTTATTTATATTTTGTATTTAAGTAAATAAATAAGATAAATACTAATACTAGCGATCATAATTTAGACTGTATGTAGTCACCGTGACGTCACCCATTGATCTGTGGACTCCTAGTTTGAAGCCTCGAGTTTGGCATTTGGTCTCCATCTTGTTTTTTTGCAACCAGAACGGACATGAGAGGGTGAAAAGACAATTTTAAGCAAACAAAATGAAAATACACATGTTGTAAGATGAAAGCACAACTCTCAGACCATAATTTACTAAATGAACATCATGCTGTATTGAAGAAGGCTTGAAACTAGAGATTGAGACCATAAACTCATGTTTACAATGTTTACTGAGGGAATAAATCAAGAGAAGTAGTCGTTTTCTCTTAGACTTCTAAACAACCAGAGGAGTCGCCCCCTGGTGGTCAGGAGAGAGAATGCAGCTTTAACACATGAAGCTTTGACTTCTAAACAACTAGAGGAGTCGCCCCCTGGTGGTCAGGAGAGAGAATGTAAGAATACACTTCAGCATTGGCTTCACTTTTGAGAGCAGGAGGTTCATCTCTGTCACACACTTTGATGAACCAACCACCCACCTTGACTTCCTTCATAGGAGGTTTTGTGGCGCTATAATGACATCACACTATTCAATATGTCTGCCTTTCTCCTGACCAAAAAGAGTCATCATTTACATGGGTGAACAGGTATTTTAACAAATAAATGCTGTTTTAACCTGTTACCTGTTCCTGTACTGGAACTCTGGCTGTTTTGAAAGTGCAAGCTTTGCACATGCTCATTTTCTGCAAAAATACTATGCTTTTTATAGTGTGCAGATGCAGTGACATCTATGTTACAGCAGGACATTCTAATCAAACCATCCAAGGACAGCGAGGCTACATCTTATAGAATATGATGCATTAATTACACATTAATGCAGCATGATCATAATCAATAGCATAATTAATACTTCAACTTATGATACTTTAAAAACACTTTTCTGATAATGCTTTACCTACATCTTTACTTTTAAGTACGTTTTTGAATGCAGGATTTTACTTGTAGTGGAGTATTTTCACAGTGTCGGTGTTGGCTCCCAGCAGGGACCGACGGAGCAGCGAGGTGAAGCTCAGCTCCTGGCCAGAGGAGGAGATGCTCCTGCAGGGCACTGAGCTCTAGATCTTCATCCAGAGCGTTGATGTCTGGTCCAAGACTCCAGCAAAGCCGGATCTGGGTCTGTCCACGGAAGTGAAACCGGATCTGGGTCTGTCCACAGCAGTGAAACTGGATCTGGGTCTATCCACAGCAGTAAAGACGGATCTGGGTCTGTCCACGGAGGACTGGTCTCTGCTGGAGGCCCTGCTGGACTCTGAGCTGAAGGAGTTTCTGGTGAACCTGCATGATGTCATCTGGTTTCACCAGAATCCGCCCCAGTGGCACCGATGAGGGGCATTAAGAATAACTATATAGAAACAAACCATCTTCTCCCTGATGGTCTTATTTACAGATGTAGATCACAGAGAGGACCAGGATTAAAGTGAGACTGGTTCAGAACCAGCTAAAAGTTCCTCACAGTTACTTTAAGTAATGGATCTTCTTCCACTGCTGGGAATATGTCAACAAAACCTGTGTTTACATTTAACTGACACAAACCTCTGGTGACCATGTGAGACTTGTTGGTCGGACACAAAGGCGTAAATAGTGTGATGTTGATGTTGAGGCAGAGCCGCAAAACTTTGTAGGAAAAAGATCAAGTGTGGATGGAGAAATAAAAAAAGTTATCCTCTCCCCAACAGCTGTTTTCTTGTAACCTCAAAGCCTCTAAATAGACTAAAACTGTGATACAAAACTGAGATTCATAAAGCTTGGAGGTTGAAAAAAAAAGGTTTCTTGGTTCGTTTAGAGGACTATAATACCTACAACTAGGAATTCAGTGTCACTCCCACCAACTCAAATGCATGTTTATACTACAGCAGTCCTTGTTGTTCTCATTACAGGCTCTGTGCAGATGAAGAACCTATGGTAAATGGACCTGTACTTGTATAGATCTTTTCTAGTCTTCAAACCACTCAAAACCCTTTAACACTACATGACATCATTCACCCATTCACACACTGATGGCAGTGGCTTAGGTAGTAGCTAAAGTTCATACAACATTCACACACCGTAGACAAAGCTACGGGAGACATTAGGGGTTAAGCGTCTTGATCAAGGACACATCAACATATGTTAGTGGAACCGAGGATCGAACCACCAATTCTCTGATTGAAGGATGACCCTGCTCACCACTGAGCCACAGTGGTGGACTCTCCCCTATGAGTCCAAAGCTAAAGATTTCATATTAATCCTTCAGTCTCTGGACACAAGGAATGAAATAATCTGATATCAGTGAGATCATATGAGGAATATTTTACTGTGATCTCAGTAAAAGAGAAAACAAGCATAGAATACTATATGCTCAAGGGTTTGGACATCACAAAGCTCCTCAGCACATAGCAGAGAAACACAAACCTTCATTCCTCATTGGACTTTCAATGAAAAGGTTGGTGTTACATCTTTTTATCACCATTATGTCACCTGAAAAGATGAACCAAAATAAAGGAAATATATCCACTATGAGAAGGTATTGCCTGTGTAGCCACAGTGTGAAATGTATGTGTATGTATGTACGTATGTATGTACGTATGTATGTGTTGGGCTGAACAGTAAGGTAAGTGCACTATCTCTGGGAAACCCTTTGAGTGACAGAAGTAAGGAGGAAGCAGGGGAGGCTACTGAATGTCATGCTGCTGGTTAGCCTGTCCACCTGTTGACACTATGGAGGCCTGATCCCACACTGCTGAAAATAGAAGCGCTGCCTGGCTCACAGCTGGACCAACCTGACACTGTGTGCATCGGAAAGTCTGCATGTGTGCTTGCAGCAGGTGACACATTGCTCCTGTAAAAGTGCCGGTGGTAGGAAGAAAACCCTCAACACCTGTCAATCAAATTGGGTAAACATATAGTCAGACATCCATACCTTGAATATACGCTATGATGCCAAGTGTGAACTGCAGTCAACAACTGGATTCGGACATAATCTGAATGCGTTTGGAGGTGTGTTCTTAATCAAAGTTTAGTTTATCTTATGCCAGAAAACCTTGGAAATGTTCACCTAGACTGAGGCAATGCCGGATCGAGCAGGACCACCAGGGAGAAGAGTCCATGATGAATGCTATGGGAACATACTCATGGAGGACAAGGCCAAGTGAGCCAACTCCAGTCTGTGGGTGCCTTTACAGCACTGGTAAGGTAAGTACAGTGCTCCATTTAGACAAAAGTACAGTTGTTGGCATGCACATGCTGTTTGGGCAGTTTCCAAAGCTTCTTGGCTTGTAGACTTTCACTTCCCTCCCATCCCCTTGAAAAGCTGCCTCTCGTTACATTCAAAACAACACAGATAGGGCTGAGTTCATGGTTTGGGTACAGTGATGGAGTGTTCAGGCTGTAAGCAGCCAGTTACATAGCCTCCTAATGGCTGCATCCCACTGCCTCCCTTGATCTCTCACAAGAACTCTTTGCATGGTTTTGTCATCGCAACTTGATGAATCATACGAATTAGGCTTGAAGTTGAAAAATGCTAAATAAGGGCAGTCTATTTACTGTTAACATAGGTATGTATGTAAGCCTCTGCGTTTACCCATGACACCCTTCTCTGCACAGACTGTCAGGGATGTTTAGGTATATCTTTGAAGAACCGTAATTCACTATGGTCCTGGTTTTTCAATTAAATGTATTTGTGACTCCTCTGGTTGCAAAAAGAAGTCAGGTTGTATAGAAGTCTATGAGAAAATGACTCTACTTCTCTCTTGATTTATTCCCTCAGTAAACATTGTAAACATGAGTTTATGGTCTCAATCTCTAGTTTCAAGTCTTCTTCAATACAGCATGATGTTCATTTAGTAAATTATGGTCCATTTAGAGTCAAACAGACCATAAAGCAGGGGATGCATTAGGGCGGGGCTACAAGGTGATAGACAGTTCGCTGCTGCTACCAGATTCACTTCGTCACTCGTGTTTGGTTACCAGGTCAGTTTGGATGATTCCCTGAGTAGTTTGGAGAAGGGCAGTATAGTGACTGATTTCCGTGACTAGCCACTCGGCTGGGTGCGGGAGAAGATCCTGTACCTTACTCGCTTTTACAAAGAGATTCCAGGCCGTTCGTATCTTTGGGTGAGGTTCCCGTTTGATTACAGTTCACAACTGACAATACAACTTGATATCTATTAGTTTCCTGGTCTCCCTCTGGTGTGTCTTGTTTGCGGTAAAAACCGTGCGATCTCCCCGTCACCCATGCATCATTACATCTGTCAGTTGCACCTGTGCCCCAGATATAAACTACCTGCCACACTAACACACACTGCCACCCGTGGTCAACCTGAGATAGGCTCCACATTCAAACATATAATACACAGACATAACTAATGGCTCCTACAGGCAGATATTGGATTTTTCAGACGCCTTGTATTGATGCCATTAAAATTCAACTAACCACGAACCAGAAAAAACATGGCAGTACTCAAACGTTTTAATAAACAGCTCTTAACCTGACTGTTTTGAACGTATCTTACATCTGTGAAAAAACTCTAACCAGCAGTAGCCCTCCACAGTCGGGTTCAAGGCCCTTTTATGTTTAAAGGCTTCCTCAGCCATCGTATTCCTGTAACAAGTTCTTCTGCCTATAGAGGAGAGTAAAATCCCTCCAGGTCTACCTCTCAGTGCTCTGTCCATGATCCATGCCAGACACCAGCCCCAATGACATGACCCCAATACCTTCCTGTCTGTCTGGCCATTCAGCCAAGGTCCTCCTGATTTCTAATCCCTTAATCTGATCTCTGCTGGATTAACAGCAAACAGGCTAACAGAAGATGCTTTCAAAACCCTTCACAACCCTTTTTAGTGCATAGCTCTTTTATGATGATTTTAATGTTTGTAAAGTGTCTTTGAGAATTTTGAAAAGCACTATATAACTAAAATATATTATTATTGTTATTATTATTATTATTATTACAGCATGGTCTGCTAAACCCCAATTTATGAAGTTAGAATTTGCCTTTGTTTAATATTTCGTGTTTTTAACTTCAGACAGATATATATTGGAATTTAACATAAAAGTAACACTAACAGCATTACCATATTTAACTTGTCTTTTCTACAGTTACAGTGGATATAAAAAGTCTACACACATCATCACATTCAAACTCATGTTAAATAGTAGTCAGTACACACATAATTTAAAGTGACTGATTAATCCCAAATAAAGTTCAGCTGTTCTAGTAGGATTTTCATGACATTTTCTTAGTTGCATCTTACAGCAAAAGCCATGGAGAGAGCTTCCAAAGCATCAGAGGGATCTCATTGTTGAAAGGTATCAGTCAGGAGAAGGGTACAAAAGAATTTCCAAGGTATTAAATATACCATGGAACACAGTGAATACAGTCATCATCAAGTAGACAAATTATGGCACAGCAGTGACATCACCAAGAACTGGACGTTCCTCCAAGATTGATGAAAACATGAGAAGAAAACTGGTCGGGGAGGCTTCTAAGAGGCCTACAGCAACATTAAAGGAGTTGCAGGAAATTCTGGCTGCGTACTGGCTGCGTACTACATGTGACAACAATCTCCAGTATTCTTCATATGTTTGGGCTATGGGGTGGGGCTGGAAAGACGGAAGCCTTTTCTTTCCAAGAAAAACATCCAAGCCCGGCAAAAATGTTTATATCCCATAAACTCATGTGCTGTAATAAAACTCATGTGCTGTAATAAAACAGCAGAGTCAGTCAGTGCTGAGTGCTGTAATAAAATCAAGTATTTCAACAAAGTATTAGTTTAAGGGTGTGTGTATTTATGCAACCAGGTTATTGTAAGTTTTATATTTTTCCCCTTAAAAGATTTCAGTTTGTTTTTCAATTGAATTGTTCACATTAAAAATCACATTAAAAAGGTGGAAAAAGTTCAGACATGATTTATCTTTGTCTCATGTTTTTTACATCCCAAACACCTGGCATTTTAACAGGGGTGTGTAGACGTTTTATATCCACTGTAAATAAGTGTTTTGAATTTAGTCAATTCAGAGTCATTAATACGTTGACTTCATGAGCCACAATGGATTTTTTTCAAACAGACTTACTACTTAATACTTTTTTGGTATTTAGAATTTAAAGCAAAAGACAATTTGGGAACTACGCCTATTCCCTTTCTTTTCAATAGTTATATGATATCTCATATCATGTGTTTTTAGCCACAGACATATTATCCACCTCATGAAGTTCAAATGGCTTATTATACTGCTGGAGTGTGAGCAAAGAGTTGCCTATTTACACATCCAGCAGACACATTATCATTCATTTGCAGTCGTGTTTGTTGCCACCTTTTGGATGTCCAATATTCACTTTCCTATCTGCTCTGGTTTGTTCTTGATCCACTTCTGAGAAAATTATATCTTTCTTTAGCTACCTAGTGCTGGCGCCAATAAACAGTTCCTGCACTGAACGACCCTTTAACCCTCTGGGGTCTAAGGGCATTTTCCCGATTTTTACATATTTTCTTAAATTCACCTTTAAAGGTACTTGCATATGAGACATACCCATGTGTTGTATATGATAATTTGCAGAACAATCTCAGCTATCTATAAAATGAGGCACCAATTGTCCTAAGGCACTGTGTAAAGAGATAATTTGGCCATAAAGCTGAAAAATTGAAGTCCGATTTTTTTAATTCAAAAACATTACAACAGTTTTTGTTTTCAAACAAAATATTAAATATATCGCTGAAAGTACGTCGCTAACTGTAAACTTTCTCTTCGTACTTCCTCTCTTCTCTCTGAGCTCTCGGATGCAGACTGAAATGAAAACTGCAGTGTTTCTGTAGCGTGATGGGTAGGTCCTTAGCGATTTACTGAGTGTCCATTGGTTAGTTTAATACAAAATGTAGACGAACACACGAATCCACAAATGACGGTGAGAGGTGGAGGTTAACTCCCACGAATCACACGACACATCCAAGCTCCTAGCTCACTGTGTGAGTCACGTACGATCTCGTGGGAACCCGGACATGGAAGTGGAGAGTCTACGATTCCGACAACATCTCAATAATATTTCTGTGCCTTATTGTTGCGGAGCAATTCATTTAAACATCGAGTAAACACCGCGAAAACGCATCGGCGGGTCCGTCGACCCCAGAGAGTTAAACCATTCACTTTGTTTTTACATTTCTGTAAATTCTTTACATTCTGTACTGATAAAACACATACAACCATTAGGGCTGTTTGTAAATGTTGAACAGAGCCAGGCTGGGTGTTTCCCACTGATTCTAGTCTTTTTGCTAAGCTAGGCTAACCATGCCTCAACTCCAGCTCTGTACTTAACACACAAACATGAGGCTGATATCCAGCTGAACATCTCACTCAGAGAAACACAAAGCATATTGAGCTAAATGTTTAACTATTCCTTTAACTAAGGGAATGCTAGATTATGCTATTAAATCTCTGTAACTATAATGAATATCTTTCTGTATTACAATATATCACTCAAGCTTTAGGTTAGGCTGGATGTAGTCCATATGAAGGTAACAGCAGAGTGTTTTCAGGTCTGGACAGAGGTGTTAAAATGAGCTCTCTCCTCCCTTCAGAGTCCTCCCTCCCCAGCTCTGCCACATATGCTGAAATGAGTGGGAAGGAGAGGGCGCACAGTGCCTGGCTCTCTGCACACAGCCCAGAACAACAGCATGTCAGTGGGAGTGTATGAATGTGTGTCTATGTACATACATTAATTACACCCAAATACATGTACTGTAGTTTGCAGCTTCGCAGTTTAAAACATGTTCATTTCTGCGTTTTAAATGTGATTCCTTGAGAGCTTGAAAATATGACGAGTAGTGACTTTGTAGCCTTAGCTGCTGTTTGTGTGTGTCTATCCGTGTCAGTAAAAGTAATGTTAGTTAAAGCCAGACCTCTGCTAAGAGGCTGCAAGCAGCCGACAGCTTTAAGGAATTAAAAGATTGGCTCATTTTAGCTCCTGTAACAACAAGTTATCTCTGCATAACTACAACTCAGTGGTAATCTCTGGACATTGTAATCTCCATCTGACAAGAGCATCTACCCTTGAAAGTCCTCAGCTTCAAATAGACAGAAAATAGCAAATAGCACACAGTAGCAGCGCTACAGAGGTCTACTCACCGGGTGAGTGCTGTGTGCGTCCTCGAGCAGGTGAGAGCAGACCGTGTGAGGAAGGTAGAGCTCACTCTCGCAGCCTTTACAACATTACTGAGCCTGAGGTTGTGTCGGGAAATTATGTAGGCTGAGAGATTCCGACTGACTGGGAAGACTCTCCTCCCTCTCCCTCTCCCTCTCTTTATCTGCTCCCTGTGAGTCTGTCACAGAGCCAATCATGTGCCTGAAATACCTCTGCCGAACAAATCTTGCACAACACACACACAGACATTCAATATGTATATGGATGCACAAACTATACATAAATGTAAAGTACAAACCTACAAACAATGTGTTCAACTTCTTTACATATCAGTGTTCACATTAGTGTCCACAGTGTGCATGGCATGGACACTGCCCCTCAGTCCACTGTGGGACTTCTTGAGGGTACTATATAGAGCATACATTTTTCACTCAGAATGTATGCACAAATTCAGAGAGTAAATATAGTGCACTAAATAGTAAATGGGGAGGGTTTTCGGACTTTCAACAATGTGTTAGTTTCAAAACTTCAGTGAATTCCTCGTGTCAATTGATTTGAATGACAGGAAAGCGTCTCTCTCCCTGGTCTGCTCCAGCGCTGTCCGGATGACATGCATAAAGTCTCTGGCCCCGCCTGCTCCGTCCCCTCGGCCCACAGACGTTAGATTGGGATGACGTCACGCACATGAACAGAACATTTCTAGGCCCAAGGAACATTTCACAAAAGTGAAACTTTTATGGTTTAAATACTTTTGCACATCAAGCTGTCCTGTCAACAGTCTATGGGGAAAATGCTCTTTTGACCTCAGGGGATTTTCTTGTTACAATATCACAGTTGTCCTCTGGAGCTAATTTTCCATACGCTAAGCCCTGCTGCTACTCTGTCAAACTGTCAGAGCTATATTACAATGGAGCCCACACTGTCACTAACTGCACTCCCTGAAGAAATATTATCTCGTTGTTGAAAAAATGAAAACGTGATCTAGAGAGAGGCAGAAGTAAGGTTCAACATCATGCGTCTGAAGGTGAAACCTATTTCTCACCTCTAACGAGTATCACTATTACAACCATGACGTGCTCCAAATCCACTAAACCAGGAAATGAAGACAATCTGATGCACAAGAGTCCATGGAGCAGAGCGGGTTGGTGACGGTCAGAGCTGGCTGATGTTTCACTCTGATTGGCCAGTCTGTGTTTGAGGTGTGGAACCTGTGAGTCCTGTCTTGCTCTCATAATACTTACACGGTGCTGTATTTAGGGTAGTAGAGGGGTGTATATGGGATTGAGTCACAATAAACTACAATGTATTCATAGTAATGAAAGAACATGTCCTTATCTTTGACTGTAATGCATGGTAGTCTTTGGCTTGTCAATAGTATTTTTTCCATTTTTCCACCCATCAGAAGGTAGTGGAGTAAATACTACAGTGACTGCGTCTATCTCTTTGACCTCTTTGAAATAGTACATAAGAATCTTACCATACATTCCACGATTATCTGGTTATAAGTAGTATTTGACACTGCTCATTTGTTTCTACAGAGCCATAAATTATCTGAAGAGCATATACAAATGTGTCTGGTGGCAATAAATGTGCGCATGCACAATACAAACAAAACAATGGTCCTCTTGAAAGAAATATTGCTCCATAGCACTATAAATAATTGAAAACAGGGAACCTTTAAGTCAGCTTTAAATGGCTTGTACATACTGTATTTCTCTTTTTTAGGATGCTAGATCTTCATAATCGTGGTACAAATAGACCCAAAGGTATCAGTACATAACCATGTTTTGTTTTTTAAAGACTGTAAATGAACAGTTAAGTCTGCAGCACCCGGCCAGTCTCTATCTGAATATGCCTGCGTGTGTGCAGCTGTTCATGCCCATGATGGACATGCACAGACACCAGTGCTGACCCACAATTAGTGTACCACTCTGCCATATTTATAGCTTCAAAGAGTGAGCAGTGAATGGATGAGCATGTATGTATGTCACAATGTTAGGCACTCGCTATGAGCTGTCAGGCTGTCACACAGCCATACATGTTATGCAGAAGCAATAAGTCTGATACAACTTTATTGTTAGAAAATGGTGGTTTATTCTTGAGTTCCTTTTGAAGTACTGCTCTACCTAAAAGCTTTAATTGGAGAGGTTGCTGTTGCCATAGCAACATTACCCACTGAAAGTGTGTACATGCTTGGTAGACAGAGATCTGCTTTTCAGCAGTGTGTCCTCAGTAAAGCAGATGCCTGCATACATTTAACAACATTTACTGTCACTGTTGAAAACTGTTGAAATAAGATCCCTGCCCTGGATTCTAATTAGTCCATTTGGGATTTTCTGATGTAAAGTTGATAGCACCATCTATACAATCAACTAAGGTGAGATCCCACAATTATCTTATTAGCTTTGTAATCAGAGAACAGCATTTGTGAGCTACAGGATACTGGAGACCTTTTATTGCATAATAGACAGTGTGTCAGGCAGTTGAGTTTGAAAAAACAGAAAACTCAGGTCAAGGACTTGATGACTCAGGACATCTTCAGAGTGACTTAAGCACAGAATTTTTTTTTTGAATGGGGCTTCTCTGTTAATGCACCAGACGTGCCAATTCGGAAAATGTTGACTTCAATATCTCAGCCGCCATGTCTTTACATTTATTTGACATAAACCAACAACAAAGAGAAGGGCACTTCTTTATTGCATGGATTGTGCTACCTTACAATGAACAAGACTCAATAGGTTGTCATGTTTTTTTGTCATTCCAAGTGCACAGAACTACAGTGATTCCAGTGATGCAAAACAAAACTACACATACTGTATACTCTACATCAGGGGTGTCAAACGAATTTTCACCCTGGGCCACATCAGCATTATGGTTGCCCCAAAGCGCCGGTTGTAACTGTAAAAATTTATAAATGTAACAACTCCCTAACATATTGTTAAATGACTGTCTCTGCATTTGATTATTGTTTATTCAAGTGTACATGCATTTATATAAATGTAAAAATGTATGTAAGCAAGAAACCCACATTACTCTATCAAAGATCAAACTTTTAAAGAAAATAACAAAGACAAATATCATCAAACACACGTTATTACATTAACTTTGTGCAAAGCTTTTTTTGTCACAGTTGAGAGTGACATAACTGTGGTACAACAAATAATTGTGAGCTGCTAAAAACATGTGTGACAGATGTGGTCTGGGGCTCACCTGCTCACATAGCTTTACATGGCTAAATTACATACAAGGTCAACGATAGACTCGAATGGATGCGAATAATGCGAATTTCCGCCGAGCAACGCAAAAAATTTGCATGATGCTGTGTCTTTAAAGCCAATCAGCGTTGAGAAGCTCCGCCTGTCATCACTGACGTCATGCCGTTGTTGAATCAGAAACTATGGAGGAGAAGTTGATAGACTGGAAGTGGTTGTCCTCCAGACGCAGTTCCTAGAGAAGCTGTGTGCAGCTACGGATAATATTATATATTATATATACACATGTAATATATAATAATATGAATATTATGAACCCAGACACGAGGGCGTCTGATGTGCCCACGTTTGTGGGACTTCCACAACATTTACAAAGCAGAACAAGTGGTTATTTCTTCTATGGTGGATGGCAGAAATTAACTATTTACACGAAGATAAACCACACCCCCTCTCTGCCGCGTCTAGCGCAAGTCAAGCGAATGAAGCGAAATAACCACAAATAGTCCGGCGAGTAAACTCACGTGAGTAAAGCGGCGTGAGTAAAGCGGCGTGAGTAAAGCGGTCGTGAGTAAAGCGGCGCGAGTAAAGCGGCGCGAATATTCGCAACGCTTTTGGTGTGAACGCAGCATAACGGTAGGTAGGATGCCATTCACAAAATCGACATGCAGTGTGGGAGATGTAGTTTATGGTCACTGTACATTACTCAGTGTGTCACATGGTTAGCCATTCCTCTGCCTCCCTTAAAAATAACGGTACATGTAATAAGTGTAGTTTTTTTTCTAGGTTGGAGGCGAGGCTCAGTGAGTTAGAGGCACGGCTCCGCACCATGGAAGCTCAGTCGTTAGCTACTGTAGAGACTGTGTCTGCCCCACGGCCACTTAAAGTAACCACAAGAGTTATCCAAAATAACCTCATTAAAGTTAACCAACTACCAACTGTTGTGTTGGTGGTGCAACAAAATAGGATAATTAAATGTGGACTCTTAAATATCAGATCTCTGTCATCTACAGCTGTATTAGTAAATTATTTAATATCAGACAATCATATTGATTTATTCTGTCTTACTGAAACCTGGCTGTGTCATAAAGAATATGTCAGCCTAAATTAATTAACTCCTCCAAGTCACATTAATACTCACATTCCTCGAGGCACCGGCCGAGGAGGTGGAGTAGCAGCCATCTTTGACTCAAGCCTACTAATAAACCCTAAACCTAAATTAAACTACAACTCATTTGAAAGCCTTGTTCATAGTCTTTCACATCCATCCTGGAAAACAATACAGCCAATTATTTTTGTTATAGTGTATCGGGCCCCAGGTCCGTATTCTGAATTTCTATCTGAATTTTCAGAGTTTTTATCAAGTTTAGTCCTTAAAACCAATAAAGTTATTTATTGTAGGTGATTTTAATATTCATGTAAATGTCAATAATGATAGCCTTAGTACTGCGCAAAAAACCTGCAAATTAAATCACCCATCACGAAAGCTTGAAAGGATATGGCGTTCCACCAATTTAGAAGAATCTGGGTTAGTTTGGCGGGATAGTCTTAAAACATATAAGAAGGCCCTCCGTAATGCCAGAGCAGCCTATTACTCATCAATAATAGAGAAAAATAAGAACAACCCAAGGTTTCTCTTCAGCACTGTAGCCAGGCTGACTGAGAGTCACAGCTCTGTTGAGCCGTGTATTCATATAGACCTCAGTAGTAATCACTTCTTGAAATTTAAATGGCTTTTCTCCTAGCGACCTTGACCAATTATC
The DNA here is from genome assembly GCA_016806645.1 of Ophiodon elongatus. Taxonomy (NCBI): domain Eukaryota; kingdom Metazoa; phylum Chordata; class Actinopteri; order Perciformes; family Hexagrammidae; genus Ophiodon; species Ophiodon elongatus. The sequence continues at coordinate 49,132 of JACSYO010000016.1, read as the reverse complement.
TTCAACAATTTCTACTTCTAAACCTTCTACCTGTCTCTTAGACCCCATCCCGACAAGGCTGCTTAAATAAGTTTGACCTTGAATTAGCAGCTCTCTACTAGATATTATCAATCTGTCTTTACTAACAGCCAATGTACCACAGTCTTTTAAAGTAGCGGTGATTAAAAGTCTTCTTAAGAAGCCCATTCTTGATCCAGAGGCTAACTATAGACCGATCTCTAACCTTCCCTTCCTCTCTAAAATCCTTGAGAAAGTAGTCGCAAATCAGTTGTGTGACTTTCTACGGAACAATTGTTTATATGAGAATTTTCAGTCCGGATTTAGAAAACACCACAGCACAGAGACAGCACTGGTGGACATTACTAATGACCTTCTAATTCCATCAGATAAAGGACTTGTCCTTGTCTTGTTAGACCTTAGTGCTGCATTTGATACCATTGATCAATACATCCTATTACAGAGACTAGAACATTTGATTGGCATTAAAGGAACCACACTAAGCTGGTTTAGATCCTATTTATCAGATCGATCTCAATTTGTATATGTGATGACCACCAACGTCAGTCATGGAGTTCCACAAGGTTCTGTACTTGGACCAATTTTATTCACCTTGCATATGTTTCCTTTGGGCAATATTATCAGAAAACACTCCATAAACGTTCATTGTTATGCAGATGATACTCAACTATATCTATAGATCAAGCAACACGAAACCAACCTGCTTACTAAACTTCAAGCTGTTACGGTACAAACCGGAACCCAAAAGCACGACAACGAGACAGAGGTACAAGGATAGTTCTGTTTACTAGGTATACAGGCAGGGTCAAAACCGGGAGATCAGTCACTGAGGCAAACAAATCTAAAAAGGGGCAGGCAGAAGATCAAAGGTCAAGGCGGGCGGGCAGGCAGGCAGGGTTGGACCAGGCAGATCAGATACATAAACTAGAGTAACGCTGGAGAGCTTGGCAGAATCACACAAGACAATCTGGCAGTGAACAGGTGCGATTGGAGGGCTTAACTAGTGAGGGACTGATGAGGGAATGTGCTGCAGGTGAGGTGGGCGTGGAGGACCAGGTGAGGGGAATGAGGTGTGGTGGAATGTGTGACACAAGCATGTCTTAAATACATAAAAACATGGATGACCTGCAACTTCCTGATGTTAAACAAAACTGAAGTTATTTTACTAGACCCAGAACACCTCTGAAATCAATTATCTTTTGATATAGTTTCTCTTGATGGCATTGCCCTGGCATCCAGCACCTCCGTAAAGAATCTCGGAGTTCTCTTTGATCAGGACTTGTCCTTTAACTCTAACGTAAAATAAATCTCAAGGACTGCCTTTTTTCACCTCCGGAACATAATAAAATCAGGCACATCCTGTCTTATTTTGGGTAGTTGTAACTTTTTCATCATGCTACTACTCTCATTATATGAATCATTTCTGTCATATGCATTGAATGTGTTGTAACTCTGTTATGCTGTTCATTCTGTACACATCAGATCTATTGTACTTCTGTCCTGATAGAGGATCCTCCTCTGTTGCTCTCCCGAAGGTTTCTTCCCTTTTTCTCCCCGCTAAAAGTTTTTTTTGGGGGAAGTTTTTCCTGAACCGATGAGAGGTCCTGGGACAGAGGATGTCGTATGTGTACAGATTGTAAAGCCCTCTGAGGAGAATTTGTAATTTGTGATTGTGGGCTATACAAAATAAATTTAATTGAATTGAATGGAGGGTGTCTAGGGGCCAGGCAACCGTGTCTCAGTGGTGAGCAGGGTCGTCCTTCAATCAGAGGAATCGGCGGTTCGATCCCCGGCTCCACTAGTCCATGTTGATGTGTCCTTGGGCAAGACACTTAACTCCAAAGTGCTCCCGTAGCTGTTCCTACAGTGTATGAATGATGTATATATGTTAGCTACTCCTGATGGGCAGGTGGCACCTTAGCCAGTGTGTGAATGGGTGTGAATGATGTCATGTAGTGTTAAAGCGCTTTGACTGGTTGGAAGACTAGAAAAGATATATCCAAGTACAGGTCCATTTACCATTTAATTCACTGTGCTCCCTTAGGACCTGCCCCGGTCCTACAAACTAGACAGTTTAATATTCTATAATAATGGCAAATGTTTTTAATGTCTTTACACACTTTATAGGTGTTAAAAAATGAATGTGTGTGTTCAGGGATGCATGAAGCTCGGGGTGAGAGGAGAACAATATGAAAGGATGAAGGTTAGAGTAACAACTATATTTCACCTGCGTATGAGGTTAAGGTAAAACACCTTTCATTAGAATGAGCTGTGGTGTCCTACATTTTGCAGGGACTTGGAATGCTGGATCCTTGAGTTACGGTGGCTGGTGCACAGATTCTGACGGACGGAAAGGAGGTGTGTGTCAAGTTTATGCATTATTCACCATTAACAGAGTTTAAACTTGAAGTTACGCTGCGGTTCCTTGTGTGTAAATGATTACAGCGTCTCTCAGCTGCTGCTATTAACCAGAATGTTCATTTTTAGGCCCCGACTCACAATATAACTGTGATCTTTACATTTCTAACACACAGGTCGAGTTGATGGGATTACATTTCACAGGAGTTGTACCTTGAAAGATTACATGTGACCACAAAATGTATGGATAACATTAAGTTTGAATGCAGCTTGAACTTCGCTGTAGCTGTGAGGAAAGTGAAATTGCCTGCGATCTGTCAGTGGATGTATATTTTTTTTGTTAAAGCAAGTTGCCGTTTTCAAAGTCATTCTTTTAAGCTGGGTCGGACTCTATATTGTGTTCAGAGGCTGCTTGTGCGTACTGACCAGTGGCAGCTGGCCAATAGAGGGCCATGGGGCCTGGCCACACCTTGAGCCAAAAAAAAAGAAGATAATTATAATAATAATAATAAATTATACAAATTGTCAACATTTTTGTTTTTGAAATATGGAATACACCCAGTAATATTTCTAAAATAGGATATCTGCGCAAAATATATGCTTTTCATGCACGTCCTCTCCGCCTGTCTGCATGTCTCAACTGCGCTTGGGCCAAATCGATTTGGCCCAAAAGAGCCGGGTCTAACAAGCAGTTTAGCCAATTACTGATTAAAGATATAAATGAGACCCAAATAAAAAAATAGACCCAAGCTGCGCGTTCTCGTCAGGGCTAGTCTCGCGAGGCGCCATTTTAACGACATGACAATGACGAGCACGAGCACTACTCTTCCAAGAAGACCCGACCCTAAAGGTGCGTTCACACCAAAAGCCTTGCGAATATTTGCAACGTTTTTTCGCTTGAGTTTACTCGCCGGACTATTTGTGGTTATTTCGCGTCATTCGCTTTTTCGCGCTAGACGCGCCGCTGGAGAGAGGGCGTGGCTTATCTCCGTGGAAGTAGTTCATTTTCGCCATCACCATGGAAGAAATAACCACTATTTATGCTTTGTACATGTTGTGGAAGTCCCACAAGAAACATGTCTGTCAGAAAAACATGCAATGTTTCCTCACCACACTGATTGGGTGTTTCCCCAACAAACAAGGTTCATAGGGGCATCTTAATATATAAACATGTTCTATTAGATTATATATATATGTATATATGTGTGATTTATATTATAATATATTTATATTTTATCATAATATATTTATATTTTATTATAATATATTTGATATTTATATTATATGATATTTATATTATATGGTATTTATATATCATAATATACTGAATATTATTATATGATATATATATATGTATATATATATATATATATATATATATATATATATTAATATACTGAATTGTATGAATAAGATGTCCTTATTATGTCAAAGTGTTGGAATAAATGTTAAATATTTAACTGCAAAGTAGTAATGCGTGTTTGATACCTTTTTTTGCATTGAATCATACTGGGAGGTTTGCTGAAATTGATTGGATGGCCCTACCAAAAACAAAATTCCACCAGCCGCAACTAATACTGACCTGCACTGTGTTCGGCTGTGACTCCGCTGCTACAGCTGACTGTGGACACTATAGTGATACCTATATGTTGCATGTTTTAAAACGTCCGTGTGCATTGTCCTTATAAATAAAGACACAAAATTATATCATGTTTCCATCATTTTCTTTGTTCACTTCATGGAAACCACAAGGTCCACTCATTAGCTAGCTTTCAAGCGTGTCATGATCTTCTCATAAATGGATACTGGATTGGGATTGAAAGCTTTCAGCTCTTGATCTGCTCAAACTGATCTTCTTGTGAACATGACCAACACAACCCAATCTAAAGACAATTCAGTCATTCATAGGACAGTCCTCTTCATCATTTCATCATTACACTTCTTGTCATCATCAACATACCAATACTACTTTGGTGCAGTTCGGTACTGTTTCCATGGCAACCACTGAAGTGAAGTGGAATGTTTTAGCTGCTTCAGTCTAAAGATAGAGCCCTTATGAACACATCCTCAGTAATCATTTGAACAAAGACAGAGGAAGAGTGCCTACACCAGAGAATGAATGACATGGATGTAGCACACTAAATATATGATCATCATCATGGGCTGTAATGGCAGATTAGAGAGCCAGTAGCTCAGGCAGGTTCCACACTAAGCTGTCTGAATCATGTTTTACATGATGATCCAGATCTGCCTCTGGTCTTTACCTCACTGGATGCACAACATATTTGTATTGCCATTATGTAAATGGCTGCAGCGTTCTGCTGCCATTCATGTAGACTACTGTACAGGTCTTCTGACTGTGGATATCCAGTGAAATCTTGGACCCATGTGTGCATACCAATTTACAAGTTAGTTTTCTCCACTTCATTTAGTTAATACAAGTGAATGTGATTTCCACCACAAGTGATATTGAGCTTCTCACCCACAAACAGTGTTGACAGAGCGGACAGGGTTTACCTGAGACCCGAGAGTATAGGGAGTACGCCTCCATGTCGATGCCATGAGTCCAGATAGTGGTATCAGCTCAGCTGTAACTGCAGTATGAGAGAACTGCAGAGCAGCAGCAATTAGCTAGCTAATGGGACATGCTTAAAGGGACTCACATGCACTAACATGCATTCACTGCCTGCCCTGCTACATAAACACAGCACAGAGAAATCCAGATTATAACACACACACACACACACACACACAGAGGGAGAGAGACCGTACTTCACAAAATCTTTACAGAGCAAATAGTATATTAATGCTCAGAATATAAGACCTGCAATATTGTAAATAGAATAGCACATTTGTCATGTGTTTCCTTACAATCCAATCTGTCAAATCCAATCATTTTACACTAAAACTGATTATAGATTACGTGTGTATGTGAATTATACAAAGGGGTGGAAGTAACAAATTACATTTAGGCCTAATCCCAATACACCCCTTGCCTCTCCCAATTAGCTCACACTTATGGGTAGAGTTAGGGATTTTCTACTGTTGCAACTGCCCAGGCAAAGCATGTTTACACTTTGGGTGCATCCGGCTGTATGGACCAAAGCGCCTCTCTGAAATCTGAGGGTTCTCTCTGTGGCCCAGGATCCCAGTGTCACGCGACAGTTGTTCCATCAACCAATGGCCTACCCTTTCCCAGGCCTGCCCCTCCACACTCACACAAAAGGCATGGGTCTCAGTGAAGAACAAATATCAGAGGGGTAAACACTCCTCCCACTCATTACTGCAGCCAGATAACAGGTCCACTGCTTCAGAGGAGCTGGGCTATCAGCTTCTCCTGTTCCGTTGGAAAACCGGTTACCTATTGTGCAAAATGCGCTTTGTCATAGCTTTTAAACACAAACATGTGTCCTCAGTGTCTCTACAGACCCACAGAGTGTCAGAAAAGAGAGTGTCTCTCTTTTTCCGCCTCTCTAAAACCTGTGTAAAAAAGAGCTGATCAAAATAGGGTCCTGTCTCTAAGTAAAAAGAGGTCCTAAGCCATTTAGGAGTTTCATGGTGAACCACCCACGGAGCTCCGCAGAACCCACTGCTGTCTGGTGCAGATGCTAACCTTCTGGACATGACTCTTGCCTCTCAGCTGGGGATCGGGCAGGTGGTCCTGGAGAAACCTATCCACGCCACGGCTTTAGACGACCACCTCCTCTGCAGGGTTACCCACCAATCCACTCCTCTTTGTATGGCTATGTCAGGTAATCACAGTGAAATACTCACCTTTCATCTCATTCATGCTCCTCAACATCCTGTCATACTGGGCTATCCTTGGATTAGGAGACACAACCCTCACATGACTGGGCTACAAGAACTGTTTTACAATGGACTGTTCATTGCCATGCGGTCTGTCTAAAACCTGTCCCATCATCTGCTCCTAGTCTGTCTGTCTCTCCTGAGTCCCCAGATCTCACTGGTGTTCCCAAGGACTATCATGACCTAAGGGAGGTGTGGTGGCGGGGTGTGGTTGGGCTCAGCTGCAGATGGAACTGAGTGGGGGAGTGGTTCAGGGAACGGTGCCGGGAGAGGTCTAATCAGCCTCAGCTGCAGGCAATCGGGAATTGTGTGTCTCCCCTTTTAAAAAACTGTAGGAACAACGGAGGATGTGGTGGAGCGAGAGAGTGGACGAAGCCGGAATCGTCACGAGAGCACACGGCCAGACAGCCGCAACAGGATCCGCTTACAATAAACGCATTGAGAACCCCGATCTGAGTGTGTGACCTTCCTTGTGCTGCCCGAGACTCCCGGTAGTGACAGAGACTTGTTACAGGAGGTTTTCATCAAGACCCAGGCCACTTCATTACCACCTCATCGCCCGTATGACTGTGCAATCGACCTCCTCCCGGGTACATCTCCCCCCAGGGGTAGACTTCTTTTCCCTATCGTCTCCTGAGACTAAAACCATAGAAAAATATATTAATGACTCCTTGGCTGCTGGTCTCATTATACCATCTTCATCCCCTGCTGGAGTTGGCTTCTTCTTTGTCAGCAAGAAGGACAAATCCCTGCGCCCTTGCATCGATTACAGAGGACTTAATAACATCACCGTAAAAACAGGTACCGTCTTCCACTTATTTTCTCTGCTTTTGAGTTGGGTAATATCCAGATGGACTCTGCTAAGAGAAGAGCAGTTGCGGACTGGCCTCCACCTTCCACACGCAAGGAACTCCAAGGCTTTCTGGGCTTCGCCAACTTCTAATGACGGTTTATCCGTAACTACAGTTCCACGGCTGCCCCGCTCACCGCTCTCACCTCCCAGCATGTGCCCTTCAGGTGGACCTTCACGTAGGCAGGGGCCTTTGGTGAGTTAAAGTCACGCTTTACGTCTGCTCCCATCCTCATATTCCCAGATCCGGCCTGCCAGATCATTGTGGAGGTGGACGCCTCGACACCGGGCTTGGGGCTGTTCTTTCGCAGCGGGCTGCTAAGGATCAGAAAGTTCAACCATGTGCCTTCTTCTCCCTGAAACTGTCCCTGCGGAGAGGAATTATGACATTGCTTTAAGCTAAGCTTTGCTAAACATTTTCCAGACCTATAGTACCTCTGTCCTGGACATGCTAAGGTGAAAATATTCTCAGTTTTGCAGCCAGAGCTCCCAAAATGTTGAGATTTCGGGTAATGACATAGTTCCACATCAACAAATCAAAATTCCATTCCATTACAAGAACATCTCAATTCAGCCACAAACTTTTCTTTTGTACTGGGAAAAACTAAATCTGGTCACATCAACAATACTCATTACCGACCATACTTCAGATGTAATGATTGCTGTGAGACAACATTGTGCTTGTGTTCTGTAAAGCATTTAGTAAACCACAAAAGTTATATAAGAAACAGCAATAAGACTAAATTAACAAGAAGGGATGACTTCACTCGCCAACTGCACCTCCCCTGCCACATGACCACGCCACATTCTTCACTGTGTATCTAATGAATGGAAATGTATGGAGCATCTGGCATCAGTGGGCCTAATGTAAGCTGGCTGTCTATCTGAAGAGGCCTTCATAACAGATCCACAGCCTCTCACCCACACACATTCTGTCCTGGAGGAATTATGTGTGCAGCTATGGACCACAACAAAGCAAAGAAGATATTACATGAGAAATACACACAGAGCATGGCCAGGAGTCATTTGGCTGGAAAATTAAAACAATTAAAATCTTTGAAACAAGGATACTACGTAGTTTAATTTCAATTTCAATTTTTCCAATTTATTTTGTATCGCCCAAAATCACAAATTACAAATTTGCCTGAGAGGGCTTTACAATCTGTACACATACGACATCCTGTGTCCCGGGACCTCACATCGGTTCAGGAAAAACTCCCCGAAAAAAACATTTAACGGGGAGAAAAAGGGAAGAAACCTTCAGGTGAGCAACAGAGGAGGATCCTCTATCAGGATGGACAGAAGTACAATAGATGTCATGTGTACAGAATGAACAGCATAACAGAGTTACAACACATTCAATTCACATGACAGAAATGATTCATGTAAAAAAAAACAGCATAGTAGTAGAATAGTAATCAAAACACTGATTACTATAGTAGAGCTTAGTAGAATAGTAATGACAATAGAAGCATAGTAGAATAGTAGAGCATAATAGAATAGTAATGATAATAGAAGCATTAATGGTATTGACCATACTAATTGTAATGCAACTAGAATTAATGATAATAGCAGTAGGTGTCAGGCAGGACCACAGCAGGATGCAGGACTAGGATCCAAACGCAACCACGATCTTGATAAGACTCTAGGAACCACAAGTAGCCTCGCATTCAGTGAGCATAGCTGTCTAGTGGGGTAATATGGTACTATGAGCTGTCTAGTGGGGTAATATGGTACTCTAAGCTCTCTAGTGGGGTAATATGGTACTATGAGCTCTCTAGTGAGGTAATATGGTACTATAAGCTCTCTAGTGGGGTAATATGGTACTATGAGATCCTTAAGATATGATGGTGCCTCACTAATTAAGGCTTTGTAGGTGAGAAGAAGGATTTTAAATTTGATTCTGGATTTTACAGGGAGCCAGTTCAGAGAAGCTAATATGGGAGTAATATGATCTCTTTTCTTAGTTTTTCTTAGTACATGAGCTGCAGCATTCTGGATCAACTGGAGAGATTTAAGAGACTTATTAAAGCAGCCTGATAATATGGAATTGCAGTAGTCTAGTTTAGAAGTAACAAATGTGTGAACTAATTTTTCTGCATCACTTTGAGACAGGATGTGTCTAATTTTTTAAATGTTACGTAGGTGAAAAAAGGCAGTCCTTGAGATTTATTTTACATGAAAGTTAAAGGTCAAGTTCTGATTAAAGATAACTGAGATTCTTTACGGTGGTGTTGGATGCCAGGAGAATGCCATCAAGAGAAACTATATCATCAGATAAGTGATTTCGGAGGTGTTCTTGGCCTAGTAGAATAACTTCAGTTTTGTCCGAGTTTAACATAAGGAAGTTGCAGGTCATCCATATTTTTATATCTTTAAGACATGCCTGAAGTTTAGCAACCTGGTTAGTTTCATCTGGATTGATCGATATATATAATTGAGTATCATCTGCATAACAATGAAAGTCTATGTAGTGTTTTCTGATGATATTGCCCAAAGGAAGCATATATAAGGTGAATAAGATTGGTCCAAGCACAGAACCTTGTGGAACTCCATGACTGACGTTGGTGGTCATCGAGGATTCATCGTTTACATATACAAACTGAGATCGATCTGATAAATAAGATTTAAACCAGCTTAGTGCGGTACCTTTAATGCCAATCAAATCAAAATAGGATGTGATGGTCAATGGTGTCGAACGCAGCACTAAGGTCTAACAAGACAAGGACAGAGACAAGTCCTTTATCTGACGCAATTAGAAGGTCTATAGTCATTTTCACCAGTGCTGTCTCTGTGCTGTGGTGTTTTCTAAATCCTGACTGAAAGTCCTCAAATAAACTATTGTTATGTAGAAAGTCACATAACTGATTTGCGACTACTTTCTCAAGGATCTTAGAGAGGAAGGGAAGGTTAGAGATCGGTCTATAGTTAGCCAACACCTCTGGATCAAGAGTTGGCTTCTTAAGAAGAGGTTTCTCATAATTATGACATATATATCATAATTTCGACTTACTATCTCATAATTATGAGATACTGACTGACGGTGGAGCGTAACAAAGCAGAGCAGGAAGCCATGGTGAAGAAACAGTGAACCAGGTGAAATAAAGATAAGGTTTGAGTTAACAACAACTACGCCTGTCACTGTCTGAAATACAACCGTTGCAGGTAAAAGCCTCTGAGAGGAGGCTAACGGTCGTTCAACAACATGTAGAAAAGACATATTTTCCGCTATTTTGACCACAGTCTCTCGGTATGTTTTACTTAACCACAGTGCGCTGGTTAAGTTAACAGCAACTCGTTGTAAAATAAGCTAAAGCTGTCTGTATGTGGCCTCCCTGTTCAGCTTAGAGTTTGTAACAAAGGATAGATTAAAAAATAAAACTTGACGGCAGCCCCTCCCCTCTACCTGCGGTACAACTCAGTGTTTTGATGTCAGCGATTTGTTATTGTGTTGACATTTTAGACCTGTGTAAGTGTGTAAGATATTACTACGTTTATATATAGACTTTCTAAGGTAAAAATTACTGTTATGTTTAAAATATTCGTTAGTTCTCATCCTGTTCTGCATTTATTCTTTTTAAATTAATATATGTTTTATATAAAGTGATTCCTTAGTTATGAAAAAGAGAGGTTTAGGAGTGGATGGTTAATGTTTGCAAATGTAGACTGAACTATCATGAGCTATAAGAATAGCATCTGGGTTTTTTTGTTGAAAGGTGAAAGTTATCCTGACAAAACTTCACTTGACTTGCTTCAGTAGGTCATACTACACTGTATGATTGCATTTTTAAATGTTGGCATGCACCAAGATTAAGATAGAAATACCAAACTGTTATTGTTACAAAAATGTATGTGACCAAGACTTCACTGCAGTGACAGCAGCAGTCTGTCCTGAAACTAGTTAGAGCGAGTGCCTTAGACCTCAAAACAATATTTAGCCTTTTATATAAGCTACATTTACAGTATACAACCTGTATGTTTCAATGCCTTTCAAATTCATATTAATATTAGCCATGGTGCATTGCAGAACACAGTAGTCGTGTCACAGATTTGAAAAAAACTTACAATGCCATTTCCAAATCTTAGCTCATCTGTAGCCCAAGACTCTTGTTGTGTATATGTGATGTATGTATGATGACATCCCCCAATAACTTTCCTTGTAATGCATGCTCACAGGATGGATAATCTAAGTGACTTCTTGAGACAGAGAAATGTTCCTGAGGAAACAATAGAGATCCTGGAGCATGAGAAGGTATTTAACTGCAAAAGCAGAGTATTTGAGTCAAACAACTGTACTTTTCATAGACACTTTTTATTGCTTCTAAATGATTGTTTCTGAAAATAAACATGATCTTTCTTGTTTCATTAAACTGTAGATAACAAAATAATAAAAATTATTAGGTTATCTAATCAGGATTGCTCTTTTTTAAACAATGTTTCCATGTTTAGATTGATGCCAGCACCATACAGCTGATGACAGATGAAGACTTATTTGCCATCATATGGTGATCGCCTAGCAGTGTTAGGATTTTGTAAGCGGAAGGAAAACAGCCACAACAACACTTGGAAATCAAAGCTTTTTGAGTGCCTAAAACAAAAATTGGCCAAAAGAAAACCTTGTGATGGAGGAGGCAGCAGCACAAACCAAGGGGAGCACGCACTCACAACCATCTCAGAAAAGAAATGCTCTGAAGACGATGAGAAAAATAGAAATAGGATGGATGCATTATGATAATGAAAAAGAGGTTTTCAAGCAAGTGAGAGCCAGACAAGGAGGTGGAACAAGAAAAGTCGATATTTCAAAGGATGCTCAGAAAAGGGATTTGATTCAGGAAGCAATTGGCCTGTTCTTTCCAGAAAGGAGAAATAGTCTGGGGCGGGCCTTTAACAGATTTTGAGTTAGAGCTCAAAGATTATCAAGAGGTGACGGTTTACAATGTAATTACAGTTGGACAATTGTACACTGACACAAAGCTCCCTCTTCTTAGGTTGTATTTGACCACACAGAAGAAAACAATGGACAGTCCACACAGTCACAGCACAGGTTTGGCTCCATCTTTGGAGAGACAGGTGAGCTCTCATAATACGTCTTCCACTTCTTCTCTCAGTGTTGCTACGGCGCCGCCATCTGCTACATTTGAAACGGTCAACCCTGAAGTGATACTTCTTGGAAGCACTACAAGCTATGACAATTTTGACTTTGCGCTGTATTCCACACAGGGTGGAAGTAAGGATGTTTTTGAGAGCAACAACGTGGTTTTTGTAGGAGACTTTTCTGAAAATGAGCAACATAATTTGGATGATACGCTGCCTGTTTCACCACAAACCATGCCGTCCAGTGAGAGAGTGAAGAGAGTATTGGTTGTTCACAGAGGGCAGGTACTTTGAGAACTCATGGCACATTTCTGTGATGACAGACTTCAAGACATCAAAATCCAGCTTGTTCTGCCAGATGGAACACCTGAGATGGGGTATGATGATGGAGGAGTTGTGAGAGATTGTCTCTCATCCATTCTCATTCTGGATCAGATTTTAACAGCGTTGACCAAGAAGAATTAATTGAGATCCTAGATAACCACAGCTGCAGAAGGATGCCAACAGCCAGCAATGTCAATGAAATCCTCCAGCAGCTTGCCCACAAAAGGCTTGTTCAAGAGCATGTCTAGGTCATTGAACAATGGGCAAAAATACTCAGCACCGCCGGGCACAGCCTCGAGGACCTCACAACTGTATACGAAACCCTGCAACCAACTGTGAGAAAGGTTGTGAAGTCTCTCACATTCCCAGAGACAATGAATGTCCAACAGAAGGACATTCAGAAGTACCTAACCACATATTTGAGGAATGCTGATATGCATCATCTGTGTTTGTTCCTCAGGTTTTGCACAGGGTCAGATCTATTATTGCCTTTACTCAGATTTGAGGCTTTCAGAGAAGACCTGTGGCCCATACTTGTGGCTGTGTGCTGGAGCTGTCAGTCCATTATGACAGCTACCCTGACTTCAGCTCAGAGATGAACGAGGTGTTGGAGTCTAATGTGTGGGTAATGGACATAATCTAATCTAGTCCAGGGAGTATGTGTGTGTTTATGGTATTCACACACATTTCAATGCAAACTCTTGTTATTTCCTTGTATAATGTCAGTGACCAAACGTCCTCATGTAAAACCATGCATAAGATTGAAATAGTTAAAAAGATAGCTCTAAAGACAAACTGTCATGTTCATTACCTAGATCATTTGTTAAGGATAACACCATAGGACATAATAGCGTCACGCCAGTGGAGAATCAAGGACAGCTAAAATGTACGTTTAAGTAACTTTTGTTGGCACTTTTAGGTATCAGTGTCTATGAAAACAATGCTTTTAGTTTTTAGTTTGTTTTTGAGCTAAGCAATTGTATAAAGGTATTACTACAAAACTAACATTTTGGCTGGCATTATTTAATGTCACTTAAATTTAAGGCTTAATCCCATTGTGAAGGACATCTATGGCAGACTGACCATTGTAAGATTTATTTCAACTAATACATGCCTAAAGTGGTGTAAATATCTAATATTAAAAGTAGAATAATTAGCAATTCTACAATTGCTCACTGTTCTCTTGCTCGATGATGAAAAGAGCACTACGGCACCAATTACTTGCTTACTGTATCTGTTCAACTCTCAGAGTTAGTCACTCAAAAAAACATTTTGTCTAGGAATCTATTGGCTAAATCCTCAGACATATCCACACACCTATAGCATCATCATCATAATTTTCTCATTAGTATATATAGTACATTTGTTCTAGCATAGCACTACGCATAGGAATATGTGGAAGAATCTTTACAAAATAATCTTTGGCTGGTAGTCATGTTCTTTTACTGTCAACATTTTGAAAAATGTATTACTGTACTGTTACAGTATATATGGTGCCAACTTTATCTACCCAGTACATCCATCCATTATCATCCTCTTATCCGGGGTCGGGTCGCGGTGGCAGCGTCCCAGCAGGCTGACCCAGACTTCCCTCTCATCCACAACATTTTCCAGCTCGTTCTGGGGATCCCGAGGCGTTCCCAGGCCAGCTGGGAGATATAATCCCTCCAGAGGGTTCTGGGTCTGAGCCCGGCCACACTACGAAGAAAACTCATTTCGGCCGCTTGTATCCGAGACCTCGTTCTTTCGGTTCACGACCCAGAGTTCGTGACCATAGGTGAGGGTCGGAACGTAGACCGCCCGGTAAATTGCGAGCTTTGCCTTCCGGCTCAGCTCCCTCTTCACCAAGACGGTCCGGTGCACCGCCTGTTTTACTGCTGCAGCCGCACAGATCCGTCGGTCGATCTCCCGCTCCATCTTACCCTCACTCGTGAACAAGACCCCGAGATACTTGAACTCCTTCGCTTGCGATAGGCACTGTGTCCCCACCCGGAGGGAGCAATCCACCGGTTTCCGGCAGAGTACCATGGCCTCGGATTTGGATGTGCTTACTCTCATCCCCGCCGCTTCACACTCGGCTGCAAATCGCCACAGTGACTGCTGGAGGTCATGGTCCGAAGAGGCCAACAGGACCACATCATCTGCGAACAGCAGAGAGGCGATCCCGAGACCCCCGACGTTCTCCTCCCCCTGGCTACGCCTAGATATCCTGTCCATGAAAGTCACGAACAGGACCGGTTATCAAGGGCAGCCCTGGCGGACACCAACACCCACCGGGAACGCGTCTGACTTATTGCCGAGAATACGAACACAGCTCCTACTGCAGTCGTACAGAGACCGGATGGCCCGTTGTAACGGGACCGGCACCCCATACTCCCGCAGCACCCCCCACAAAAACCCCCGAGGGACCCGGTCGAAGGCCTTCCCCAAGTCCACAAAACACATGTGGACTGGTTGGGCAAACTCCTAGAACCCCTCCAGTAGTCTTGCGAGGGTAAAGAGCTGGTCCACTGTTCCACGACCGGGACAGAATCCGCACCGCTCCTCTTGAATCCGAGGTTCGACAATCGGTCGGAGCCTCCTTTCCAGCACCCTGGCATACACTTTCCCCAGGAGTCTGAGTAGTGTGATACCCCGATAATTCGAGCACACTCTCCGGTCCCCCTTTTTGAAAATGGGAACCACCACCCCGGTCTGCCAGTCCATGGGCACTGTTCCCGACCCCCATGCGACATTGAAAAGGCGTGTCAGCCAAGACAACCCAACAACGTCCAGCGCCTTCAGCATCTCAGGGCGAATCTCATCCACCCCCGGCGCCTTGCCACCAAGGAGCTTATTGACTACCTTAGTGGCCTCTGCCAAGGATATGGATGCGACCCCCCCCAAGTCTTCAGGCGCTGCCTCCTCTCTAGAGGACATGTTGGCCGGGTTTAGGAGTTCCTCAAAGTGCTCTTTCCACCGCCCGACGATGTCCCCCGTCCGGGTCAGCAGTTCCCCCCCCGTGCTGAGCACAGCCTGGGGTAAGCCCTGCTTTCCCTTCCTGAGCCGTCGGATGGTTTGCCAGAACTTCCTTGAGGCCAACCGAAAGTCCTTCTCCATGGCCTCCCCGAACTCCTCCCATGCCCGAGTTTTAGCGTCCACGACCACTGCAGCTGCAGCCCTTCTGGCCTGCCGGTACCTCTCAGCTGTTTCAGGAGACCCCTGAGCCAACCAGGCCCGAAAGGCCTCCTTCTTCAGTTTGACGGCTTCCCTTACCCCTGGTGTTCACCACCGGGTTCTCTGGTTACCGCCACGACAGGCACCGGTGACCTTCCGACCACAGCTCCTAGCGGCTGCGTCCACAATAGAGGCTTTGAACATGGTCCACTCGGATTCCATGTCCCCAGCCTCCCTTGGGATGTGTGAGAAGTTCTTCCGGAGGTGGAAGTTGAAGAGCTCCTGGACAGGATCCTCCGCCAGACGTTCCCAGTTCACCCTCACTACACGTTTGGGCTTGCCGGGTCTTTCCAGCCGATTCCCCCGCCATCTGATCCAACTCACCACCAGGTGGTGATCAGTTGACAGCTCTGCTCCTCTCTTCACCCGAGTGTCCAAGACATACGGCCGCAGATCAGATGAAACGATTATAAAGTCGATCATTGATCTACAGCCTAAGGTGTTCTGGTACCAGGTACACTTATGAGCCACCCTATGTTCGAACATGGTGTTCGTTATGGACAAACCGTGGCTACCACAGAAGTCCAACAGCGAGACACCACTTGGGTTCAGATCAGGCAAGCCGTTCCTCCCAATCACCCCCCGCCAGGTTTCTCTGTCGTTGCCCACGTGAGCGTTGAAGTCTCCCAGGAGAACTATGGAGTCAGCAGGAGGCGCCCTTTCCAGGACCCCTCCCACCGACACCAAGAAGGCCGGATACTCCGAACTGCTGTTCGGTGCATAGGCACAAACAACAGAGCCTTACTCCCCGTGCAGGCGCAGGGAGGCGACCCTCTCGTTCTCCGGGGAGAACTCCAACACGGCGGCGCTCAGCCGGGGGCTCGTGAGTTCGTTTTGTTGCCATGTAATTGTACATGTTCAAACTTTCCATTTTTCTTAGGGCAATATTTAGCTAAAAATTCAGCTTGACAGTTTATTCTAAGAAACAGTAGATGACAAAAAAATCCAAGCTCAAGGTCTTTCGACATTCAGACCTACAATGAACATATATTTTAACCAGATGGTGAATCAGTAAACAGATCAAATAAATAACTTGAGTTTAATCTGAGATCCGTCTTCACTCTGGTATGAAACTCCAGCTATCAGTCCAATCAGCTGCAGAGTCCAATCAAATAACTGATAATCAATAAGGGGTTAAGCGTTAAAACACTTCCTGGAAGGCTTCCCTTGTGGATCCCTGCTCATGGCTCCTCCGAGATGCTTCCTCCCTCTTCCCTCCTCGCTCCTCCCTCCTCCCTCATCGGTCCTCCCTCCTCCGTCCTCGCTCCTCACTCCTCAGAGCAGAAATAAGAGCTTTGGGACGTCCGTCAATATGGCGGCTCAGAACAACTTCCGGTTCAAGCGAGCATCGAGGAAACGACAATTAAGAGACTTGGGATGTACTCAGGCTAAATGTGACCTTTGACCTTTTGTGACAATAGGTCAAATTAATCAAATTTACAACGAAAGAGGAAACTAATATTGTATTTCAAGATGATGATGTCTCTGTGACTAGAGATAACCCTTCTAAACATTCCTATCTCCTACAAAAGTTACATTCTAATGTCACTAAACTGCAATCTCGATTACATTTTGAGGCACAGGTTTTTCTTCTCAGATTACGGTCGCAGTCTTCAACAGTTTTCAACAGTTTAACAGCCCTCCTCCCAAGGCAGGCTTCTGCAGACCGGCGTGATTGGATGGGAACTTCTTTTTACGAGATGGTGCCGTGCTGGTTTGTCCAACATGCTAAAGAGCTGGTAGTCAGTCTGCATCTCCCTACAGCTCCAGAGCCACTCTGAGGGGTCACAAGACAGGTAACATGGTAGCAAAGAAGAAAAGAGAACCAATTCATGTGGTTTGTGCTCTTGTCCTGTGAGATTTGGAAAACATTGAAAATATTTGAGAGTCAAACTTTTTGTATCTCAATGGCAATAAAACTGAAGTCATTTGATTTGGACCACAGCATTTGACCAACATTATATCTTCTCATCGTGGCCCTTTGACCTCTTCTGTTTAATGTAGGATGTAAGTGTGACAAATCAATCAATGAGGTAGGTCAATTATATGCGGGTTTAATAAGAATAAACCAACTGCCTCTTTATTTTTCAATTGTCATTATTTATTGCTTCATGATCAACACATGGTCACTCTTCTATGTAGGAATCTTTGGTTCTAAAATGACACAAATATAACAAGTAAATACATGTATGACTAGGTTGCAAATTAACCATGGACATTAGATATCAAAGGAAATAACCAGCATTAAATACATTGTTATCAATAACCTGGATAATTAACAAAGACTCAGGTAAATATAACTAAATCTATGTTTAAATAAACATCTACTGCCATCTACTGGTAGAAAGGGTAAATATAACTAACTATGTTTAAATACACGCCTACAATCCTTCCATTGCCTTGGCTTTTATTTTGACAGACTTTGCTTTGCGTCTCTCTTCAAAAGAAAAAATTCTCTCGTATTTTAGTTTTTGAATTAAGACAAAAAAAAAGGAAAATTGGCAGTGCTTCTCCGTTTTTGGTTTAAAACAGAAAACAAAAAAAATATGGTATTCCTGTATTTTCGTTTTTCTCAACTAAACTGTAAAACAAACTATCAAAACGTACACAGACCAGACTCCCATTTATTTTTATCCTTGCAGTTGGATTTTGATAAAGTGTTTTAATACATTGAATGACTTTTTCATTTAGTCCAAATTGCTCAAGTACCTGATACAGAAATGTCCAGTTTACACTGTCAAATGCCTTTTCTGCATCAAGACTTATTAAGGCTGCACTGATATTTTTGTGGTAATATGTTCAATTATATGTAGGGTTCTCCTTGTGTTATCTTGAGTTTGGCGCCCCTTGATAAAGCCTGTCTGGTCTTCAGCTATAATATCCTTCATAAAGTGCTCCTATCTTTTTGCAATAATCGAGGTATACAATTTATAATCTGTTAAGTATTGATATGGGTCTGTAACCAGAGCAGGTATCACTGTTATTACAGCCTCCTTCCAGGATGGTGGCTAGCGCATGGTTAAAAGAAACTCAAGTAGAGGTATAAGTTGTTCACTGAACGTTTTGTACCACTGGTAGGCCATCACTGCCAGGGGACTTATTTGTTTTCAGTCTACCATTGCTTTTTCTATTTCTATTTTTGTGATGGGTGAAGTCAGAAGGTCATTCTGATCTTTCCCAATTGCTGGTAGGTCCAGTGTCTCTAGAAAACTCTAATTTGGTTTGTGTCAGCGGATGGAGGTTGACTATACAAATTTTGATAATAGTTCCTGAAAATGGTTTCAATCTCATGGGGTTCATAGGGTATTTGATTTGTGACCGTATCCCTTATCTTTTGAATTTTCCTATCTGCCTATTGTTTTTGCAATCTTTGTACCAGTAATTTATTTGCTTTGGGTCCCACCTCATAGTAGGATTGTTTAAGAAATCGTGTTTTCTTTTTTCTCTCGGTGGTTAACAGCTTATCTATATTGTCTCTAATTTCTTAAATTTTTGTCTCGAGTCTTCTTCTTTAGCTTTCTTGAAACTATTACATTTTCATGGATCACTTCTATTTAACCGGCGCAGCTTTTCAGCGGTCCAGGAAACACACCGACCAATCACACGCGTTGTAGATCACGTCATGTGATCCTACTCGGCCAATCACAGATGTGTATTCCGATACGCATCGCCCTCGACTCGAGGGCCACATTCACACACAGGAGAGACAGGAGAGAGACCCGACAGTCAGAGAAGTTATTTCACTTGTCGCTCCAAAGAGAGAAACGTGGACAGCTTAACCAGAACCTGTAACCAAGAGTGGACAGACTCTTATATGTTTTTTATTCCCACAACCAGTTCATAACCAGTATGTCTCATGTGTTCAGAGAACATGGCGATATTAAAAGCGATAATGTGAAGCTCCACTACGAGACAAAGCACAGATCTGAGTATAAACTGAATAAACTGATTTTAAAGCTGCAGGACAATTCAAAATGAAGTACTTTAGTCACGTTTTTCAAAAGCTTTCTGTTATGTATTTTTTTTTTATTCAGTCTTTATTTTACTTGAAATGAGAGAAGATTATTTATTTATTATTAGAGTATGTATTATTTATAATTAATCCAGTTCAATTGGAACTCTATAACTCTATAAATATTGTTTAGATGTTATTCAATTGAACTTTATTTATTTAATTTGACAGTCAGTTGTTGACTACATACAGACGGTAATACAACTGTTGGCTACTTCAATACATATGGCACAAAATCATATAGCGCAAATTAGACATTGTGATCTTTGCATGAGGAAGCTCTCTCTAACTGGACCTCGCTGAGTTTTAGTTGAATACCCCTGCTATAGACCGTCTGAATAGACATGATGGTGATGTGTTGTTAGAGAACACTGAAAGGCAAAACACGCTTCTTTCATAATATTCTTTCAGCTAAAACACACAATCCCCTCAGCAGGCATAAATGTTGAACCTTTTGCCAAAAGGCCTGTTCAGCCAATGGCACAGTGGAGGGGAAGCACTGATGAACAGATGGATGGGGAGATGGACAAAGAAGGGTGTATGGCTGAAGGAGAGATTAGCAGATGGATGCTTGGTTTTCCAGCAGCGCATAGCAACAGGACGGCTAAACACAAGTAACAAGCTGCTGCTGGCACCAAGTTTGTTCATGTCAAAAGAAGACGAGAGCTGATATTAATTTCATAATCAATAACACATCACATTGTCAGGTTCCAGGTTATTCAGTGTCTCATCTTAATTGAAATGCTGTTCCAAAGTATTTTCTCCCTGCCCCAAGCAGAATTTAGATTGGCCAACGAGCAGCCCCTCCCTGAGACAGCGCGTCACCAGTTAGTGAGTAGCTCCATTCCTCACCTCTGTCCCATTGGTCCCTACAGGGGACTTACGCCTCTAGAAGCTCTCACTAATATAGTTTCCTTCAACAGCTGATTGCTGTAGTTTTAATCAAACGTTACTCAAAAGGTGGAAATAGTGAATTAGTTGGGGACTATTTCTAGTGGAATAATCCACATTTAATATTTTTTCCCTTTATTCAATGGTCATTACAGGTTACAAAGATGATGAGGAAAACAATTGGTATCACAAAACGAGAGGAGGAAAAGGAGTTCATCCACATTTAAGTAAAGTCAATGCATTGTAGATGACCATAGTCATTTTAGTGTTTCAAAGTACAGTTTCATTTCATTTCAACTGGTGATTATTGTGTTTCCTTTCAGACTTTTTGCAATTATGGAGATAAAACGTACTAAATAAATGAGAAGATATTGTAAGGGTTACTAGTATTAGAGCACTGGAACCCAAAAACGCGGCACGGAGACAAATGGACCAGGACAGTTTGGTTTACTCAAGTTCAGGCAGGGTCAGAACCAGGACATCAGTCAGGACATCACACTAATAAGTGATAGTAATAAGGGATAATAATAAGGGATAGTAATAAGGGATAGTGATAAGGGATAGTAATAAGGGATAGTGATAAGGGATAGTAATAAGGGATAGTGATAAGGGATATTAATAAGGGATACTGATAAGGGATAGTAATAGATAGTAATAAGTGATAGTAATAAGGGATAGATAGTGATAAGGGTTAGTAATAAGGGATAGTAATAAGGGATAGATAGTGATAAGGGATAGTAATAAGGGATAGTAATAAGGGATAGTGATAAGGGATAGTGATAAGGGATAGTAATAAGGGATAGAGATAAAGGATATTAATAAGGGATAGTAATAAGGGATAGATAATAAGGGATAGTGATAAGGGATATTAATAAGGGATACTGATAAGGGATAGTAATGGATAGTAATAAGGGATAGTAATAAGGAATAGTAATAAGTAATAAGGGATAGTAATAAGTAATAAGGGATAGTGATATGGGATAGTAAAAAGGGATAGTGATAAGTAATAAGGGATAGTGATAAGGGATAGTAATAAGGGATAGTAATAAGTAATAAGGGATAGTAATAAGTAATAAGGGATAGTAATAAGTAATAAGGGATAGTAATAAATAATAAGGGATAGTAATAAGGGATACCACTGGAGCGCTCGGCTGTAACACACAAGACAACCTGGCAGTGACAGGTGCGAGTGGAGGGCTTAACTAGTGAGGGACTGATGAGGGCATGTGCTGCAGGTGAGGTGGGCGTGGAGGACCAGGTGAGGGGAATGAGAGCTGATGCTGTGGGAGTTTAGTAAACAGGCAGGTGGCCTGAAAACAATCTAAGAGGTGGTTGGAATGTGTGACAGATATAAAATAACAACAGCGTATGTCCAGATTATGATAAAAAATAGCATCTCTGTTCTGTAAATACATCTTAGCAGCACATCACTTTTTAAATATATTCAACATCAAACCAGAAAAAATGAACATTTATGCATTCATTGTGTAGAGTTGTTTCTGTGCCAGTATAAGTGTCACAATTTCAGTTCAACAGAGGACCCACATGCAGAAACAAAGCAGGCGGGTCTAAACAAAAGGCTTTGACAGAAAGCTGGGAGCAAAAAACTAAATGGAGAGAGCAGGCAGCAGCAATACAACATACTAAAGGATAAGCCAGGAAGACACTAAGACAACTGGCACGAGGAACACGAGTAAGAACGGCAGACAGCATTGAAACAGGGAAACACACTTTTGTTACAACTAAGTAAACATTTTAGAAGGTTTTATTCTTTAAAGTAAGTGTCTTTAATTTGAAGTTTCTGAATTTTGTTGTGGTCATTTTAAGAATCGCAGGATGCCAGTATCAGGAAGTTATGCCGTGTGACCAGTAATCAGGAAGGAAGTGAGCATGATATGTAAGTAGGTGGAGGAAATAAAATGAGGGAAATGTGTATTGGTATGAGGAATTTGTTGTGTTGTTCAGAGTCAAAGACCAGAGTCAGGGAAATGGAGGATTTGGAGCTTTAAATCCCCTAAAAGTAACACATGCTTTAGCGAATAAGATACGTAAGGGCTACCAGGCTAAAATATTGTCAAATGGGCTGTTGAGAGTTTGATGCAACAATAGGAAACAATATGACAGCGCCGAGGAAGTGACGAGTGAGTGAGGTGCTGAGATGTAAGCCGAAGGAGGGAGGGAGGTTTGGACACACTGGGGTGGATCCGTGAGATGTGGTGATGCTCATGAATTAAAAGCATGCAAAGCGGAAGAACCCAAACACTGCGACTGTGGAGGTGATCATGCGGCAGCATTCCAGGGATGTGAGTTCTTGGTTGAGGCCAAACAGACTGTCCAGACTGTGGAGGAGCAGCTTAAGGTTCCGTATGCAGAGACAATCAAAAAAGTTGACAAAGAACAGAGCAGTGCTGGGGAGCCAGCGGGGTTTCCACCTGACACGTTGATGTTGAGCAAGGAATTCAATTCAATTCAATTTATTTTTGTATAGCCCAAAATCACAAATTACAAATTTGCCTCAGAGGGCTTTACAATCTGTACACAATGACATCCTCTGTCCCAGGACCTCTCATCGACTCAGGAAAACCTCCCCCCAAAAAAACCCTTTCAACAGGGAGAAAAATGGAAGAGACCTTCAGGAGAGCAACAGAGGAGGATCCCTCTCCCAGGATGGACAGAGTACAAAATAGATGTCATGTGTACAGAATGAACAGCATAACAGAGTTACAACACGTTCAATTCACATGACAGAAATGATTCATGTAATAGTAGCAGTAGGTGACGGGGAGGACCACAGCAGGACGTAGGACCAGGGTCCAGATTTAACCTTGATCCACAGAAACCTGCGAGGTGAGAAGGCACAAAGACTTCGGGGATGGAGCAGAGTTAGTAATGTGCATTTATGGTGCATGAATAAATACAGAAGGTAAAATAGAAAAGAATGTGAGTCAGCAGGGCCACGGAAGGAACCAGGAGGCAGGACCAGGGTCCAGATGCAACCACGATTCGTGGAAACCTGCGAGGCGAGAAAGCACAAAGACTCTGAGGCAAGAAGTAGAATTAGTAATGTGCATTTATAGAACATGAATTCATACAGAAGGAGAGAGAGAAAAGGATAGAGGAGCTCAGTGTATCCTAAGTTGTCACCCAGCAGTCTAGGCCTATAGCAGCATATCAAGGGGATGGAAAGAATGGACCAGGGCAAACCTGAGCCAGCCCTAACTATAAGCGCTATCAAAGAGGAAAGTCTTAAGTCTACTCTTAAATGTGGTGACTGTGTCTGCCCCCCGGACTGAAAGTGGAAGCTGGTTCCATAGAAGAGGAGCTTGATAACGGAAGGCTCTGGCTCCCATCCTACTTTTTAAGACCTTAGGAACCACAAGCAGCCCCGCATTCAGTGAGTGCAGCTCTCTAGTGGGGTAATATGGTACTATGAGATCCTTAAGATATGATGGTGCCTCACCGATTAAGGCTTTGTAGGTGAGGAGAAGGATTTTAAATTTGACTCTGGATTTTACAGGGAGCCAGTGAAGAGAAACTAATACAGGAGTAATATGATCTCTTCTCTTAGTTTTTGTTAGTACACGAGCTGCAGCATTCTGGATCAACTGGAGAGATTTAAGAGACTTATTAGAGCAGCCTGATAATAAGGAGTTACAGTAGTCCAGTCTAGAAGTAACAAATGCGTGAACTAATTTTTCTGCATCGCTTTGAGACAGGATGTGTCTAATTTTTGAAATGTTAGGTAGATGAAAAAAGGCAGTCCTTGAGATTTGTTTTACGTGAGAGTTAAAGGACAAGTCCTGATCAAAGACAACTCTGAGATTCTTTACGATGGTGCTGGATGCCAGGGCAATGCCATCAAGAGAAACTATATCATTAGATAGTTGATTCTGGAGGTGTTCTGGGCCTAGTAAAATAACTTCAGTTTTGTCTGAGTTTAACATCAGGAAGTTGCAGGTCATCCATGTTTCAATCATGAATCAGGAATCAGCTCCAGCTTTTATTGAGGATGAAACTACAACCAGGACATCCGCCATTAAGATAGTGGTGGAAGCAGCAAGGCCTATTGACACGCGACAGTTACCTGAAAAATGACATGACTATATGACAGAGAAAAAACTAATGGGTAATTCACAGTTCTGACAGTGGGGAGGAGCTTATTCGTGGTTATTTGTTTTTTCTATTCTTTAATGGAATGCTTTTTTTATAATCACAAATGGCCATGAAAGATTTGTTGATGCAATGAAAGCAAATCCAGAATTAATTTGTGTACAAGAGACGTTGTTAAAGCCCTGCCTTGATTTTGTAATACCTGGGTCTGATAGATCAGGTGGGGGTCTGCAACCTTTATTATACCAGGTATCCAGAACAGTAGACCTGATATATAATATAATCTTGAGTGTTTGGAGTAGCCATAGTCCTGTATCAGCTATTTATTTTTATAATCAACGCTTGATGTTGTCAGACTTTTATGAGATATTGGGGCATGTAAGGGGTCTTATTATACGGGTCTGAATTGACATTGTAGGAGGAATGCCCATGTTTAAACTGGCATGTGCATGTACATGAATAGTCTAGGCGTGAGATGACCAGAGCCTGGACCAGAACCTGTGCCAGAACCTGCGCCGCCTTCTGGGTGAGAAAGGGCTGTGTTCTCCTGATGTGGTGCAGCATGTACTGACAGGACTGTGTTGTTGCAGTGATGTTGGCAGTGAGGGAGAGTTGACTGTGTGTCACACCGAGGTTCCTAGCAGTCGGGGGCTAACATGGAGTTGTTGAAGGTGATAGTCAGGTCGTGGGTGGGAGAGCCTTTCCCTGGAAGGAAAAGTAGTTCAGTCTTGTCAGGGTTAATTTTCAGGTGGTGTGCGGACATCCACTGAGAGATGTCGGTCAGACAGGCAGAGATACGTGCTGCTACCTGAGTTTCAGATTGAGGGAAAGGGAGGATCAGTTGGGTGTCATCAGCATAGCTATGGTAGGAAAAGCCATGTGAGCGAATGACAGAGCCGAGAGAGTTGGTGTACAGCGAGAAGAGGAGGGGACCCAGGACGGAACCCTGAGGGACCCCATTAGTGAGGGGACAAGGTTCAGACACAGACCCTCTCCAGGTTACCCAGTAAGTGCGGTCGTTGAGGTAGGATGAGAAAAGGGAGAGAGCAGTGCCTGAGACACCCAGGTCCTGTAGGGTGGAAATAAGGATCTGGTGGTTCACTGTGTTGAATGCAGGAGAAAGCTCTAGAAGGATAAGGACAGAGGAGAGAGAGGCTGCTCTAGAAGGATAAGGACAGAGGAGAGAGAGAGGCTGGTCTAGAAGGATAAGGACAGAGGAGAGAGAGGCTGTTCTAGAAGGATAAGGACAGAGGAGAGAGAGGCTGCTCTGGTAGTGTGAAGTTGCTCAGAGACAGTAAGGAGAGCAGTCTCTGTTGAGTGGCCTGCCTTGAAACCAGACTGGTGGGGGTCAAGAAGGTTGTTATGGTGGAGGTAGGAGGAGAGTTGATTAAAGATGGCTCGCTCCAGAGTTTAGGAAAGAAAGGGAAGAAGAGAGACGGGTCTGTAGTTGTTTACTTCAGACGGGTTGAGGGTGGGTTTCTTCAGGAGAGGGTTAACTCTTGCCTCTTTCAGAGAGTTGGGGAAACAGCCAGTTGAGAGGGAGGTGTTAATAAAATGGGTGAGAAAGGGGAGATGGTCAGGAGCAATGGCCTGGAGAATGTGAGATGGGATGGGGTCAAGGGGGCAGGTGGTTGGGCGGGCTGAGGTAACCAAGGTAAGAACTTGATTGGGAGACAGGGGGGTGAAAGAGGAAAAGGAAGGGGCAGAAGATGAAGTTGATGGAAATGTAGTTATAGAAGATGGATTAGTAAATAAGGAGCGTAGGTCATCTATCTTCTTTGTAAAATAGTTGACAAAGTGGCTTGGTAGAAGGTTGGAAGGAGGAGGGGGACTGAGGGGGGCGGGGGGGGGTCAAGGAGGCTGGAGAAGATAGAGAAGAGTTTTTTGGGGTTAGAAAATGAAGATTGAATTCTGGTTTGGTAGAAAGATTGTTTGGCTGCAGAAATAGAGACAGAGAAAAAGGAGAGAAGAGATTGATAAGCGAGCAGGTCGTCAGGGTGTTTAGATTTTCCCCATTTCCTTTCTGATGCTTGCATAGTGGCTGTCTCAGCACGCACCGAGTCAGACAGCCACGTAGCCGGGGAGGACTCGGACCTGTCGGGTCCTAAGAGGACAGAGAGAAAGAGTGACACTGTGATATATTGCTGTGCGACAACTCTTGTGCAGGCAATTGATCTCTTGCAAAAAGCTTTTAATGTTGTTCAAAATAAAAGTTTCAACTGAAACTTGTTCTAAATACGGATAAGACAAAACTTATGTTGTTTTCAAACTGTCAGAGTAGGCCACAGAATATCCCTTCGGTGGTCACTCTTGAAGGAAGTGAATTAGAGGTTGTTGACTCTTAGAAATATCTGGGTATTTTGATTGATGACTCCCTCACTTTTAAGCCACATGTGCAGTACCTGGTGAAAAAGTTGAGGTTAAAACTGGGTTTTTATTTTCGAAATAAGCTGTGCTTCTCAACTAATGTAAAAAATAGTTGCTGCTACTTTTTTTTACCTGTGTTGGACTATGGTGATCTTCTTTATATGCATGCCTCTGTTAACTGTCTTCGTATAGTGGACACAGCTTACCATGCATCACTGTGGTTCATTACCAATTGTAAAGCTCTGACTCCACCACTGTGAGTTATACTCTTGGGTAGGATGGCCTGCTTTGGCCACCCGTAGGCTCTGTCATTGGTACACCTTCATTTATAAGGAAATCTTTTTTTTGCTCCCAAACTACCTGTGTGTTTTCATCATGCAGAAAAGTGTCGGACATTACTCTTTGCGTTCTCACGACTTCGTTATGCACACTGTCCCAAATGTCAGAAGGGAAATGGTGAAAAAGGGCTTTTGTGTACTCTGCACCCTCATCATGGAATATGTTGCAGAATAATTTAAAACTTAAAGAACTGATACCACTTACTGCTTTTAAATATAAAATGAAAGAAATAGAGGCAGGTTCCCTAAAATGTAAATGTTTCTTTAAGTAACTCGGTTATGTCAATGTCTCTTAACTTTTAGTTTCTTTTAACTTGTCTTGTTCTGTGTTTTCTGTCTAACTATGTGTTTCTTATGTTGCTGCCTGTCTTGGCCAGGTCTCCCTCGAAAAAGATATTTTTAATCTCAATGGGACTCTCCTGGTTAAATAAAGGTTTAAATAAATAAATAAAAAGAGAGGAAGACAGAGTAAAAAGGAGAGTGTCTGTGGCAGTTAGGATGCAAGAGTCAGAAGGAGTTAGTAGAAAGGAGGGCTGATAAAACAGAGGACGCCAGAGAGGAGGGAGAGAGGGAGCGAATGTTGCGACAGACAGGTACAGAGTCTGTTGATGTGGTAGGGTTGTATAGATGGTGTAGTAGGGTTGTATAGATGGTGTGGTAGGGTTGTATAGATAGTGTGGTAGGGTTGTATAGATGATGTGGTAGGGTTGTATAGATGTGGTAGGGTTGTATAGATGGTGTGGTAGGGTTGTATAGATGATGTAGTAGAGTTGTATAGATGTGGTAGGGTTGTATAGATGATGTGGTAGGGTTGTATAGATGATGTGGTAGGGTTGTATAGATGGTGTGGTAGGGTTGTATAGATGATGTGGTAGGGTTGTATAGATGTGGTAGGGTTGTATAGATGATGCGGTAGCGTTGTATAGCTGTGGTAGGGTTGTATAGATGATGTGGTAGGGTTGTATAGATGGTGTGGTAGGGTTGTATAGATGATGTGGTAGGGTTGTATAGATGATGTGGTAGGGTTGTATAGATGGTGTGGTAGGGTTGTATAGATGGTGTGGTAGGGTTGTATAGATGGTGTGGTAGGGTTGTATAGATGATGCGGTAGGGTTGTATAGATGATGCGGTAGGGTTGTATAGATGATGCGGTAGGGTTGTATAGATGATGCGGTAGGGTTGTATAGATGATGCGGTAGGGTTATATAGATGATGTGGTAGGGTTATATAGATGATGTGGTAGGGTTGTATAGATGATGTGGTAGTGTTGTATAGATGTGGTAGGGTTGTATAGATGATGTGGTAGGGTTGTTGTGGTAGGGTTGTATAGATGGTGTGGTAGGGTTGTATAGATGATGTGGTAGGGTTGTATAGATGGTGTGGTAGGGTTGTATAGATGATGTGGTAGGGTTGTATAGATCATGTGGTAGGGTTGTATAGATGATGTTGTCAGTCCCAGAGAGAGTAAGAGATAAAGAAGTGGTCAGAGACATGAAGTGGGGTTACAGAGAGGTTGGATGTTGAGCAGTTTCTGGTGAAGATATAGTAAAGGTGGTTGCCTGCTTTGTGAGTAGGAGGAGAAGGACTGAGTGAGAGAGCAAAGGAAGACAGTAACAGTAATAGGTCAGATGACTTCTCTGTCTGGATGTTGAGGTCACCCAGAAGGATAAGCGGAGGGCCGTTTTCTGGGAAGTTTGATAGGATATCAAATAATATAATACTTAATGCTCTTACTAATACTGTGACTACTGCTGCTAATATTTCTAGTACTACTACTACTACTGCTGCTACTACTTCTACTAGAACATTTGCTGTTGCTTACTACTACTACTCCTACAACTACCACTACTACTACTACTATTACTACTTCTTCTAATGGTACTAATACTTCTACTACTAATAATATTTCTACTAACAATACTACTACAACTACTACTTCTACTGCAAATGCTATTTCTGCTACAACCAATACTACTATTAATATTGCTACTACTGCTATTACAATTACTACTACTACTACTTTTACTACTATTAATGTGACAGTAAAATCATTTAGTTTCCATCTTTTCCTGGATTGTAATTCATCTATTGGATTCTTTAGATGATGCAGTTTTGCTTCAAACTTTTCCAGTTATACATTTCAACTACAAGGATTTTCATCAGTTCAGTTCAATGCTTTTGGGCTTCAACACTTTTCAGCAGGTAGTTTCCCTTTTTTGGATTTTCAGCTATTTTTTCAAATATTTCAGCTTTCAGCATTTCAATGGATTTTCAGCAGGAAATGCATTTTCTAGTCCTTCATTAGTGTTCACTTAGAATGTAAAATACTTCAAATAGTAGTACGTTATTCTTTCTTAAGAAGAAGATGAGTTTAAGGTGCGACTAAAATGTTAATAGCTGATTGTAGACTTGCTTTAGTCAAGGATTTGGGCCTGTATTGTCTTGATACACTGACGTTTAGCGCACCAGCAGGTCAGTGGTTCAAAGTGCATCTGAAAGGACGAATGACAAATCATGTAAATGTTATATCAATATAGATTTATTATTATTATTACAATTACATTGGTTTGGTTAAAAAATAAATGCAAAGCAGGTTTAAAAAGTGATTAAGACATTTTTCAGCAACTGTCTGCGAGTCTTCAAGGGCTTTGAAGAAGCTTCTTTCAGCTGCTCCAGGTGAGTCTGAAACCTGAAGGGAGGCTGGCGTACTGGGCTTGGAAAACAATGTAGACTTGATGGGAGGAGGCTGTGAACGGAGCGATGTTGGTTTCCTGAACAAACAACACAGAGAGCAGAAACAAATAACATCCTTATATATTCAAACTCAGTCATCGTCCTGACTGAATTCATTCTCAGAGATATGTAGACTGTATACCAGGGGTTATCAACTGGTCGGGCTGCGGGCCCCACCATCACCCCTTAATGAGAAGCCGCCACCCAAATCGAGGAACATTTTCAACTTCTCAAATTTATTTACTGAAAAGATGATGCAGTTTGAACATGAGATAGTACAGAATATGACAGTATGCCAACACAAGAAAAACAAGTCAGACATATTCCCTTTTACACTCAATTAGCCGCATTTTGATTAAAAAACAAAGTGCATCTTAAGGACACAAGGTAATACAACATACATAACAATTCAGTAACTTCAGCCTTTTTTTAAACAGACTCAACAGTGTTTTCATGCACAAACATGAAATAAAAAAGTCCAACTACTGAGAAGTAGTTTCAAAAAGATTCAAATGATGTAACTTTAGCTGAGAATACTCACTCACTGACTCTATGACAACCAACACTGCACTCTGGAAAACATCCAGTGTCTTGAGTAGCAGCTTTTATCCACAAACTCAAAATAAATTAAAGAAAAAGTGCAATTCAAAAAGATTCAAGTATACACAATTAACTTTTCTTAAGTATGTAAATACTGAAAAACATTGTGCTTTGAAGAAAATTCAGCAGCACTCACTTAATTAATAATGAATTAATAATGGGAGAACTGGGGATGTTTTTTGCTCCTGACAAGAGTCTCAAAGTCTGGAGTTGTAGTCGACAAGGCAACTCTGAGGTCACGCTCAATGTCCAGTCTATCTCAGTGTTTAGTCTTCAGCTGATCCAGAGCTGAGAAGCCACACCCACAGAGAGCTAGTGCTGAATGGTAGGAGGGTTGTTGCTGCTCGAGTGGCAGGGGAAGGATACTCGCTCATCACATGGCTGCACCAGAACTGGGAGAGGCTTACCTCCGTGAATTTATTTTTTCAGTGTGCGGTCACATGACAGCTCCACCAGCTGACTCTCTTCGTTGCTTGGCAACGTGACGCTTTCTATGTTGATTCCAAAGGGGTCACATATCCAGTTGTCATCCCTCTGTTTCTCGGGAAAGTAGTCATTAAACCGCTCCAGAAGTTTATTCAGATTGTCGTGATTGTTTTCTTGCCGTGTCCAGTTGCTGTCCCTCATGACAGGCATTGGGCAACATGTCCTGTCACTTTTTAGAAACATGACTTGCCCACATGGAGATCTTTTTTTTGAAAGCATCGATTTTATCGTATTGTTCAAAAATATTGTTCCCCCTCCCCTGCATAGACACATTTAATGTGTTTAATTGTTCAAACACAGCAGCGAGGTAAGCGACGTGTGCGAGCCACACACTGTTGCTAAACAGGACTGCAAGAGGCCAATTGTTCTGGGCCAGAAAGGCTGTGATTTCAGCTCGTAGTTCATAACAACGGGACAGTACCTTTCCCCTCGAATGCCAGCAGACATAAAACACCGGTACATGCTCACTACCAAGATCTTGGCACAGTTTTGTTCTCTGCACTTCGTTTAATGTGTAGTCTACCACTTGGATGACATCTTTTAATGTTCCATGAAGCACTGGTAGCATATCCTTTGCTGCCAGGGCCTCTCCATGCAAAACACAATGGTGCCAAGTTGCTTTCGGAGCTTTCTCAAGTATTGTCCTCACGACCCCTGAGTGTTGTCCCGTCATGCAGGCAGCGCCATCAGTTGTCATACCGATGCACGTGTCCCAGCTGAGGCCCACTGAACTCAAATACAAGTCCACGGAGCTGAAGATGTGCTCTGCAGTCGTAGTAGTAGGGAGCTCTCTTGAGCAGAGAAATTGTTCCTGTAAGTCCCCTTCCCACGCATGTTTCACGTAAACGAGTAAAACTGCTTTGTTTGTTGTGTCTGTAGATTCGTCCATTTGTAATGTGAAATGACCACTTGCCTTAATTGGAGCTGTGGTCTGTTGTTTGATGTCATCCGACATGTCTTCAATTCGCCTACTTATCGTGTCATTGACCCAACACCTCTCTCACCATGTCCATGGCTGCAGGTAAGAGCAGGTCCTCTACGATGGTGTGGGCCTTCTTTAACTTAGCCTGGTAAGATGCACAGAGTGCCTGTTCTTGCTTCGAGCAGGAAGAAGTAAGACACTTTTGTGATGTCCTCAGGTCTTGAAGTCGTCTTTGAAAGTACTCAACAGGTTTATCTTTGAGAGACGGGTGTTTTGTTTCTAAATGCAGCTTTAGCTTTCACAGCTTGTGCCAGAACCTCGCTGCACCAAACACACTGAGGTTTTAGCCCTCTTTTGTCCTCAATGTAAGAAAATCTACATCTCATGTAGTCGGTGTCGTACTTGCGTTTCGCCATGCTCAATTAGTATATGAAAGCAAACTTTGCGGGTGTTCTTCTATGCTGTGAAATGGCGGGTGTCTATTAGCACAGTGGTTCTCAAATGGGGGTAAGTGAGATTTAAAAAATATATATTTAAAATTAGCATCCATTAATAAATCCTTTAAAAATAGTTATTTAATAAATATTCAATTAAATATAAGTGTCAGTTCATAAACTGCATTTTGTATTCAGTAGGCCATTCAATTTCATTATCCTAAAAAGCCAGAGTCTCCCCCATACCAGGATGGTTTGACCCAACCTCGCCACCTGTCATCATGTCAATCACTGCCACCTTGAGAACTCAAACAATGGAGTCGTGGTTGAAGCGTAGCAGCAATGCTCCTGAAAACATCCCCTTCAAAATAAAACCACAGGATTTTTTTCATGACTTTTTTTTTTGCCCACTGAAAACGGGTCCTTGACCCACATTTGGGTCGCAACCCACCAGTTGAGAATCACTGCTGTATAGGGCTGAGAAATACACAGGGAAGCACAGCACCTCACTCACATCCCTGATACCTGACACTGATGTCTACTCTGTTACTATTTTATGTTAATCAGCTGTTTTCTAAAACTACTGCTGACTTCACGGGCTACTCTGTCACACACACATTCCTAAAATCAGTTGTCAGTTATTCCTAAAAGGAGTTCAATACTTGTAACCCTAACCCTTCTGAATTCGCACACAAGATGCTGTCAAAATCTTCATCTATAATTGTTGCACACCCAGCCTCCATAGTTCCCGACCATGAAAGAGGCAGAAGAAAAGCACAGAGAAAACGAAAACCTCACAGAAGAAACCCCCTGACTCAAATCACTGAGGTTTGCACGGAACTTAAATTATCATATGACCTCTGTATTTGGCAAAATATGGCAGAATTTGTGGCAGATTTTTTACTGGACAAATTATGGACGTGGCAGATTCATGCGGGATTAAGATCACAGACGACTTCTATAATTATGATAGATTACTAGAGGCTCCCAGGTAATACTGGTCCTGTGCATATTGGGCCTACATTTGCATTACTGGGGAAGTAGTGACTGCTTTCTAGGGTTACATACCACTCCACAGTATGGTCCAGCAGGCAGTGAGGAGGTGTCTGGGCCATCATACACCTTCAAGAAGTTGTTTTGGCAATCTCCAGGGTCATCAATACTGATCTGGGCAAAGGTGATGGTCACCACACGACCTCTGGGTGCCATGATGCCCCATTCACAGCGGGTACTGTTGGGATAGGTGCCTGGGTAGTTGGGACTCGAGAATGAGCCATGGTCTCCATACAGAGTACCACCGCAACCTAGTACACAAACATATGAAACAAAAGGTGCTTCAGCTTAAAGACAAACGGGGGAAGCAAACAGAACGTCTGGAACAATATCTACTGTATGTGGTTTGGAATTGGAAAAACACTGGTGATTGCAAGTAGACCAGGTCTAATGACAGACACATAATACATGTGGGATCCAGTGTGTTGGGAGCTCATACTAGGGACAGAAAGTCTGGACATTTTGACATTTTGGCTTTGGCTGCCTCAAATTTGACCATTCATAGAAAAGAAAAGAAAAATCTTTCTCATTTCATATCATGTTTTTAATGCAAAGCACTTTGTAATATTGTTTTTGAAAGGTGCTATATAAATAAAGTTATTTTTATTATTATTATAGAGGTAAGTTATGAAGGAAGTTCATGTTTCTTTCTGTATTATTTGAATGTATGAGAGCTTTGAATGTCCACAATGAAAGCCTCAGGTTTTGTGGTTTTGTAA
Organism: Ophiodon elongatus; assembly: GCA_016806645.1. Lineage (NCBI taxonomy): Eukaryota > Metazoa > Chordata > Actinopteri > Perciformes > Hexagrammidae > Ophiodon > Ophiodon elongatus. The sequence goes on along the minus strand of JACSYO010000016.1, from coordinate 14,800 downwards.
CACCATGGTGGGACCTGACTTATCCATACAATAGATTTCACTCACCATTTTAAGTTTAAGAGGCATTCTTTCATCTTGTTAACTATGGAGCCAGCAGCCTTGGTTCTTCAGGTTCTGGGCAGAGGCCACTCAGGCTCTTTGAGTCGAATTGTTTCAGCTTTGAATAAAGTGCCATGGTGACCATTCCTATGCTGCTGAATACTGTAGCACCCTGAATACACTTGTTTTTTCATATCCCTTTTGGATCTTGATGGGTCCATCCCCCAGGAAGTGAACTGTCTGGTTTCAGATGGCTTTAAAAGGGGGATTGTGCACTCTCTACCCTGATCCTGGTCCTGATGAAGGGAAGCTGGGAAAGTGACCTGTTGTTGAGTCGCCGGTCAGGTGCGTGTGCCTGAACTAGGCCGTCACCATTTTCTATTTGTTGTATAGCTCTGTGTGTGCAGGTGGGTGGGAGAGGCTATAGTGTGGTGTATCCTGCCCTGTTAGTGTTTCTGTGTTGTTTTTGATGTATTATAAATCTGGAAATTAAGAATTGTCATGCATGAATTAGTGACAGCAACTGTTTTAGTCTTTAGTTGGAATGGAAACCTGGAAGCTCTCCATGTTTCATGGAACCTGGTTTGAAATTATGTGTTTAAACAGTTGAGCTCTGACCGTGAGGGGAGGACGTCCATGTGGCCTCAAAGCCATCGCGGGCCATGGAAAAATCACTCTTGAAGCGTAGGTAGAGCAGGTTGGATTGTGGGAAGATGGGGCTGGGCAAGGTGTTGCCACAGAACCGACCAATCAGTGGTGAGTCCGCTGTACTGCCATTACGCATCTGAGAGACAACAGAGGGTTGGGATTTACTGACACATCACAGACAGAAGGGTCAGACAGCACACATGTCATGTGCACGACATCCCTGTCCACATACGCTTGGCCTTATGGTGGAGATAGAAATAGTAAATAAGCATAAGCATTTTGAAAATGTGGATGAGGTCTTTAAATAGGTATTTATTCGAGCCAGAGTATACGGATGAAGAGTTCCTACACAAGGAGAGAGAGGCAACAGACAGAGGAGGCTGAAGCAGGTCTGCAGACTGCTGGTGTTCCTGTGGAGCTGTGAGGCTCCGCCCACAGAAGAAGAACGCTGGACAGAGTGGGACCTGTTGCTGCCCCATATTCACATCTCACAACCAAACTTGGACGTATAAACAGACCCGATCAAGTGATAGGTAAAGGTTTGTTGCACAGAACTCTCTGAGAGCTGATTGGTCCGTGCTCTGGCTTACCGCTCACAAACACATTACTTGCCTGATGAAATGGATTTTTGTATCCAGATTTTTTTAATCCAGCTGCCGTGCAAGGTAACCCTATAATAACTTTGTCAGACACTTATAATAACAATCTGAGCCAAAGCAAGCACTGCTATTGTTACACTGACGCCAGTTACATTGTTCTCCGTCAATACTGGAACAACTTCAAAAATTGCTGTCCCCATTAGACACTTAGACACAAAAATATGTGAAAATGGGGTCCAATTTAAAAACCACCAAAGTTTCACTTAAAACAAATCCTTGATTATTCTATATGTGATTGTTCATACATATGCCATATTATAAGTTGATATGGCAAATATACTTATTTTATACAAGTATGTCTCTGCATGTTTGTAGTTGTTTTACCTCCAGGTAGTCAAATTCACACTGGCTGTGGCTCTCCACATCCAGATTGTTAAAGAAGAAGGAGATGTAGCTGTTCTGTGGGGCCTTCAGGATGATGGTGCAGTCCATGTTGTGGGGGTAGACGTCAGGCCAGCCTGGACTCTTCAGGTAGCCATATTCCTGTTCATAGGTCCGGCTACAGCCTGCAAATCACCACCAGCACAGTCAGAGCAAGTTCCCTCAGTACCCATCATGCCCATCATTTCAAAACCTGCTGTGCACTTTTTATTGGGACTTCCTTTTAGAATGTATATAATAAACATCCTCTTTATTTAAACCAAATTTGCACATGTCAGTGATATACATACATTTAAAGCCCTGAGTTGTTTGAGGTAAGTAGAATTGACTCTACTTGTCGCAGCTTTACAAAAGGTACGTACTGGCGATCTGATAGGTGAAACTCAGGCCATTTCCTGTCATGAAGGTGTCAGATTTGAAGTGCACAAGGATTGTTCTGCTGTAACTGTAGAAGTCCGGTGGATGGCCATCTGATGCACAGAACTTATGGGACTGCCCATAGTCTCCCTGGAAACACAAGATTCACCTCATTCAGAATAAATATTACAATATTATAACTGTGCAGGAGTTGTTATTGTTTTCTATTTTCAAGTCTCATCTCTCTACAGGGATTAAAAGTGGTTTCAAACCAAACCTGCTCAGGTTAGTTGTGTTTGTTGAGAAAGTTAATAAACCATACTTGTACATCTCTTTTCTAGTCTTCCAAACACTCAACAATCTTTAACACTTCATGACATCATTCACACACTGATGGGAGGAGCTACCACGCAAGGTACCACCTGCCCATCAGGACTAACTAACATTCATAACCATTCATACGCCCTGCGGGGGTAAGTGTCTTGCCCAAGGACACACAGACATGCACTGGTGTAGCTGGGGCTCGAACCACCGATCCCCTGAGTGAAGGACTACCCCGCTCACCACTAAGCCACAGTCAGACTCTGATGCAGACTAAAAACTGAACTAGTCTCACCTACAAGCTTGTTTGCGTCTCACCAAGCGGACTCGTATGGTACTATTTGTTTGTTGTGTGAAAAAGCACCCAGGTTTAAAAGCACATACATACATACATACATTTCTAGTTGCATTGCAATTAGTATGGTCAATACCATTAATGCTTCTATTATCATTACTATTTAAATATATTACTATCTACTATGCTCTCATTACATGAATCATTTCTGTCATGTGAATTGAACGTGTTGTATTCTGTTATGCTGTTCATTCTGTACACATGACATCTATTGTACTTCTATTGTACTTCTGTCCATCCTGGGAGAGGGATCCTCCTCTGTGTCTCTCCTGAAGGTTTCTTCCCTTTTTCTCCCTGTTAAAAGGTTTTTTTGGGGGGAGTTTTTCCTGAACCGATGAGAGGTCCTGGGACAGAGGATGTCGTATGTGTACAGATTGTAAAGCCCTCTGAGGAGAATTTATAATTTGTGATTTTGGGCCGTACAAAATAAATTGAATTGAATAACACTCACCATAGGCCAGTCCTTCATCTCCAGGTAGTTTGTGGAGCAGCTCTGGCTAGGCTGAAGGACGAAGGTCTGGACAGAAACCTGGATGTATTCCTGGGCTGGAGCATCCAGGACCCAGCGGCAGGAGGTGTAAGGAGGATAAGCATTGGGGAAGGAAGGCGAAACCAGGGTCTGGATGGTGCTGGTGGCATTCAGAGTCCCACCGCACACCACTGAGGGAAGGCAGACACATCAAGAGGTTTGAGAAATGCGCTAAATTAAAAGTATAGCAGCAACATGTATGACAAAAACCATGAGACAGACTCACTATTGGATTGTGTCTGAGCTGAACTTTTAACAATTATTAAGTGTTCACGTATGAAACAAAATTAAATGAGAGATGACATGAGGCAGCAGATGAAGGATCCTCTCACTCAGCTCTACAACAAACAGCATTAACTGCTTCCCAAGAGCATCCATCTACAGAGGTCTGCTCTCTGGAACAACAATATATGGCGATTCACATGTTCTAATAGGCTCTGCATTAAGTCCCACCTGTGCAGAGGTTTACTTATTAAAGACAAATGGAATGAGGCTGAACAGAGCAATGCCCAGTCTGTGTCCTTCTCAGAGAACACAGCTACCAGGCCACCACATCACAACTTGCTTTTCTAGCTATTTGTTGTCATTCAGAGAGCTACGACCTGTTATTCACCCATCCTCACTAAATGAAACTTTTAGCAGTTCATTATTATTATTATTATTATTATTATCATTATTATCAGCCTGATTCTTCATCACACTGAGGCTCCAATTATTTCACTGGGATCTGTTCACAGCTTTTGTACCATCCAATGATAATCTTGGTAGAGGAATATTTAAACCACCTTAATTCAATTCAATTCAATTTATTTTGTATAGTGCAAAATCACATATATGCTTCAGAGGGATTTACAATCTGTTCAACATATGACATCCTCTGACCCAAAACCCTCACATCGGAACAGGAAAAACTCCTTTAATGTCATTAAGTCCTTAAATAAAGTAATGTTAGTTAATTAGTTAGCCTCAGATATATGTTAGACTTATTGATACATTTTATATTGCAAACTGTTCTCCACATGACACAGAAATGTGATATAAAGTCACTTTATTTCAAAACACTGTCATTCAAAATGCCATACCTTGACACACACCTAACGTGATTGTTGCATCATCGATTATGACGGTCAATATATTCATGTACTTCAATGACAAGTCAAACCCAGACTCCATCATTACAAAATTAGAAATGTTGAAAGTGTTTGAAGCACAGCAGTGTGTAACTGGTTCAAACAGAATCAGATCATATGTGTGCCATACGGTCTTTTTTATAATGATTGTACAGTTTGAATGAAGTGTGTCAATTTGCAAAAGATCTGAGTTGTTCTGCTACTTGTTTGTGTGTTTGTGTGAATTGTGCGTAGAGTGAAAAAATGAGCCCTGTTTTCATAATCATGCTTAAGCAATCTTAAAAAACTGAAACCTCTCAACTGCTGAACACTGCATTAATATATTGAACTAGATTTTGTCGCTAAACGTCAAACAACAAATGTAATTGATAAACTTCAATCAATGATATGAGTCAATGATTCTAACTGTTAACATATAATCCTTTTAATTCATGTTCATCGTTATTCATTGTACTCTTCATCTGATTCTTCTTCATTCCTTTTATTTTGTTCATTTTATCAGTCATCAAATTTTTTCTGTTGAGTCATTTTGCTTTGTAGTTAGTCCAATATAAATTTCATTTATAAAGAACTTGATCATTTGATTTGTGTGTATATGAAGTAATAAGTCACTGTACACCTCGACAAGAATGCCGTAGGAACCCTGAGACAGACTTTATTGAAAAATAGTTTTTAAATCTAATGTTACATTTTATTAACTTAAGTATTATGATATTAATTGATTGCTATTTATAAAATCTGCTAAAAGCAATCATGCTACATGCGCTATATGAATACAATTGACTTGACTTGGAAAGAGCCCTTCCTGCATCGGCCATGAGAAGATGTAGATAAGATGTCCACGAGGTCGAGATCTGACATCCTGTATGGATATTTGTGTTGTCAGCCTTACTGCCCTCATCACAACAATATGTATTATTAGCTAGATCCTGTGGTCCTATCAAATCTGTGATGAATAGTGTCATCTGGAATGTGTCCTGAATGTCACTACGAGCTGGACAGTTCCATGGCACTGATTAGTAAATTTGAAAAATGGTAAAAACATACTTTGCCAATTCCACATTGTATTTGTGTGCATAGAAGTTCAATGCAGCTTTTGTTGGTTTTGAGGAAAACTACCAATATCAGTGGTTTCTAAGCAGTTGTCTTCAGGAGCTTTGAAATTCAACAACATCAACTTATGTGTACAAGGACAGCAGCTAATGTATTTTAGACACCTAAAGAAATCAATATCAGTTCAAGAGGACAATTTTTCCAAAAGGGAACTTTTATCAATTGAGTCTTGTGGCTTTGAAGAGAGCATAGAAAACTTTCACATTAAGTTCAGTTGTGAGTCAGAAAGGGCAAACTGAGGGAGAGATGAAACAGTGAGAATATTCTAAATTGAATGTACATTTGAACTGATATTGATTGATTTAATGTCTAAACTGTGTTTTGCTGCGGCCCCCCTCTACATTCCTTTGCTCCCGTTCTGGTACTCCTAAATTGAATTGAACTGAAGATGAGTACCTAAAACAGCTCAACTTCCAAACACCCAAACTATCCCTTGAATTGCATAATAATACTATGTCTGTCACTCTGCCTCATTTTAAATTTCAAGCTTTCCAACATCCTTTCCCCTCAGGCCAACTACAATCCTCCAGGAGTTCCCTCTTTCTCTGCAACAGTTACGCATTCCATTCCAGCCAGATGTCAGATGTGTAAAAGAAGTAAACCCACAAAAAACATGCCCATGCTTTTCCCACACATAAACTGGTATTCATAAGGCAGGTGCTATTAACACCAAGGTGTCAGAAATCAATAAAACAATGTTCTTCTGGGAGGAATACCCGATGTGGCTCTTTACCCTCCGTAGTATAAGGCGTGGTGTCTGGAGACAATGCTCCTGACATCCGATCCGAGCACACCTGAGATACTGCATAGAAGAAGTCTAGTGTAAACTATGTCTATCTTTTCCACACCTAATCACTTCTGTTGCCTTCGGCTAAAGTTTAGTCATTAAAACAAAGATAAAGTAATTATTGAAGGGGATTTTAATATGCATGTGCATATTGATGATAATAGCCTCAGTACTGCATTTATTACATTATTGGATTTGATTGTCCTCTGTCAGAGTGTACTGTTAACCACAGCCTGATTATGAAATCACTTTTGAGTTGTTACTAGAGGACTACACGCTATAAGGCAAACACTAGATGTCTGTATGATAGTGCTGAGACTTCATTTAAAGGAACAGTGTGTAAGATTTGGGCAATTAATTGGCACCAATGGAATATAATGTACAAAACTATGTTTTCATTAGTGTAGAACTGAAACTAAGTATGGTTGTGTTTTATTTAGCTTAGAAAAAAAATCTATTTATATCTAGCTAGGAAACTGTTCCATGGAGTCCGTCATGTTGCACCTCCATGTTTCTGAGCATTAAAGGTGGCTCTGGCCACTTCTAGCCAGTCTTAAAGGGCCGGCTGCTGCCCCTTTAAGACGGGGTCACCTTATGTTTTGGTGTCATTTAATAGTGAGCATTTACACTGCTCTCTGTCGGGCTGAGCTCCTACATACACACACACACACACACACACACACACACACACACACACACACACACACACACACACGATACTTAAACCAAATGCTAATTGGTTTAAATGATGAGAAAGCAAGAACAAAGAAAGTAAAATGACCAATAAAACCATGGAACTATCAATTTTGATATAATGATGTATTATTAATATTATAATCACTATTAGCGTTTTTATTGTTACCACGTGTCCCTTTTTATCTGGCTTGTTTCTGTTACGGTACGTTTAAAGTGTACATAGTACATCGTTTTGACCCTGATTTTAATCTAATCTCTCGCTCCATCTTTTTATGAAGTCAGGCTTTAGTCTTTTGTTCTTGTCAAAGACAAACACCAGTCCTTTTGGGCTCAAGTGTTGCTTTTAAGGGCCCAAGCTTGTTTATAGTTTATATAATATATATCATATCATATTTTCAGAAAAAAGAATGCCTTTTTCCTGCAGCAAGTAAAGTGCCGAGTGGTCGAGGGAGAGAGGGCGTGTCTTACGTGGCAGCGCACGGTAGGTAGCGTTGAAGCCCCGCCTCTGGACCGAGCTGTCCGTGACCAATAGGACACTCAGGAAGTTTCCACTGGACACAAAGGAAGCCGGGATGAAGTTTCCACAAAAGGTCCCGACCAGAGGGAAGTTCACGTTGTCACCGTCATACACCTGATAGACATACTATTACAGAGAAAAAAGTGTCTCCACTTAAATAAATTGATGATTTGCATCAATACGGAAGCAAATCCACAACTATAGTTGATATAAGGTCAAAGAAATCAAATGATCTTTAGTTAGTTCTCGTTAAGTCACACGAGCATGTGGAAGGAAAATATTTTTGTTTATGCTTAATAAATGTCTTACGCTTAGGAAAACTATGAAGCCGCATGAACACATATATTAGGGTTATTAAGAACACAATATTCATTGTTACATATACAGTATCGGTTAGTCATTGACATGGTTATACTTATACATAAGTTATACTTATGTGAATCGGTAAAGCAACCCACATAGAGAACAGTGTTTAATTATTCTGAGGAGATAAGCTTAGTAGGGGAGGGCACACAGTTGAGACACAGGGAACTGTGTGTGAAGCCTGCAAACAGCTCTCTGACAAAAGGCCCAGCAGGAGATAAAGTCTGGCCTTGCACATTCTAGCGAGGGCCGGGAGAGATGGCGCCTTGGGCCCCAGCTGGTGTTTAAAGCGATTCAGACCCCAAGGGCTAGGGAAGGACTAGATATTATGACTAGTAGGGAAGGACTAGATATTATGACTAGTAGGGAAGGACTAGATATTATGACTAGTAGGGAAGGACTAGATATTATGACTAGTAGGGAAGGACTAGATATTATGACTCGTAGGGAAGGACTAGATATTATGACTAGTAGGGAAGGACTAGATATTATGACTAGTAGGGAAGGACTAGATATTATGACTAGTAGGGAAGGACTAGATATTATGACTAGTAGGGAAGGACTAGGTATGACTAGTAGGGAAGGACTAGATATTATGACTAGTAGGGAAGGACTAGGTATGACTAGTAGGGAAGGACTAGATATTATGACTAGTAGGGAAGGACTAGATATTATGACTAGTAGGGAAGGACTAGATATTATGACTAGTAGGGAAGGACTAGATATTATGACTAGTAGGGAAGGACTAGATATTATGACTAGTAGGGAAGGACTAGATATTATGACTAGTAGGGAAGGACTAGCTATTATGACTAGTAGGGAAGGACTAGATATTATGACTAGTGAAGGACTAGATATTATGACTAGTAGGCTTATTTAAGTCTAATTACATTCTTATTAATCGTAGTGCTGCAAAAATCTCTAATTTGTGTCTAGTTTAGTAAAAATTAATGTAACTTTAAAGTAAAAGGTGCCCTGTGGAGTTTTCTATTAAATTATGTTTACACTTAGTGTTTTTTACTAAAATGCATTGTGTCAATCCTTGAGGTCTAACAAACGTGCATTTCCTTCCCCATAAAACATTTTAAATATTTAAAATACTGCATTGTTTACATCCCCGTTTGCTTGATTGATTGAAGTGTCTGCCAATCAGCAGTCTTGTAGTAAACCAATAGCAATGTGCACGACACAAAGAAATGAACACCCACTCTCACAACCATTACTCCCCAGCTCCACTTGCGGTAAAACACTCCGCAGGGTACCTTCAAAGTTGATTTTTCTTGAAACAAATAAAAAAATCTGTGCAGTAACGATGTTTGAACCTGTTTCTAATGCAATTCAATTTATTTCAAGTAAAAGTAAAAGATGGTTCCTTGCAACATTTGTAACGGTTCGTATGGTATCTTACGAAAATGAATTTTTCGTGTGCTCTCCTTTGAATGTCCAGTAACACAAGCAATCAGGGGGCCAGCTCAGTGCAGAACCTGTTCAGGCAACTTGGTTAGGTTTAGGAAAAGATTGTGGTTTGGGTTAAATTAAACAGATCTGTTATCTAACTCACGTATGTGGCGTTAGATAAGTTCGTAAGTTACATGACAGAAGTAAGAAATAAGTTATTTGTTACACCCATCCCACCAGACCTGTTCCAGCTGCAATCTGTCACGCATGGCTCATCCAGTGTGGGCACTTTGATTAAATCTTGTGCAACTAGGCAACGAGCTCTCGCCGTATCTTCACTCTGCATTCAGACCGGTCGGCCATACCTCCGTGTTATTCTGCACAGATTCTCAACAACCAAGACGATTAGTTTAGGGGTATTTAGTCAGTCGCACAGCATTTCAGCTTCAGACAAATCGGTCTCTCCAAAAGGGTGATTCAAAAGTCACACTTTTTTACTGTGTAATCAAATAAAAAAAATCCGTTGTGTAAACAGATGTTAACGATCGTCAATTTATGCAAAAAAGCTGCTGCCTTGGTGACAGTATTGACAGTGGAAAAATACAGTAATTGTGTGCATGTAAATGTATTAGATGTCTCACATGACAAGAACAGAGCACTGGTGTCACAATGAAGATTACCAGTTGCATGGCACAAATATGTCACTGACATACTTGTGTTTGCATGACACGCTCAAAGTTTCATGAAACCCTAAAGCCTTACCATGTGTGTGTGTGTGTGGGAGAGAAAGTGTTTGATCAGCATGACATTTTGTCCAAAGTTATTAATTTTCTATGTACAACATGTAGTATTTTGTAAAATGTGTTTGAATGGTTTGAAAGGTGTGTTGAATTTGTACTGTACATAACTACATATTTATGTACTAGTTTCTACAATTGTTAGCGAAATGCCAATTATGCACCAGCGAGTGAGATGCTGATGAGATTAATTACGTATGTTGACATCTCTAATGAAGCCCAGGGGGAAGAGGTAGAAATGTCAAAAAGGAAATAAGGAAAACAATATCATGTGTTTTGACAGCTTGCAGCTCTCTCCTCCGAGTCGAGCAACTACAGACAGAAAAGAAGTCAGAGACATGACAGTGATGCAAATTTCTGAAGTGTCTTACACACAGCCAGAAGCTTCATTTGAACTCAGAGGATTTCGCTCACCTGGTGTTAGTAGCTCACTTGTAGCACTGTTCTTGATCTGCTCTTTATATATATTATACAGTGACACTGCTGGTTGGCTTTGTTATGGTGTGAAAATCAGTGATCTGTTGTAAACCCTGTTGCAAACATACAGTGCCTGCTCGTAGGATTATTGTATTTTCTACTCAAACTTCCCAAATGGTATTCAGCCCTGTTGTTACCAAACTCTTTCTGAGGTTTCTTCTAGCATGACTATCAAACTTCAATAGTGTCAGTAATGAATTTCAGTGGTTGTGCTCTGGAAGGTTGGGTCCACAATGTTTATGACACGATACAAGTTGAGAAATATGGGTGATGTTTGAACTGATGGAAGGTTCAGTCACGTTCCACTTTTGAGCTTTTAAAAAAGCTTTTTCTTTGACTTCTCTCTCTCTCTGCCACAAGCTCACCAAAATCAGCAATGTATTGTATAAGAAGCCGGTTTTGGACTCATGGTTCACTTTCGGTCGCTGAATTTTTTCAGAAAAGGCAGAAACTGAAGACAAAGATTTAGGCTTTACATTTTACATTTTACAACATAGCAGCAAAAATCTGAATCTGAATGACGTATATTGCCAGGTAGGTTTTAACTTACAAGGTATTTACATTGATGTATTGGTGCAAACAGTGGACATAATAAGAGGATAAAAAAATACAGGCAAAGTACTGCAAAGTCTGGAGTATAGAATAGAAAAATTGCAACGAAAAAGAAGAAAATCGCTATAACAAATATAAAGCCCTAAAATATAACAATGAACAGGAGATTTATTTAATGTGTTTGTGCACTTTTTATTTTGCTCTTGTGGTAGATTTTGAGCTGAGTGGGAGGCTTACCAAATATCTCTCAAATAAATATATTGGACAATGTTAAGTGGTGATAAATCCTGATAAGCCAATAAGTTGTTAATAAACAGTTCATTTTTGACGTGATCACCAAATATATTTGTTTTTTGTGAAATGAAATACTCCCCGTTTAACTAGTCAATAGCTTTGCTAGGAAGTGAATGGTCTCAAAATGGCTAGATGGATAGAAATAAGGATGTAATGCTTATCACAAGTGAGGAAATAAATAGGTGTTGCCAGTGGAAACCATGTTGTTGCTATATTTATATAAAAAAAGGTTCATCCTCTGTACAGTGGACATTACATTTCTACTCTTATCCGTCTAAGCTAGGTTCAGACTCCCGCTACCATTAGCAGGTTAGCTTGTTAATCTCAAAGTGTAGCTAGCTGTTGACATTAGCTTAACATAAAGATGGAAAACAGGGAGATAGCTAGCTTGGCTCACTCAGAAGTTAGTAAAAATAATAAGCCTTAATACCAGCACCTCTAAAGCGGACTATCTAACGTGTTATATTAAGTTTGTTTAATTTGTACACAAACCAACACAAACAATCACCATCCTCAGAGTCACTCCGATCGTGTGGTAAAAAACAAAGTTGGTTATTTTAAATGTTGACCTTTGTTTGATCCACAGAGGAACACCAGAGTTAACTTTCCCATTATCCAGCCTGCTGGTGGAAATCAGTCCTCATATCCTTGCACTCAATAGCTGTTAAATTGAATAAGGGGAGGAGAGGCTTGACTGATAACATGTAAAATGAGAATTGAGTAAAGTGTCACTGCCACTGTGTGTGTGAGAGACTGAGAGTGGTCTGTTGTATTTTGTATTTTATTGACGGTCACATTTAACTCCCTAAGCTTTTAAAAAATATATACTGTAAATATATGCTGACGTATCCCTGAAGTCTTCCTGTCTTGGCAGGTTCTCTCTGAAAATTTAAACTGAAAAGTGCCCGTCCGTTACTTGACACTGAAATCTTACATTTTTCTCGAGACTTATATAAACAATGGATGTTGGTTTCCATGTGCTGTAGCTGTTCTTGTTGAGTGTCTGGCATGTGCAGGTAGATACTTTTTTACTGTGATGCTACGACCACTGACAGCTCTGCTCATTCAATGTATTGATGGATGTGAAATACTTTAATTAAAGGAAATGTTCCACAGAATCCCTGCTTATGTTGTTACTCATTTACAGTTCATCAGTATATATAATAAATGTGTCTAGATTTGGTCATATTCTCTTTTTCAGATAAACCGAAGGATTAAATGTTTTTCATGTGCTGCAGCAATTCTCTTACTTCTTATGTTGCATTAACAATTTCAAACTCATTGGACTATTTGAAAAATGTATTCCCACAAAAACAATAGAAGTTTGACTATTGTGAGATGTATATAAACCTCAGCTCAGTTTGTGATAAAAAAATGTTTTGGGCAGAATATTTTCCAGTTGCACAAAACACGTTATTAGAAAATATTTTTGTAACAGAAAATACAAGATAACATGATAGTGAACTTAACTAAAAATAAATTATTTTAAATATACTAAAACATTAATATTAAATGTGTATTAAGAAAACTGATGGTCAAATAAACATAACAAATTGTCTTTATGCTGCAACTTTCTGTTGGGGTCTGAGGGAGATATTTCTTTAGCGCTAAACTAAAAAAAGATTTTTCTTTCAGCATTGCAGAAACAGACACCAACACTCATAAAAAGGAGAAAAAAAACACAATACTAACACAAAATAAAACAATTTGAACAAAAATAAATAGGTAAAAAGACAAAAATAAGACAAAAATACGGACTGTCTTGCAAATTATGTGATTTTACTTCACTTATAAAAGCTGATGTTACTGGTCACCTTTATGAGTTTATTCAATTGGTCTCCAATTGGGATTCCATACCAAGACCAAAGACTAAAAGAGATCAAAATTAATGATCTAAAATATTGTGTTTTTGATATCGTCGATATTAAGAAAAACAGTCTCTGATTATTTATTTTTCTTTTGCATCTGTATTTGTTGGTTCATACATATTCTCATCAATAATTGTTGCTTTAAGGTGTAAAAAAATGTGTGCCGATCGGCATCTCAGTGTTTTAACTGAAGCATACATATCTATACAGATATGTTATCTGCACACCATGAATAAGAGATAAAATTGTGACTGAGAGGATGAAAACATCCATGTGCTCCTCAAGGCTCTCCTCTGACTTTGAGTAAATCACCAACATTTTCCATCAGGATAAAGTCACCTCCTCTCTGGCTGCTCTGTCTCTGTCCTTTCTGTCTTTCTAATTACTTGATTCACCACAGTAATGTGACTCTCTCTCTCACTCAGACTAACCCCAAACCTTATTAATGACATCTTCCCACTAAAAATTCTATATCCAATAGAGTTTTCAGGCCTCCTGTCCTTCTCAACTGCTGTCCCTCCTCTTAGCATGAACAGAAAACCCAAACAGAGATATTAGACATCTCATCTCTGCCATGCTGTCTTTAATTAGCAGGGTAAAAGTACTGCACCATCACCATTAGCCTCAGGGAGGAGTCAGTCTTGAGTTGCCTGTTTGGAGAGGAAGTGCGTGGGAGGCGGGTGGTGACAGGAGGCAGGAGTTGTTACAGACCAGCAGGGAAACATCCGCATAACTGCTGCCAATGTCACTTTTCAGAATCTGAATCTAGAGAGGGCCACTCTTTTATTCTTATCCAAGCTTATTTTTCCTTAAAACAGAGCTATAAGGAGAATGAATAGGCTATTTGTCAGGTGGCCACAAATACGATGACAAATAAACACAGTGTTTAAAGCTTGTTCCACTTCCACCAAGCATTAGTCTACACAGAGTCTACAGCCGCCCTAGGGACTCTTTGAGGCTATACTTCAAGTTTAGCAGTGCTTTTTCAGCTAAATCCGAAGACAAAGCTGACATTAATGTCTACCATATTCACCATCTTAGCTTAGGGTGTCAGCATTCTAGTGTTGACTAATTGGCAATAAACACAAAGTATAGCTGAGGCTGATGAGAATGTCTTTTGTTTTTAAGGTATTTGGTCATAAATCAAAGTATTGCACATTGAAACATTATTATTAGGCCTGAGAGTGTGTAACTCAACAGTATTTTTCATGGAAAACCACCTAGGAGTTGTTGAGAGATTTTACTCAAAATAAGAAATATCAAACTCACGGCCAAAGTCAGTAGGATTCATCTATAGAAATAAAAGTAATTGTCATGATGGGACAATAACATGCACTGACATTCATTGCTCATGCAAAATATCAGGGCAATTCATCCTCTAGTTCAGAGACCTGACCTGGGCCGGTTTTTAAACCCTCAGAGAATCATTTGCGTCGACTTGTGTGTCACGTGTTGCAAAGTGATGCGCAATGCCCACTGGGAAGCGCGAAGAGAGCGTAGTGTAGCACGGAGCTAGTTT